>OU744318.1:34065904-34155372 GCA_916610145.1 Eristalis arbustorum
TCAGAAAAAGTGCACCTCAAAGGGCGAAAATAATTGCTCTGTGAATAAATGATCGTGGGTTTGTCTCCTGGCGCGATTGGAGTCGATATTTTCTTTGGCTTCTGAATGCGTGTTTGGCTTGATCGTGCTATCAAAGCATTTGACAAACGACACACGTGGTTGGGAGCCGATCGAGACAGTCGTCAACTAAATCCCTTGACGGCGGAGGGCGTTGGAGCACGAGAAGTACGTGGCGTGGCGCGTACCACGAATTTTTTCGTAATCGGCTCGGAAACCTTTCAGCAAACTTTCAAAACAATTTCATTAAAACACCTCTGCCCATCTTTCGACCGGCCTTCTCTATCCACACCAATAACTCCTCGAAGCTCGAAGAGGCAGCATAAATCCCAACAAATCCGCACTGCACCACTGAACGCGGCGAGTCCCCAATTGGCCGTGCCTCATCATCATCCCCTCATTCGAAGCCACCCGTTGACGTCTCATAAAAATTCATTTTATACCCCGACGTAGTTTTATGTAGTCCATCCTCACTAGCATCGGGACGAACGTTGTTTCCGAAAATAACCCAAGGTCCCACCAGCCACCCGCACTCGGGCGCCGCGCACACTCTCCGCCGGCTCCGGTGTGCCTTATACAACCAGGCTAAGGCCAAGATAATAAATTGCGAAAGCAGCGCAGCATAAATTTCATATTTTTCATGACTCCCCGTTTCCTGGCAGAGCCCCGCCACCGCTAAACATAAATAATCCAGATAAGTCAGTCGGAGGATGTCTCCCCCACCACCTACCGCACTGCTCATTCCCGGACTACTTAATTTTATTTTAGGAAGAACCAGTCGACTTGCACATGTTTTCCGGTCCCGGCCTCGCCGATGTAGGTCACTCAGTAAACCTCCTCGGGGCATGTGTTCGTCGCCGTCCGGGCCCTCCTCGACATGTGACCCCATCCGATGCTCATGTACTCGTATAATCGCCGCCATTAAAATTAAACACTCCTCGTGGTGTCACAGGCACTTGGGCGTCGGATTGGACCCTTTCCTCGGTGCGCCGGGTCCTGGGTGGGCCGGCCCAACATAACTTGTTCAATTTTAATAATGGAGGGCCGCACAAGAAATCGGTGCTAGCACATTCAATTAGATGGTCTCGTGGCGTCTCTGTCTCGCCCGAGTCCCTCCCCGGGGGGCGGGTGCGGTGGTACAATACAATCAAATTAAGCTGCGGAAAATTGCTGAATTTTCCGAAAATTGTCCGGGATGACAGGGCCGGAGCACAACACAATTGGACAATCGTATTGGATTAAGCAGGGACTGTGAGCGGAATGCCAAAGTGTCTCTGGCCGTCGACCGAAAGGAGGACTCCTTGAAGACACGTCCACGGGGGCATGGCGGAGCTGATGCCGGTCTGCTGGCTGCTGGCTCTGGCGTGGGTCCGCTCTGAGTTATGACTCGGACTTTAGGGCTCTCCGAGAGAATCATTATTCGCATTAGGAGCTGGGCCGGGGCTTTGGTTTTATTAACTTGCGCAGGCAACACACTTCAAAGACGAATGAATGTAATTTGATAGTGGGCACGCTGAGGAGGCCTTCGTCGGTGGGAGGGCGCCCGGTGCTGGGCCATTAGATGAGCTTTGACGGCAGTGTGCTGCTCGAGAGCATATTGACGGAGCTGATGGAAGAAGTCATTGGCAGTGTCCTTGAATGGGGACCGTCCTGGAATTCGGTCAATTTGACGAGAAGAGCTGTGGTCTTGGGCAATCAGTGTCTGCAGGCGGTTGGGAAGAAAGTGCTTATGAAAGAGTTCGATTGTCCCAGTCACTTTTGTTGAGCATATCTCGTCGGGGGGACAATGCGAGGGAGTCATACTTTCGGGCCATTTCCAGTGGTTGTTGAGACAGTCGCCTGAGGGTAGGTAGCATGTTATGTCTTGTATTTTTGGCTCCAACCACACATCTGCAGTTTTTGTGGAAGATTAAGGGGATTCACATCCCACTTTACTTGAAAACTGCAAATTCTAATCGAATTTTATACAACTTTTTTTAGAGGGGGTAAGATGAAAACACAGTCGCCGTAGCGGCCAAACCCCAGAAATATCGATTCGGCACTAAGCAGCTGATTTGGGCAGAGCGCGAAGAGTGAGCGCGTCTTATTCTGCAGTTGGGTTCTGGGTTGATGGTAGAATTGATGCCGGACAACGCTGTGGATGTGGATGAAGTTGGTTGCCGGAGATCCGGATCTTGGTTGCTCTCTTTGTGCAACAACAAGCAAAATTACCGACCATGCATCGCTATGGACACAAAGCCATCTCGTTGGGAGCGAATTATGGCATGACTGGCTAATAGAACCGTCAGACGTTATTTCCATCGAAATGAGAAATAGAAAAGGAGACTCCGCTTGCCATTATTGGTATCGGGTGCGATTATCCGACTTTCTGTGTCCAGAGTTCGACAACATCGATATGTCCGAGCTGTGGTAAGCACAGGACTAGTTATGTGCCACACAAGCGAAGCCGCGCTGAAAACTTTAACGATTGAGTCCTGTTACAGCCAGTATTCATGCGACTCGTTTTATTTTCTTTTGAGGCAAGGTTATGTCTTTTTCTTATTTACGTCAACGATTTTGGCCATCTCTAGCTCGAAGTCTAGAGATATTCAACACGCAGTCTTTAAAAATTGGACCAATGAGTCGAATTACTGCCAGCGAAGCCAAGGCACTCATTTGAATGAGGTGCTATCCAATACACAATGGCATGAAGGTATTGTTTTCCCACGTCAATCTGTAGCATCAGAGTCACAACAGACCACCTTTTCAATGACCAAACTCATCAACTTAATTATTGTTGGACAGGCGGTTAAGACAGTAGAGAGTTTCCAATACCTTGAGTCTATAGATTTAGCTGCCCGTCCGAAAGCAGGATTAAGGATAAACTGATGGACAATCCTGGTGAGCCGTGTATTTCTGGTGAATTCATAAAGAGGACAAATCGCTTGTCGTTTGATCACATTACGATAAAACACGGGCAAAGACGACACGATGCGTCGATTGGCGAGTGAGTCTAAGGAATCCGTGATACGGGGACTCTAGCAGGTGTAGGAGGTCTTGGGGGCACCAGACCAGATATGAGCATTGTACTCAAGCCTAGGGCGACTTGCAATATTGCTTGCTTGCATCGATTAAGGGAACCTAATCATTTCGCAGCATTTATGGCGACCTCGTTCTCGTTCCAACAAAATGTTGAGTTGATACACATACCAAACATGGTAAGTTTTCCGGTTTCGCCATTCATGGATAATGCTTGATAGTCAGGGGTTTGCTTTATAGACAGCAGACAGCATTGAATTTTGGAAGCATTGAATTCCACTCTGTTGTTCTAAACTCTCGAGCTCGGAATTCAATGCTTGACATACGCTGTCGTTCCAATACTACGTCCGAAAGGCAGGGTCGTGTGTCTTGAAACGAATATAAAAACCTGAGTGTGCTTTCATCAGCAAAGGAGTGGATTGGATTATAAGTACCAGACAAGAGTTATAGTGGCTGACTGCTAAAGGGCAGTCGCACTTAGACCAGCGTAGTACCATTGTGATACTGGAACCAGTTGGTGCTTCTAATGGAGCGATTTAGCTGGCCTATCTTGTTAAGCTTTTTATGCTGTTTAGCTCATTGCGGTTGTTAAAGTAGTAGACTCCTAGGTCTAGGAGCCTACGACTAGCCAGAGCGCTGCAAGAGCAGAGTAGATGATGAATATTTTCTTCCTCCTCTTCATCCATGCAGCTTCTGCAAGAATTATTATATGGCGCACCCACTCTGCGTGCCCACTCTGTGCCACTTGCACAGAGCCCGGTTATGACTCCTATGAGAGTCCTTAATGAGTGCTGGGTGAGTCTGATTAGACTGAGTGACCGTTTTAGGTCTAGTGATAGCCATATTTCTCTTGTTTTCAGGCAGATGGTGCCTTCTAGCCATTTGTCAATTTTTGAGCTCATTAAGATATGTCAGAAAGAGAAGAAGAACAGAGCCATAAGGAATAACACCATTTATTTTGTGGATATCAGACTTGAAGTAAGCTACGACTGGCACGTTCCAAAGTTGAATCCATGCTACTATGTGGTACGCGTTGAGTGACCACTAGTATCAGGAGGGAGCTGCAAGCGCTCGCCAATAGGTGCTTATGTTATCTACATCTTAAAGATATTTTGGCTACGTTCTTACCTCTAACGATTATTTAGAGAACGGACCATGAGCCCACGTGACAAGGAAAGTGGCAGAGATCACACTCCCCCATCAAGGGATGTAATGAACTCGCTTACTCAGGATGGAAGAATTCTTGGCGGCCCTAGGAGTAACGTGGCGCAGAAGATAGGGACGGCAGCCCGACAACAAGAAAATAAGAGCTGACAGAAGTAGGCATTGTAGAGACCCTATATCCCACAAGGGGATACAGGACATATAGAACCCCTATCAGGTTGCTAACTATAGACCCAAGAGAGTGTACTTTTCACGGTGCAACGAGTTGCCAGAGTACTGAAGCCATGATGACGAACAAATTCGAAACAAAGTCTATGTCGCCTATTTACTACTGAGGCGGCATGTCGATCATTATTTTTATTTTTAATAATTTTCGCACGTCCGGCAAGCGTGAAACGATCCACTTTGAAATGTGAACCCTTTTCCGAATATGTTGGTAGCTGAACTTTGACAGCTTTTGAAGTGTAGGATATCGAAAAACAATCAGTACTATATAGACAGAGTTCATGCGCAAGCTTGTTTCGCTTGAGTCTAAGTTGACTGTCGTCAGATCTGCGAGTATAAAGCAAAGCAGTCAAAACTTAGAAATAAAAGTGAGCATGCGCTTGTGATAGCATTACTTCCAAACATGTATAATGACGATGTCGAAATTCGAATTTTGGTTTTCGCTTTTAACGGCAGAGACAAAGCTAAGCTCACTTTTTTACTTTTTTGAGTAAAGTTGTAGGTTATAAGCAATTTCGAGACTTTACCACAATTGTGATAGATCTACTTCTTTTTTGCGACGTTTTCAAATCCATCACATTTACTAAACAAAGCGCAAAATCGACCAAATCGCCGACACCAGACTGCCTACTGATGAAATATCTTGTAACATATATCCCTTTTACTGCCCTTTAGTCACGGCTCAATAAATGCCAGATGACTGACAAGCAACACCAGAATCTGGCCTTATCTCGATCCAAAAATATCAAGTAGTCTGATCTCCCTAAGGCGATAAAAAAACACTGCAGTGGGAAAAAATCACCGGACACTGCTGAGTAGGCTTTCACGCAAAAAGATTAGGCCTCTTCCCGAACGACTTCTGCAGAAACTGCCGAGATGACTATGAGAAAGAAAGCATCTAGCACCTCCTTTGCGACTATCCTGAGCTCGCCTCAACTAGGAGAGCCACTACAGGCTCATACTTTTATGCCGGCCTAACACAGCTGCACTGATGAAATTTATTGACAAAACCGGCTGGCAATTATAATCACCCCTCTCACTTGAATTGCTGGTACAATGCGCCAACTTTGGCCTAAGTGCAATAATGCCACTATCTGCCTACCTACCAGACCATTTATTATTGGTTTTGCTTCACGGGTCCTCTCAAAAGTCAAAATGTGTACACAAAATTACAGCTGGCGCTACAGTCCGGGGTGGACCTCGGTCTCAGCCAACATGCCTCTAAATCTACCCCGATATTGGGCTAGTTGCTTCCAGCAACGCACGTTCAACTCATTGATGTCCCCTTTTAGCTGAGTGCGCCCCCGTAGGCGTGGTCCCTCGGGGTTGGAGTCGAAGTCTTTCCGGGCTGGAGCATTGGTGTCCATTCGCTCGACATGACCTCGCCATCGGAGACGAGAGTTTCAAACTCGTTTGACCAGGTCGATGTTGCTGTTCAGCCCGTACAGCTCGTCGTTCATTCACCTCCTCAAAACACCATCCATACATACGGGACCTAAGGTAATTCGAAGGTCTCTCGAAGCGATCAATAATATCCTCGTCCGCTTTATTTAGTGTCTATGCTTCTGCGCCATACAGCAGGTCTGGGAATATCAAGGTCTTTTATAGAGATATCTTTGTTCTTCGAGAGATGGCTTTATTCCTCAGTGGCCTTCCGAGTGCGAAAATGCAGCGGTTGGCCAACGTGATCCGCCGTTTTATCTCCGACTAACTGACGACTGTCTGACAAAGATGTGAATATAGAGGTGAATGAAGAGCTGTTCGTTTATGAGACGAGCTTTAACTATGGATCTAAAATTTCATTGAAATCGAATAGATAAGCCACATCTTTAAAATAACCAACACTGTTTCTGAGCCGCTCATTTTAGCCAGTCAGCCGCCTGAACAAGACCATGAACGCACTATACGCTCTTTATTTATTCCAACTGCACTTCATGACACAAAGATTAAAAATTCGACATTGTTTCGCTTTCGCAAAGGCTCCGCCAAGGCGAAGCGTGGTTTCTTCCTCAAACGTTAATCGTCACAAATTCCTAAGACATGACGAAAACCACGAGCGAATATCAAAGTGAATATCAAATAAACGCTGCTCGAAGACAAGGCCTCCACTGAATAATGAATCTCCATCCAAGCGGAGGCATGTGTATACCCACCTACCCCCTTCCACTTGAAAATTCCTAAGACCTCGGGACCAGGAGACGTCGACGCCCGGTGCATTTCCTGCGCGGCGGGGCTCTTCTTTCTCCTCTTCAATCGGGAACCCGTTTCCCGCTCATCGGCAAAACGCATTCTGTTCACCGCGTCGTCGCATACCTCGGTGACGCGATAACGATTCGCTGACAATGATTACGATGCTGAGGACATCGTTCCTCCACGGCGGTGTTACTTTTTCGCAAGTCACCTCTCTCAACCACCCCCGCGCTTGTGGTCTTTGTTTTGATAGCGTTCCCCGTTTAGCGAAAGTGACAAAGCCAAACGGGGTTGACAGTTGGTTTGTAATTCATTCCACGACGCTGGTGGGGTGGCGTGGGCGTGGGCGTGGGGGTGGATTGCGCATTGTGATTGCTTTTAATAAGGAATGCCATCAGCAGAACACGATAGTGAGGCTTTTTTGTGCTGTTGTGTTTTTAATTAAGACCGATGCTCAAAGAAATTGGTTTCCTTCTTGGGGACACGACGTGGCAGACAGGCAAAAAGGAAACCGAAAGAGATGGCATCGCTTTCATGTTCAGATAGAAGTCACCAAACCGTAGACGGTTTGATTAAAACCTTTGATTGTGAATTTTGAATTCGTTGTGACACTTCCTGGGAGTGGGAGGTGGGCTCGCTCTAGTGGAATTCTTTGCATTGTTACCGGCGAGGGATGGAAGGAAGGATTGAGCAAGAGGGGGATGGATTGTACACCCAGAGAGGTGCAATTGCGACTTCATCATGCGTGGAGATTGTGTGACGTGAGGACCAGAGTTTCGTGTGGTCGGAGTCAAACTTGATACAATGGCGGTAAAAATTAAAAAAAAAAATGGTAAATTGCAAAGCACGAATTTAGCTTAGGAGGCGTAGCTGCATTTTTGGACTTTATCTACTTTTATGAGGTGTCACACGGCTGCTCTTATTGTCAAGTGTGAGTAATGGTGTACACATCGAGCAAGGATTCGTGTAAAATGTGATGTATACACCCATTTCAGATGCCTACAACCTCGGCTACCTCACGCACGTTAATTCTCCGATCATCCAATGTGATCCAATTAATTTTATCGAAATTTTTCAGTCCGGGGTGGACCTGGGCCTCAGCCAACATATGATAATCATAATAATATGGGTGGCGCTACATCCCGTAGAGGGCAAGGGCCTAGCTTCTCAGCAACCAATCGTGTTGTGCGTGCTATTGTTCTCTCACGAGTGGAAGGGACCTACAGTTTTACGCCGACTCCGAACGGCCAAGTTTGAGAAGCTTTTCTTAGACAGGAAATTTAAGCATAGTCAGTGACTCGAAAGAGGTGGGGTCGTGAAATTTGTTTTCGTTGCACAGAGCAGGAATCGAACCTGCGACGTCGAGGTTGGGGTCGACGCACGTACCCACAACGCCACGGGCCTCAGCCAACAGGCCTCTCCATTTATTCATGTCCCTGCTAGCTGTTTGCGCCACCGTAGCTGTAGTTTTGTTTTACCGCGTTGTCCCTCGGGGTTGGAGTCGAAGACATTCTGGGCCCGAGCATTGGTTTCCATTCGCTCTAAATGACCTAGCCATCTGAGACGGGAGATATTTTTTAGGATCGGACAATCGGGCAAACGATGTTAAGATTCCGTCCGTCGGGCATACTTTCATCCGACCAGATTCTACAGTTGAGTTGGTGTATGCACCTTACCATATCATCAGCGGCTGTTTTGAAGAGCTCGCAGGCAGTCTTGTTGGACTTCAGTTTGGCGATTGGTGCCGTCACAGTTTTTCACACTTCTTTTGCCCGGCCAATCCCATCGCATCTCTTGTATTGCGGTAATGTCCGCTTTATGGCGGTCCACGTCCTGCACATTGTCTGTTAAGCGTCCTGACATGCCACGTGCGTCTACTATGGTCGTCAGCGGAAAGATCACCCATATCCGAGGCTTGTTGTTGCTACTATTATTTGTTGCACGGTAGGGAAGATACCCCACGCGTAACCACTGCTGTATGCACTGCTAAGAGTATGTACAAATTTGACCAAGCTGCTTCGGTAACATGCCGGATATCATATTCAAAAATTATATCCACACGATTATCCGTCAAATAAATTCAAATTAATGGACATTAAGTACACTTTTCAGTGTTTTATTCAATTGGAAGTGGTGTGCCTGTGGAACCTAAAGACCTGTTAGATAATCCTGTCTCTCCCCCACCCAATTTCATTAGATTTCTTGACACCACACGATTGCGTGAGCGATCTCAACTTCTGACCTTTAAAATTCCGGAAACCCTCCACTGACGTACATCAGCGACTGCCCTTATTCGCCCTCCATCTGTCAGCGAGCATCCTCCACAAAGTGCGCTGCCAGCAAAGGTCCCCTCCCTCCTTAATCCCCATTTCTACCGTGTGCCCTTGTGAATGACAATGTTTTCTTCCTATTTTCGTGGACACGTGCCGTGTTACTTGCGATTAGTGCCCTCTAAGGCGTCCTCGTTAAATGATTCATCAGCATTGCTCAGCAAATTGTCACTAGATCGTCGGTAGGTGCCCATCACTCCCCCGCGCATCTCCGCACAGCTTCCACAAATAATCCCGCACCAAAGCACACTCATATTGTTCCAAGCGCCTAAACAAACATGCCCGTCCCACCGCGCGCCACGGGTGGTCTAATCCACCCTAAAGCCCCTGCTGGATGGACAGCTTAATAAACAATTCCTTTCGTCCCTTTCAATGGTTTCGCTTGTCGGCCCGCCCACCATCCCCGCCCCATTCACTGCCGGGCCCATTCACTGGCGGTGGGCAAGGGGCGAGGCGAACTTATTGAAGTATACAAAAGCGTACTAACGATGTGGGGTTTCCTTAAAATTCTCGCATGACAAACTCCGAAAAGGACATTAGTCGTCCAATTAAATGTTCTTCCTGTCGGTTCCTACAGGTTTTTCCTGTGCATTTGTTCACCCCTTTTTTCCGCTCTCCCTGTGTCCGTTCTCCCGTGTCGTTCCCAATTCGAGGATATTCCTTCTAATTTGGGAGTGTTCCCTCCCGTCCCGGGTTTCAATTCACTTTTTCTTCTCAAAGTGTGTCCCGACAAATAAGTCTCTGCTCGGAAAAAAAAACTTTTTTCCCTCGTCTTCACTGTATGCACAGGGACGCGATGCAGAAGGGGTGCCAACAAAATACATTCGACTGAAAGGCGAACTAGCGAAAATGGGCAAAAAAAAAGGATTCTCCTGAGATAGCATCGACGACGAAATTCCTCCTGAAGTGCTTTCACAGGCCGGTGGTTTTATTTATTAGTTAGCAAACATTTACGGACGAGGCCCACAGTCCGCCATGCGCCGTGCCGGTGTGGTGACTGCGATGTAAATTTTTATTCACTTGAGGGGTTAAAAGTTGATCCTACTTCCGGCTGGGATGCACACCAGCCACTGCTGCCCGGCTGTGGAGAGCATTTTTACTTGCTTTTGAGGCGTTTTGTGTTCGTTTTTTTTTTTGTCCGCCTTTGCTTAAGGTTGTGCAGGCATTGTGCATGCAGCAGGAAGGCAGCATGACAAAGTTTTGCTTTTGGTCGGGACTTAATTTGAAATGTGATGTTCGGCTCAAGGAGCAAGCAAAGAGGGGCTTTTCGCCCTCAAAAAAGGCAAAGTCAGACGACGTGTTCGCTTGCGAATTTATTCGAATTTATTGGACAATCTTTTGGATGGCCTCTCGCGTGGGAGATTGTTAGAGACTTCTTCGATGGGTCCGTGGGTGGTGGCTTGAGAGACTTCGACCTTAAATGCTTTGTCTTTGGTGTTATGGGTTTTTAGGCCCAAGGGCGCGGTTGCTGTCGTGATCCTTAGTCGGAGTCACTACTGATCCAATGTGGTGCGACGGTAAAAAATAAAATGGTCGAGGGGTAGGTCTGGCGGTAAATTAGGGCAAACCAAGGTACATGTACAATCACTTAATCAAAGACAAAATTACTGGGCGACAAAGACCATAAGCATTTTCTATGTTAAATGGAAACATGATATTCGCCCAGTAGCTGTCGCCTTTGTTGATACACATGTGGGCTCGTTTTACCGCGTTTTCGATGAGTTACCGCAAGATTTTAGTTGATATCTCATTAAGCCTGTTGGCCTAAGCTCACTACTTCGAGTAGTCCCAAAGAAAGAAGTATCACACGGCTAAATCGGGTGATCTTGCTGCCAAAAGGGAAGATTACGCAAACAGGAACCGGTTTCTTCACAATGTCGATTGTGGCTCAGGCAGTGATTGTGGTTGACACCAAAGCGTCACTCATCATATTCCACCAGTAAGAAATGGTTTATCATCCTTCTAGTGATGAATAATTTTGTGATCCGTCGTCTAGGTGATGTTTCTTGGCCCGGCGGACACGGCTGCGATATTTTTCGCCGAACGAGAAGTCTGGTGGTGTCCACGCTTTACATGTGTCGCTGTCCTTCCAGTATGCTCGAGTCGAGTACGACGGAATTTGCAGTGTCCCATAACCACTGATCGATTACTGGTCAAAAAATCGACGCAATTATTCCACGCTTTTGTGGAGCTTGTATGTGTGTATTCTGCAACTATTTAGTTCACAGATATCCAATTAGATTGACGACAAAGCCATGTGTGAAAATTAAACCAACCATGCAGAGGCATGGACTACAGTACTAACTCGATTTACGCCGCCCTAGATTCGTGCAACTTCTCTATTTTCGCGTCATCCTACCTCCTGAACTTACTTACTTGTCAGGCCGGTGACCCATGTATGGTCCGAGCCTGAGCAATTGCTGCTTTCCATCGCTGACGGTGCTGCCACGCTGCTTCCAGTCATCAAGACCAACCTGTCTTACATCCGCGATGACTTGGTCTCTATACCAGACGGTCTGTCTTCCTCTCTTTCTCGAACCAGAAGACTCGGAATAGAAGACCCTCTTTGCTGGAGCGTTGCTGTCCAAGCGCTCGATGTGGCCGAGATAGTGTAGTCGACGTATTTTTGGACAACCTCCACATCCTTGTACAGCTCATAGAGTTCACGGTTGTGTCTTCTCCTCTACTCGCCTTCCTCGAAGACGGAACTAAATAAGCGTTCTTTCGAAGGCATTAAGAAAATGGTCTGCAGCTTTGCTTATTGTCCAGCACGACTGGCAAAATAAGAGTTTTGTAGAGCATGATTTTGGTCCTTCGAGTCAGGACTTAAGACCCCAGTTGTTTCGACAGTCCGAAGTAACAATGCTTGCCAAGCCTGGTTTTACGTGGGACCTCCACTGTGATGTCGTTTAGCTTACCCCGAGGTAGACAAACTCCTTTACTACCTCAAAAGGAAGTGTCCGACGGAAAGTTTCTTTGTCGACAGCATATACTTCGTTTTGTCCTCATTTTCCCCCATTCTCCAATTGCCGTAAATGCTCCCACTATGGCACGTTGGGAACGCGCGCTAATGTCGATGTCATCTGCAAATCCCAACAGTTTGACTGATTTATAGAACATAGCGCCTTCCGTGTTTACAGCAGCCCGCCACACTATCCTGTCTAGTACCAAATTGAAGAAATCACACGACAGCGCATCTCTTTGCGAACTGCTCGGTGCATCGCGTATGTGTTAGCGTGGTGCGATACAACCGGATCAATTCTTCCCGGAATCCTTGCGATGAATGCTGTCGTATGCGGCTTAAAAATCGATATAAAGGTGGTGAGTATCGATTTGCAACTCGTTGTTCTTCTTCAGGATTTGCCGTAATTGCCGGACACAGCACTGGTACGTGCCGATTAGTGCGTTGCAAAACGGCTTTAGACGTTCACATAGTACGCTGGATATGATCTCTTAGACGACGTTGAGCAGGGATATACGTCTGTAGTTGTTGTAAGGATCGCTTATTTGTGGATAGGGCATACGGAGCTGATATTCCAGTCGTCGGGAATGCTTTTGTTCTCTAAAATTCTGCAGATGATCTGAGCTTGCTACCTACCATAACATTACCACCAACTCTGAGGATCTCTGATGGCAAGCCATTGAGTACCGACTTCTTCAAAGCTCAATGAGGACAATTTCGTCGAGTGGAGTTGGGATTTTCTGGTTCCTTATAACTCTCTCCTGGACAGACACGATAAGCAGCTGTTGGAACTCCACCATTTCCTGTGTCAGTGACTAGATTACCCTCGCAATTTCGAAGCGCCTGGGTGCCTTTCCTTGTATCGCATTGCACTTGATTAGTAATAAAATTCAACAGATACCCAGCTTCACATCAGTAACGTTGTCTGATGAGGGACGCTAATTAACATCACAGCAGGCCACCAGGGCGGTTCCAACGTATTTGTTTGGTAGTAGGCACAGGTAGGCACCAGTAGGAGATGTCCAATTGGCCTATGATTGCCTGGATGCTAGAGGAAGCCTTGTGACCGCGACTCACTTAGTCCAGCATGTTCGGCCCATTGTTCCCTGGCTAGGCAGGACCTAAGAGAGACCATCCACTGCCACCGGAAGCTAACTTAAGCAAGTTTGAGGGGAAAGTTTTCCCAAATCAATCAATCAATCAAAGTGGAAGTGATACCAACTCTCTTTCTTTGGATCGATCTTAAAAATCGATTGCTGAACCACACCCACTGCTCAGCATGGAATCACTAAAACACAAGCGGTCACCTTGTCTCACACGAAGAGTCGTTGCAATCGCACTCGACTCAACCTTCATCACAGAGCTCTGACTACGTGGCCTACTCCTCCACCTCCTCCTCAAGGGCATTTCATCTCGGAAAGTTCCCTTCAAAGTTATTCAAATTTTGATTACCCTTCTACGAGCCGACGTCAACGACTCCTTGTAGAATTTAATAAAAACTTTTCACTCAAACCAAGTCGCGCTCCTTATGAAAATCTCTCCTGCTTTATGGGCGCGTCATAAAAGTTCAAAAGTCCGCTCCTCCGCCGTTGCGCCGCTGCTCCTCTGCATGCAAACAGATGTCGCAGAAAAGCAATAAACGCTCGAAACAAATAAATACCACATCGCCACCACATCATCCTCCGCGACGAATGCCCGCGGAGCTAAACCTTCTCAGGAAACCCCGAGCTCCACCTAAACGCCGTCGGCAGCGGCATTTCATCTTCGCGCGGACAAATTTCAATTGAACGTCGAGATCTGTATCTGGGGCACGTCGGTCGGGTGATGATGTGCACGCAACCACCTTCGGATACGGAATCCAGCGCCAGCAGCGTCAGAGCAAATAAATAAATTTAAACGCCTTTTCCCCGTGGCATGCCGGTGCGCGCGGCACCCACAGCCCCGTCGCCATTCACAATTCAATCCACAGTCCCGGCACATCGATAGCGACTTGTATTGAATTTTATTTCATCCCGAATTCCTGCGATGGATGGCGGAAGATTGAGATCTTCTCCCAGCGCGTCGCTCCGCCTTTGAGGGATTTTCCTCGGCGACTCCGTGCGCCTTTTGCTCGCATCCGTCGGTTTCTCGCTCCGAGGATTGTGTAAGTATTCCATTAACCCAGTTACTCGAATTTCGGTGTATTTTGTCGGCAGGGCGGCAGCGGATAAAGCAAACACGAGCACAATCGATGGGCGGGTCTGAGGAGGGATTTCACACTAATCCACAAGGAGAAATATGGGAAATAATGCCGTTGATTTTTTTGCCGGCTTGGGCGCTCTCCAGGAACTGGAGCAGATTGCGGTCCGTATCGGGTTGTGTCTCCCCTTGATGTCGGCTGAAATGGAGGGACCTTAAGTGGAAGAGGCTTATGTTGGATGGTGGTTTTTTTAAAGTTACTTCGAGCGTATGTGGGAGGGGTGCGGTGGAGCTTACCCACAAGGACTCAAGCTAAGTAACAAGGGATGAAGGAAGGAAATTCGAGGTTTGTGTCCGCTGGTGACGTGGATGCGTTGCCTCTTTGTAATGGCTATATTTATCCTTCCTAAGGCGCTACAGTTCGAAGTGGACCCAGGGCTCTCGCCAGCAGTTTCGCCGGGTGTGTTTCGCCTGTGTTTCCCTCGACTTGAGCGTGCCACCTTAAACGTGGACATCCCAAGGGCTCAAGATTACGTAGGCTGGAGCTAATTTATGTACTAGCCGGTATACTACCCACCTTAGGCCTTGAATCCATACATGCCCATCCATAACCAACATTCATCTCTCGTAAACACTAAAATCATGCTCAAGTGCTGTCAAAATATGGTAATAATAATATAATATGGGTGGCGCTACAGCCCGTAGAGGGTCTAGCTCCTCAGCAACCACTAGTGTTGTGCGTGCTATTGTTCTCTCACGAGTGGAAGGGACCTACAGATTTATGCCGACTCCGAACGGCCAAGTTTGAGAAGCTTTTTTCTAGACAGGGCATTGTCAGTGACTCGAAAGAGGTGGGGTCGTGAAAATTGTTTTCGTGGCACAGAGCAGGAATCGAACCTACGACGTCGAGGTTGGGGTCGACGCACATACCCACAACACCACTGGCCACCACTTTCAAAATATGGTACATTTAAAATTATGGTCGATTTAAACAACTAATAGAAATCAAGGCAATAGCAGTAACAGAGGTTGTTGCACTTACCAGATCACATCGTGGATCCATGCAAAATTTAGTTGAAACGATCAAATATAAGAGGTCGCCGAAAATGCTGTGAAATGCCTAGGTACCCTTAATCGATGAGAAACATTTCATCCCCTTTGATTTGGCTTACATTCGTCCTTAGCGTGAGTACAACATTTATATGTGGTCTGGTGCTCCCAAGACCACGCAGCACAATGGAATCCAAAAGCGCGCGAATAAACTTGCAGCAGACAACAATATCGAGGGTTCCTTAGTCTCGCTCGAACATCTACGAAACGCGTCCTTCTTGTCTGTGTTTTATTAATACTTTAACAAACGATGCTCAAGTGAGAATTCACACGCAATGCACGTCTCACCAGGACTGCCCATCAGTTTGGAAGCCTGCTTTCGGACGCACAGTTTAAACTAGAGACTCGTTTTTAAGCCGCAGTACACGCATACGGAATGTTCTTCCCAGTCCAATATTTTGCACAGACTACAATCCGCAGATATTTGAAACCAATGTGAACAGGTAGGTAACATCTCACTCCCTCCGTCTATACCTTCCGACCGTGTTGTGTCTTGACTTCAGACACTCGCGGAATGTAGTAAAAATGCATGTTTCTATTAAGATAATGACAATGTGATAGAGAACCACAATTTTAAAACGAGAGCAACTAGTCGTTATTTTTTATGATTCGATGTTTTTCAAAACTGTCAACTTTTTAGAGTAGCGTTCAAGATGTATCAGCTCCATAAACCCAATTTTTGAGACAGTAAATGAGTCTGCCTACCTCGTGGCAAACGTTAACTCCACAACCGACATCACAGTCCAGATTCAATGTAGGACCACAATTGGCAGACGATGTTACTTCGGACTGTCAAAACAACTTGGGTCAAAACCAATGACTCGAAAGACCAAAATCTTGCTCTACAAAACTCTTATTTCGCCAGTCCTGATCTATGGAGCCGAAGCTGGGTGATAATCAAAACTGCAGAGCTTGCTGTTGCCTTCGAAAGAAGGATATTTAGTTCCGTCTGCGAGGAAGTTTAATTTAGGAGAAGACACAACTTAGAACGCTATCTGCTGTAGCAGGATGTTGATGTAGTCCGGGAGGAAATGACTGGTCCACATCGAGCGCATGGACAGCAACGCTCCAGCTACGAGGGTCTTCGAGTCCGAGCCTCCTGGTTCGAGAAGGAAGGGAAGACCGAACCTCCGGTACAGAGACCATGTCATGGCGGATATAAGACAGCTTGAACATCTCGTCAGCGGTGGAAGGTGGCAATTGCTCAGGCTCGGACCCTGCATGGGTCACCGGTCTGACAAGTATGTAGTAATACAAGGTACAAATCGACTGGTTGCTTTTAGATGCCCCCGAAGGGTCTCTGTCACCTAGGCGATAGAGAAGAGCAACTCACAAGTCTAGCGTGTTTCTCTGAATTATTTGGTATCTATGTCAAAGTGTCCGGCACACACATAAGGTGGATTTCAAATGCTATGGCATCAGACATAGAATCAGTCGACTACTAGGGGACGTTTTTCAATAGAGAATCGTGACAGATTAATTCGTAGCCTCGTTGTACCAAACAGATAATGATGCCTGTCTAAGAAAGCTATGAGTTTTGCTCCTCTTTAAACGAGTAGGCTCCACTCGAGAAGGGTATACATATCTACTTGCAGTGGGATACCCTCGTCCGTCCCCGAATCAAATGAGAAAAGGGAGGGAACACATCCAGCGTATGATTTTTGGACACTCAGTTCACTATAGTTGGGGTGATGGTTGAATTTTAGGCTCAAATGGGAAGCAAACAGTCGGTAACAGGGGAGTAACAGGCACGCCCGCAGATTGAATATAACCACAGAGTTGGTTGTTGCTTGTCAAAAACACGTATTATGTGATTTTAATAACGAATTTCGTATCACTCCACTAAAGAACAGACAAATCAATCACAATCCTACTCTAGAGTGTAAACCTTACACCTGACCCTCATTCCATACTAGATGAGTTAATCTTAGCAAAGCTGGGTGGTAACATTTGGGACACCTTAAGGGATTGCGGCTGATTGGCACAGCTTCCTGAGTTCTGAGGATATACTGACCCATCGCCACGACCTCAAGTCGCGCTCTCCTACACACTTCCTCCAGTGTACTTACGGCTGTTTTAAAAAGTCTGTAGATCTTTGGCTCGTGAACGCCACACGCTTGATGTTATCTTGCTTCGTCGCGGGGCTGCATTGATTGCCGAGTGATACTGTAGTCATTTCGCGATTTATTTTCGGAATTTTTGGCTGTGAGGGCGATATCTCTAGTAAACTGGAACGTTTTGATACAGGATGGTGTTCACTTCTGAGGGACATTTTACTAACCAGGTTAGTCGGGCGCTTGTTAGTTAGAAACAGTGATGCAGAGTACCTGCCCTTCTACATTTTGTATGCAGGTGTTCGAGAAGGAAACGATTCGGGTAAGTGGCATGATCTGATACTGTGCGCCGCTTTAACCATGTGCAGCAAGCCCTGTTGGCATGTAGAGCGTATGGATCCGAACCTGTGCGGCAAACGCAACAGAGGACGCCCGCGTTTAAGGTATTGCACCCAAGTGGAGATGGACCTCAACCAACTTGGTGCGCGAAACTAGAGACAGCTAGCCAGAGATCGCGCTAGTTGGAGAGGCTTATAGTATTGGTTGAGGTCAAGGTTAATCCCGGACTGTAGCGGCATACAAAGGAGAAGAAGAAGTTGAAGCCCTGTTCATGTGGTAGTTTTTATGTCCATTGCTCTTGTCCTGTAGCAGGGAAAAAGTTGTTCGGCTGTGCAGAGAGATATGCATTACATAACTGAGATATGGAGTCTGCCAAGGACAGCGGCTACTCCGATCGTGACTAAGCTAGTTTTTCGAAAGAATCTATAAAATTGATTCTCGGTCGTGAAACACCTTGATCTGGTCCACCAGAGAAGAGAGGTTGGATTGTACGTTACTAAGCCTTGAAACCGCTCAAAGTTGGACCAGAATCGAAGTACAGTGCAGTGCTACGCCGAAACAAATAACTCGCCTGAAGATGACTTCGTTGCGTCGAGCTACAGGAGGGCGGATCCGAATAAGAGGTCTGTCCTAGAATGAAGATGAACTCAGAAAACCGTCAAAAAAGCACTGTACATTTTTTTTTGGGTGAAAATTGAGATGTCGACGGATGCACTCCAGTGTCTCAGAAGCGCACAACAACAACGGTGTACAGATGTCATTGGTAGACCTTATAAAACCCCTGTCGCAGTTAAAAAAGCAAATTTACCACTCTCAATTTTTTTGGGTGGAAATTGTGATGTCTGCGAATCCTTATGATGACCTGGATCTCAGCGACGCACGGAGTCATCTGCCACCGCTACACTTTCTAGACATGCAACACATCAGATTAAACGACTTGTTTGTGAGCCTTGCCTAGGAAGATGATACTTTTTCGAAGACTTTTCCCAAGTTCTGCCAAGAATATGGCTTGCTTCATATCAGAGCATCTGCATCTGTTTTCGGTTTTTTCAATCGGTGGCGTCGTGAATGTTGCCCGAATCATCCTTCCATTCAATCGCTGATGCAAATGCCATCAACATGTGCTACCTCTACATGAACTCACTCAGAGACACCCAAAAACGCCTTTCTTACACCATCGACCTGCAATCGTCAACAATCCTAGGAAAAGATTGAAGTGGCAACCATCGTTTGGGAAGTGAATTTAATTAAACAGCATCACCAGTCAGCCACCCACATCTGTCGCGCTGCTATAAAATTCTTATATCGCTAAATGCCTTCGAAAATGAATCCATAACTCCAGGCAATCACTTACAGCCCCGCGGCGACATTGAAACGGGAGCCTACCCGCGCCCCGACGAGAAAGTTCCGAATGCCGCTGTGGGCGGCAACACTCGCGCAGCTGATGGCTAAAAAATTAGAAAACTTCTGAAATTGCCGTCATAAACTTGACGAAACTTCGATGTACCGCGACAAAACAAGTCTTTGGCGCACACACAGGAACCACTCACTCCCCCTGGAGCTAATCCTTGGCAAAGTCGACTGTGCGGAGCGACCGTACCCAACACAATGGCCGCTTAATCGACGTCCTGGCGGAACTTTCACCGCCGCCGTCATTGTCTTGCGGCTGCATGCGCCTAATTGGCGCAAGTTTTCGGCCGCAATCTTCTTCTGCAGTGGCAGAGCAAACATTAACTGGGCCACCCGGAGAGAGAGAGAGATTTGTCATCCTGTCCCCCGGCAGGCATTTACAGCAGCAATTTGCATTTGCATGGAATTTTTCCAGCTTCCGCCACACCGCAAGGACGATGCATTGCAGAAGAATTCCAGGCCCCCACAGCCTGCGGCGCACGACGCCCAGTGCACAAGGGATGCCAAGCGAGGGCATGCATAAGGAGTCGTCCTCTGCACGCGCCGCCGCCACACTCGACGACTTGCCAAAATAAATGTGAATGTCCTTATGCACGTGGACGAGTGGCAATTCCTCTAGAGATTCCATGTTCTTGCTCGAATTGAATTAGGTGCGCTCGGTAGCTGCAGGTCACGCCGCCGGGACTCAATGTTCGGCCATTTGTATTCCAGTCACGTTTCGTACGTTCCCATCATCAGATACTATCAACTTCCACCCCCGTCACTGCCGTCATCATCATCATCGTCACCGTCGTCTTCATCGCAGTCGTGTCGTCTCCGTCGCGCTCACCAGCAGGCGCGCCACAGTCGTGGGTCGAAAGGACGACGCCTTAAGGCAGTGCATTAGACCGAAGCCAATAATCGGGGAGATAATCAGATTCACAAAAAAGCAACTTATGCGAGCGGGGCGACTGACTGGGCCCGGCTACAGGTGGCTCCGGCTCCAGTGGAATTGGTTTTGACTTCCTTCGGGTGCTGCGACCGTACGTGGGGATGTTAAGGGGGAATTTGATTTTCGAGCATTACGAAGTAATTTTCGGTCAATGAAGATTCTGAGATTTGATCCTCCTGGCCGGAGAGTGCCGGTCCGAGCAGGTGTTGTCGATTTGATTTTATGAACACCCCCGGTTAGTTGGATGAGTGTGTCTTCGAGCAGCACGTGCAGACTGCTGTGAGTGATTGCATCAATTTTGAATTACTCTGATTGCGGATGGGCACGCAAGTCGACTTTCAGGATGAGAGCATTTTTTGGGTCCAAACCGTGGCGTTGTGCTTATGTGCGTCGACCCTTGAGGCTCGTGGGTTCGATCCCTGGTCTGTACGACACTCATAATTTTCTGCAGGATTGGACAAGTTGGATAGATACTGGAACAGCTTGGAACAGATCAGAGATGGTGTCAAAGCCAAACTAGCAGTTTTCAATTCAGAATTTGTTCCAACTCCCACTTATGCTTGAAATTTGGGTAATGACCGAAAGAATAAAGTCGCGAATACAAGCTGACGTCTTCGTGCTGCTGTGTGAGTTACTCGTCGGAATAGGGTGAGAAACTCGGCAGTGCGCAGGGAACTCAATGTCGAGCAGCCACTTCTCCTGCTTCGATGACAGGAACATCCCCATCATCACGTCTTCCGAGGCGTGCCTTAAATGCAACTCTACCATGCGTCCTGTTGACACACCCAGGACGAGGTGGTTAGACGAAGTCCATAAACTCGCTTTGTTGCACCGAGGCATAAGAAGGATCTAGTGGTGTGGAGAACTCTAGTGCGTGCTTTACCCCCGCGACTCCTTTAGTGGATTTGAGTGCGGGTCAGAAAATGATTGTTTTATTTTAGTGACACTCAAGTTCAATATAATTTTTTCTAGAGCGAGGTGTAAGGAAGTTGTTTAGGCATAAATTATGAAGTCCGACCAGAAGCCTGTAAGGATGATCAAGGGAACAGTCGTAGAGTCACAGTCGATGCTGACGATATGGAGAAACCATTTCTGCAGACTTTATAACGGCTACGGACACCGAATACCATTGTCACGCAGAACAAACCATTCAACCCGAATTAAAGGGACGATGAAGATCAGGTGGACGGACTTGATCCGGATGAAGTGAGAAATGCCATGTCTATGCTAAATACCAACAAGCCTGCGGGACCTGACCGCTTACCGGCCGATCTATTTTTAGGAGCAAGCACCAACTCATCTGTAAAATATGGTCGGAAGAGAAAAGCGTGCTCGAAAAATGGAACCTCAGTATTGTTTGCTTGATCAATCTGAACTGCGCCAACTTGAGAGGAGTAAGTCTTCTAAGCATCGCGTATGGAATCTTATCTGCCATGCCTTATGAAGGCCTTAAGTCAATTGTCAACAACCTGCTCCAGTGTGGCTTTTGTCCAGCGGAATCCACGATCGACTTAATATTCACACTACGCAGATTTTGGAGAAAACCCAGTAGCGACAAATCTATACAGTTCCTCTGTCAAGATCGGTAAAGATTTTACCGTGAACTTTGATGATCACCGGACTTAGACAAGACGACGCGCTGTCATGTCACTTCTTCAACAACATTTATATCGGTGAATGAGGGCAAGACCAGATATATGCTGTCAGTACGAAAGGACACCCAACACCGATTACTCGTTTAGTCAGTGTCAAAGCAGACATATTTTACGTTGAGTTAGTCAAAAACTTTGTCTACATAGAAAATTCAGACGAAAAATAATTCTAGCCGATCACTGCTTCTCTCTCGACTGTCCTGCTACAAGGTCACACTCCGAATGCCTGTCCTGATTTGACTTTATCCTACTAGTTCTCTCTCTCTGTTCTTCTGAGTTGGTAAGTGCTTTGTTTTGCGTTACACGTGTAATTCTCCATCTCGTCTTCATAGATGGTGAGTGGAGGAAGAGATATAACTACGAACTGTATGATCGTTTCCGGGACGATGGAAATGACTACGTCATGTAAAGCGGAACTATCCGACCCCGAATCCACCACCAGTAACGGCGCAGTTGAGAAAGACCGTGACTCAGGTGCAAGAGTGGAAAGGGACCTCTGAGACACAGCTGAGATTGCTTGTTATGCATCTTATTTTCTTTGTTTTGCCAGATCTTAATCAATCGCAAGAAATTGGGATCGGATGGTTTTGGGCAGAAAACAAAAGGAAGCCACGTGAAAGAACCCACTTCGAATTGTGCTGAACATCCAGCAGAAGTGCACTTGCGTCCAGCAGAAGAGGAAGTTATTGAACAGAGAAATGCATACACTGGATGCACAGCGAAATGACTTTCACATTACGCGACTGAAGGCTATGAAATCTAAGCAGTAAATTCGGGCAACTGCAACTAAGAGCCTATTTAATTAAATGGGTTTTTTTCAGATGATAAGTATGTGGCCTACGTTCTCGCAATAAATTCAAAAACATACACATCGTTCTCTTTTTTCTTTAACTGAAATCAATTGCCATAAAGGGTTAACTGCACGTGAAACAGGTCTACCGGTATGAAGTGAGCGTCATGATACAAATGTCTCGATAGGGAACATTTGTTGTGAACGAGCCACTAATTTTTTTTGTTTGTTTGCTATGACATCTGTGAAAATAAAAAAATATTTAGTATACATCAAGTCATTGAACAGACAAAATCATATTTTTTCATCGTAATCAAAATGTCGAATTTTGTACCAGAAAGTGATGACTTGCGGAAAGCATTAATTGTTTGTTTTCATTTGAAGAAAAGTGCTGCAGAGTCGCATCGAATGCTTGTCGAGGCATATGGCGATCATGCTCTATCAGAAGCAACATGCAAAAAGTTTCAACGGTTCAGAAATAATGATTGTGATGTGAGAAATGAAGAACGTGGAGACCACCAACAAAGTTTAAGGAGGTCGAAGTGCAAACGATATTGGATGGAGAGGTGGTGGCCCGTGGCGTTGAGGGTGTGTGCGTCGACCCCAACCTCGACGTCCTGAATCTATTCCAGCTCTGAGCGACGAAAACTGTAGGTCCCTTCCACTCGTGAGAGAACAATAGCACGCAAAACATAAGTGGTTGGTGAGAAGCTAGGCCCTGGCCCTCTACGGGCTGTAGCGCCACCCATATTATTATTATTTTTATTATTATTATTATTGGATGGAGATGACACTTTGAGTCAAAAGCAAATGACAGCAATGTTAAATGTTGCACAAACAATTTGTGAGCGTTTTAAAGCTATGGGAAAGATCCAAATGTGTGGAAAATGGGTGCCACATGAATTGAATGAAAGACAGATGGAAACCGAAAAAAACACTTGAAATTTTGCTTCAAAGACACCTAAGAATCCAGATCGATTCGGCAAGAAGACAAAGCCGTGTGTTTGGTGGGACCAGAAAGGTGTGCTGTACCACGAGCTCCTAAAACCTGGTGAAGCCGTTAATACTGATCGCTACCGACAACAAATGATCAATTTGAACCATGCATTGATCGAGAAACGACCAGAATTGGCCAGAAGACACGGCAAGGTAATTTTGCTCCATCGCAATGCACCTGCACACAAAGCAAAACCGGTTCAGGATACAATCAAAAGACTTGGCTGGGAGCAGCTACCCCACCCGCCGTATTCACCAGACTTGGCTTCTTCCGACTACCACTTGTTTTCATCGATGGGACACGCATTGGCTGAGCAGCAATCCGATTCCTACGAAGAAGTCGAACATTGGGTGTCTGATTGGTTTGCTTTAAAAGACGGACAATTTTATTGGCGTGGTATTCACAAATTGCCAGAAAGGTGGTCAATATGTGTAGAAAACAATGGCCAATACTTCTTACTTTCCCATTAATAATTAGTGTTTTATTTCCAAAAAAAAAACGCTCATTAAACATTTTATTTGTATTCGCCATTTTCCAGTCCGATGGGAGAAAAATATTTTGTATTCATCAATTCGCTTGAATACGTCTTGACTCTACGGCTTCTAGATTGCGACTCAGTCATTCAAGTCGGTCAAATCAGTCAGCTCAGTCTTCACTCCCCCTCCCAACGATGGTGCACACCACGTCTGCAGCGCAATCCTTTCAATTGCCCACAAATTCGCCGCCAAGCCGTGTGTTTACTCAATCCCGCTGCCCTCGGACTCAATACGAACGCCCTTGTCTGCCAAATCCACTTACGGACTTTCGATTGGCCGCCCGAAAAAGTTTCGCCAAACTGAGAGAAGTTCAAACTTAAGTCGACATCAGATTGCAGAAAGTTTTCATCGAAAAGTGTTGCAAAACTTCGCCCGTTACTACCTCGCACAGGAAGCAGACCAGACCATCGCTGCAATCGTCTGGCTTCTCATTCGCTTAGTAAATTCCATTTAACTCCCTCCGGACGATGACTGATGATGACATCCCGCCACTTGTCGATGTACACTCGCATATCCATCTTAATCTCGGGCCAGTGCACCGCGCGCCCCCGTCGGAGGACGAGACGCAATATAAACGAGAAAACTTTCGTTTGATTACTTGACACCTGAGTGGCTGAGAGTGGCAATACTGCAGCCGCATTTATCAATTCGAATGGTATCGCAAGAAAGTTTTCCCACCACTATTCCCGGCGGCGTGGCGGGTGCCTGCGGGGGCCGGCCTTAAATGGAAACTTTTCGATTAGTAGACTCTGACATAATCCGGAAGATGGATGCTCAATTTAATTAACGGTAGTGCTTCGATGCAATCGCACACGGAGTTCTCCGAAGTCGGAGCATCATCTCAAGTTCAGTCGGTGGGTGGTCTGTGGGGAAATGGCTGAGAAAAGATTTCCGCCTTCCCGGCGATGACTTAATGAAACGGCAGAGGAGACGTACAGCGATGCTTGGGTGGAGGGTTTAAATTCGAAATGTCTTGGGATTAATTGCGAATGGTTCTGCGAAAGTGGTTGGCACTGAGGGGAGAGGAGGAAAGAAAAACCCCTTGAACTGGTGGATAACAAGTTTATTGATGAAATAACAAAACTTCATGAGATATAACAAGATGATACATTCTAAGAGCAGTTATGCATATCACAGTCTTTCACGCTTCTCCCGGCCTTACCAGGCAACGGGGGCAGCTGCGGCGGCGTAGCGCAGACCAGCTGGGTAGGCCAAGGGTGCTGGTGCGGCGGCATAGCCCAGGGGGGCGGCCAGCGGTGATGCGACGTACCTGGCGCCCAGGGGAGAGGCGTACTGAGCGTAGGCCAGTGGGGAGGCACCGGCGATCAGTGGGGAAGCAGCATACCGGGCGGCGATTGGTGCACCGAATGGAGCAGCCAGTGGGGCGGCAAAGGGAGCCGCAGCCAAAGGTGCAGCAGCGTAGGGTCCAGCAGCGACGTACCTAGCGGCCAGTGGGGCAGCGGCCAATGGAGCGGGAGCTACAATCCTTGCAGCGAAGGGACCTGGAGCAACCAACCTAGGTGCGGCAGCGAGAACTGGAGCAGCGGCAATTCCATTGTATGTCCTTGCCACGAGCTGGCTGCTTGCGGCGGTGACGACTCCTGGGGTGCCAATCAACGGTGCAGAGTAGCCCAGTGGCGAGAGGACTCCTGGCTTGGCGGCGGCGCATCCAATCAGAGCGAAAACGATAGCGATCTGTGGAAGGTTGAGAGAGAATCGAGTTAGTCCCCGTGAATCCCAGGGGCACCCTATCCTGACTTACATATCTGAACATCTTGATATTTGTTGAGTGGTTGTTGTTTGGTTTATGAGGTTCCTCCAACTGATGACTATCTGCTGGCCGCTAAGTGCTTTTATACGAAAAACCGATTGTCAGCCAATTTGGCTCCGCGACACCGTGCTGGATTGGCACGCGCCCTTACCACATGCGGTGGCCACCGAGACGGGCCGCACACCGTTCCATGCTGGAAATTAATATGCGACACGCATGCTGGGAGTGGGCTTATGAGGTGCTCGCATAAGAACTCGCATAATACCGCATGAACACAGACAGTTAGTCGACCTTAGCCGATTCACGACAATGTTCGCGATTGTACAAGCGGCACTCATTTTGGAGTGCAGCTCGTGGTGGGCGCGGGCCCTATTTGGGATGGCTTCAACTTCTTTTGTTCGCCGAAATGGCAGTGATGACCTTGGGGGACGGTTGAGCAATAATTGCGCCGTGGAGGTGAGAAAAGAAAGGGAAAGTTTCTGAAGACCACATCTGTTGAGGCGGTCTGAACTTGAATGCTTCCGGTGACTCAGCGTGAACGTGCGTGGAATTCGAACTAGGTGTTGTGCTGTTAAAGCTGAACGCGGATACGAAAGATCTTGCAGCTTTTCTTATTGGACCTTGATCTGACCGATAAATGGTATGCGTCTCTATGACAATAGGAGCCAAACAATTGGGAGAAACACACAAAAACTGGGGCGGGCTGTGCACAAGGGGATGTCACTATTTTTGCCAAGCCGGACAATGGACTCCGACTCGTACTGGACTGTCGCCAGCAATTACCTACCGAAAGTGCTTGAACCAAAGCGACTACCATAGAGGAAGTTTCAGGGACGTTTTCGGTTTTGTTGGCTACACTCACATTATCATGTTTTCCAGAATTTTCGCAAATCTTTCCTTACCCTTCACATTGAGTAATGCAGAGTTAACTTAAGTTAGATATTTAGTTGAAAGGGAGGGTATGTTAGGTTAGATTATTGGGCTGCTAGCTATATTGCCAGAATACTTTGACCGTAGTCAGTGCATTTTGATACACATATTCAGAGCACTACCACTGATCGACAACGTCAGTGATGTTGCTTTTCATTTGATCCTAGCGGCAAATGGCGACAGGACCGGGTTTGCAAGCCCGATGAAAGCGTATTAACTTGCACTGGGATTACGGTTCGAATTGAAAATGCTTAGAGGAATATTTGTAAGATCTTGCAGGTCTACGAAGAAAAGTTCTCCCAGTGTGACAAAGGTAGCGAGAAGTAGAAATAGTTTGCTCTTCTTCATACACGTCACAGCAGCATCTTCATCTACACCGGAGGATAGTTCCGTTTTCGTTTCATGGTACTTTAGATGATTTTGCCCAATTAATGCTAGCAACTTTTTGTCCCACTGAAGGAGTTCGACGGTTTCGCACTGTACAAC
This sequence comes from Eristalis arbustorum, assembly GCA_916610145.1. Lineage (NCBI taxonomy): Eukaryota > Metazoa > Arthropoda > Insecta > Diptera > Syrphidae > Eristalis > Eristalis arbustorum. The sequence goes on from OU744318.1 coordinate 34,093,035, forward strand.
TTAAGCCAGAGCATTCGAGTGGTCTTACAGGTGCTCAGAGAGATTCACATGTTATTAGTTTCCTTTATGATCGTGTCATTCGTTTTCTTCTTGACATCGGAGGGGGGAGGAGAAGGTGTCTTTGTACATTGGATTATCTAGGATGGTTAAGTTTCTGACTCTTTTCAGGCAAAGTACGAATATTGTCCCATTGCCAGCTATGAACTTGTCACCAGTTCGGACTTGACTTCCAAACAGAGTTTGAGAATAATGGTCCCACTCCTGATTGTATAAACTTACTTATCAACGACCCGTGGAGAGACTGAGTCAGAGAATAGCAGCCTACCATCGCTGATGGTCTTGGGCGTACTGCCTCCAGTCATCAATACCAAGCCGTCTGGCGTCCGCGATGACTTGGTCTTTATACCGGAGGTTCGGTTGTATTCTCTTTCTCGAACAAGGATGCTGCATTAGTTCTACAATTTCAAAGTGATCTAACATTTTATGCTGCATTCTTCTTTGAATGGCGCTACCCTCCGGTTGGGTCGCTATTAGTTAGACTTCTTCAGCCTGCACGATACTTGCTGTACAAGAATTCTTCTCATCTTAAAGGGTTCCTACAAACGGGCGTCTTTTGTTAGTCAGTCCTGGCCTAGCCACGGTATGCATTTAATCTGCTGCTGCCTGGGAATATGCACTTAGAAGAGACTAAAAAGCGCACGCTTCGAAAATATCTAATCTCATCCACTTGCGATAATGTCGAACACCTAGAGCGAACTCTAGGGTAATTAATGTCTTGTATCAAGTCACTATAGTCTTCGAAGGGACCTTGGAGAGTCCAAACTTGACTGAGTCTCAAGTGCACTCGAATGTGGAATGAACGTTGAAAAGCGAAAAATATTCTCCCCTTTACTACGGTAATTATGTCGTTGTTTGGCACGAAATCGAGATCCGATCATCGACGCTGGGTGACAGAAACGGCAAATATTTCGTTTTTCGTTACCGCCTATGTCACAATGCAGTGCGAACAGTACAACAGCAGCCTCTCTACTAAATTTTTCTGATTCCATTTACTTCCTTTTCAGTAAAAGGAGCGTTGCAATTTCGCCGTATTACTGCTGGACTATTCGCCGAGAAGGTGCAAAAGCAGAGTATAAGTTGTCAACGAAGAAAAAACTTCGCAATTCTGTTAATATAATAACGAATTATTTTTCCGTTTTTGGCAGGAACCTTATAATTTTTTTCATCAACATACGAAAACTACCAAACAAAAACTTTTTTAAAGTCAAAATTTGTAGAAAATAATTATTTTTAAAAAAAGGTGAAAGACTTTCTTCAAGTCGTGCGCTTTACAACGCATTTAAGAAAATACAAATAGTGCCACAACCTTTTCCAGACAATTCTGAACAAAGTTGCCAAAGACGTTAGTACTCTGTCTCATGCCATTTAAAGTCTATAAAAGGCAGACCAACAAGCAAACAAACAACTAGAAGACTCATTCTCGCATTGCTCCGAACGTCCTTAGACGTCATTAAAATTAAGACCAATGCTCATCCCAACAATATTTTCTTACCGCCGAGTACATTCACACCCCGACGAGGAACCACGGCGTACCATATGGTACTACATTGTTGAGTGTTCACTAAGGTGTGCATACATATACAAACTACTCACATTTATCGGATAGAAATTACTACAGAATGAATACATAAACACGAACGCCACTTGGGCACCAAAAGTGACAATGGTCCCCAGTCATCTTATTCGCAATTTTTTCCATGATTGAAGTTGTTGATGTTTTCCAAATATTCTACCGCCTACGCTCATCTGGAATAATGACGAATTTTTTTTCTATGAAAACTTACTTCTTACTCGTCTGGACGGCGAACTATAGAGGGTCCGAGCCTAGGCAATTGCTGCCTTTCATCGCTGACGGTCGTATGCTCGCTGCTTCAAGTCATCAAGACCAAGCTGTCTTACATCCGCGATAACTTGATCTCTATACCAGAGGTTCGATCTTAGAAGCTCATGGACGAAAATACGGTCAGTCACCAACTCTTTGAGACTAGCTTGTGACTTAAGACTTCAGGATGGCGGTGAAGTCTGCCTTGGAGTCTTCTAGGGCCAAGTTCATCGCCTCCACGTGCTCTGTTAAGGGGGCTCACATTCTACATTAACAGCATGGGCCTTCGTCGCCGAGGTTTGAAGCGGTCTCTGAACTATTGGGTTTTTCACCGCGAATAAGTTATGAGTTGGGCCTTGAAGCTAGAGGGGAGGGTCCTGGCTTGGATCACGGATGCAGGGTTCATGCATATATTAGTAGTTGTTTTTGCACCACTGGAGACCGGGTTCAAAGTAATTCACTCCATCCGTGATTATATCTTGGAGAGTAACCGCTCCAATCAAAACATGGATTGAAGCTGCGTTGCTGTTTGAGGGAACCAATAACAAGTCAGTCCAGTAGTTTCGGAGCCTATTCAATGCAAGCAAAGAAACAATCGAATGTATTTTTCGTTATTATAATAGTATACAAATAAAAAACTCATGTTTTTACAGAAATAAATAAGAAAACAAAATAACAGCCCACAAATGGCAGGATAAACTATTGCAGAAAGCTGTTCGGGATATGAGCATGAGAAATCTACAACCAATGCTAATGCATGAATTAGGGACTTTGAATGTTTCCTCGACCGGGTGTGCTTCGGTCCCAGCATGTTGATTTTAACCTTCTTTTGGACTTGGACGATCTGTTTCAAAAGTTGTAGAAACCTCCTTTTTTAGCCCCGACCACAAACCTCAACATTTTATGAGCACCTGTGGCAAGCACTCTGTTAAGAATGGGAAAACAAACATCTAGCTCTTTTATGTGTTTCATAATTCTTGGAGTAACTTTGTTCTCTTTGGCCTTTGTCTCTATCCCCAATCTTTCCTAAGTGGAAAACAGACACTCACATTCTTTGCTGATTGCTCTTGCTGCTCCAGATCGAACTGAAAAAAATCATCAATCGTGTTTACATGAATAACCAACTCAGTGTGCTGCGCATCAGAAATACCGACAATCCAGGGATGATGCACTGCCAATTGCTACGAACTATACGATCTTGAAAACACTGCAAAAGGACACGCAAGAAACACACCAAGACCCTAATTTGCTTGTGGCTGGAGTATGAAAATATGGTTCACCCTCGAAAATGGGATCATGACAAGTTGCTGCTTATTCTAACCATTCAAAGACGCAATCAGATTGACAGCCATTAAGAGCAATCTGCAAGGGATGCATCCCAACCCCGTGCAACTGTCCCGTATTTAAGTCCATGTTCAAGAAAGTAGCGCAGAAAACGGAGCAAATCGGTAGACAGCTCCTCTGCCAAGGAACCAAGCATCTGGAAGTACTTCACAGACACGCTGCATCTCCTCCTCCTTCTCCCACCAAGTGCATGCAGAAAATCAAAGAGAGACGAAAGCCCCCGACAAAGCGCTTAAATTTTCCACTCCATAAACCCCGCCGCCACAGCTCCAGCCGCCACAGCACGCACAGCGTCCTTTGCCATCGAATAAGGGGTGCCGGCCACGTAATCTGTAATCTGTGAATCGTCTAAAAGCGCCGCGCCGCCACAGTCATTCGTACGTCCCTAATCCGCGCCACAACCGCAGGCAAGCGCCGCAGCAAGAGCAAAAGAAGAAAAAAACAGAATCCCTCTGCCTGATGAGCGTTGATCCTAAAAGCAGGCGAAATCATTTCAAACCTTGAATTCAATCCCGGATAATCCCGACACAGAGCGGCGGCAGCGATTTGCCGACAGACACCCCACACCGCCCACGCTCCCCAAAATTCCGTGGTTTTTTAATCACATTATCGCCGGCATCGAGGGTACCGCGCCGCCGGGCTGCCAGCCGGCGATGCACCTGCCCCATCGGACCGCAATTATTCGATCGACGGATTAATCAAATTCCCGTTACTAATTCTATAATTGTTAATTTACGCGTCGGCATGCACACACGGCGCCGACCAGCAACGCCGACGGACACATCTCGATTCCGCACCAAATCCGTCACATTAGCAATTCCAATCAACGCCGGTGGAGAGTGGGAGGGCGGTCGAATCGATTGCGTGCATCCTCCGTTCATCGGGTGAACGGCGCAACACGTGAGGGAGCCCGTGTCACTTGTGCACATGCACCGCACCATTGGGCTGCGGCCATCTGCAAACATCGTAGTAACCTCACCGCATCCCAATTGTGTAGTACTACGAACACGGACCTGTCGGGGGAGCATTCCTCGCGCCAGTGCGCCCCATACATGCACTGCGGGTAGTCCATTGATTAATTTTGGTCGCCTAGTAGAATGCCATCCCGCCTGACGCAGCGCGGCCCAGTGGATTCCCTTCATCATCAGCCGAGTGGCTGTTGCGCCAGGTGTAGTGGAGTACAACCGGCCAGTGGGTGGCTATTGATCGGTGTTCCGGCACGGAGCGCAGCCCCGTAGCAGGGCCAGTTCCGTCGTCGCACCATTGACAAAGGATTTTCGACTCAAATTTCACAAATTTCACGAATTTCATGAATCCACGTGAAGTGAACCCGAACGCTGGAGTACTACTCACCGCGTTGGTTCCAGTGAATGGAAGGACCTGTGGGCTGTGTGTGTGCGAATGAACCGGTCGTCTTCCACGGCCGTGCCAGTGCGCAGGACACTACCGACAGACGGTGCAGGGATAGCAGAAAGCGGGACGGTTGTGCTGGCGCGTCGGTGAGTGATGCTTTCATTGAGAGGTGTTTGTGCATCGGTTTCCGGATGCCAACAGATGAAGCGATGCGGGGAAATGAATTTTTTGTCAAGAGCTTGCCAACGTAGAGTGCCCCCACCTGATTGAGTGAAAGGGCTGATTCACTCAGCGATTGATGGCGAAGAGATGGCCACGAGTGCTGGACACACTGGACGGTGCTTTTGAACACCGTGATGCACATCACTTGTCAGAAGGGAGGTGCTGGGTTCTTGGGCTTCTTCTCGTTGAATGGAATTTGATTAACGACTGTATAGGAAGAAACAAAGATGTAAGCTACAAGCAACTGTGAAAGCAGACATGCCCGAAAATGGCTGATATAACTGAGGAATTCCAAGTGAGAATGAATATAGACACAAACTTGGCAAACATGATCTGGTCCGTGGCCAGACGAAGGACATGTTATGAACACACTATAACGCCTTTCCTTAACAACGTGCACAAGCTGTTACAGTGAAAAACTGGTCGCTTGTACTTCTGCCGGGATGTACACCGTCTTCTGGTTTCTTACTTACTTAAGGTGGCGATTCAGTCCGGGGTGGACCTGGACCTCAACCAACAAGCGTCTCCAGCCAGCTCGATCTTTAGCTAGCTGTCTCCAGTTTCGCACGCATAGTTGGTTGAGGTCACATTCCACTTGCGTGCGCCACCTGCGTTGAGGTCTTAATCTACTGCGCCATCCCTCGGGGTGGATTCGAAGACTTTTCGGGCCGGAGCATTGGTTTCCATCCGCTCTACATGACCTAGGCATCTCAATCGTTGGATCTTCGAAGCAACCAACCTACATCCGCTTTTGACAAAGTCCATGCCTCGGCGCCATATAGCAGGACTGAGATGATTAAGGTCTTGTAAAGCGTTACCTTGGTTGTTCGAGAGAGGACCTTGTTTACCAATTGCTTTCTTAGCCCAAAGAAGCACCGATTGGCAAGAGTTATTCTTATTTTGATTTCAGCGCTGGTGTCGTTGTCTGAGTTGATAGCGGTTCCTAGGTAGACAAAGATGTTGACTACCTCAAAGTTATATCTGTCTGCCGTGACGTTCTGACCGAGACGTCGGTGTAGCGTGTTCTTCCCGTTGGTCTTATCCTCGTTTACTGCTAAGCCCACAATACCCACAAAAGCACCATTGACATCACGCTGCGTTCTTCCGATAATGTGAATATCGTCGGTACATGAGAGTAGTTGGACGGACTTCTGAAAGATTGTTCTTCTGATGTTGGCGTTCGAGTTTTAAGCATTTCCTTCAAGAACGATATTGAAAAAGTCGCATGACAGCGCGTTGCCTTGTCTGAAGCCTTTTTTGACATCAAAATTCTCGGTTAGGACGACCTTGATAGAGCAGCGTGCATTCTCCGCCATCATCCTACACAAACGGACGAGTTTGGTAGGGATGCCAAAACTAGACATTGCTCTGTATAGCTCGTCTCTATAGATGCTATCATACGCGGCCTATAAATGGATGAAAAAGGGATAGGTATCGATTTGTTGCTCCTGGGTTTTCTAAAAATTTGCCGAAGTGTTCGATCTGAAAGAGTGGTCGATGGTGGATTTACCTGGCCTAAAGCCACACTGGTATGGCCCGACCAGGTTGTTGACAAATGGCCTTAGACGTCCACCCAGTAGGGCTGACAAGATCTTGTATGTGATTCTTAGGAGACTGATGCATCTGTAGTTGGCGCAAATGTCTCCTTTCTTATGGATCGGGCAAGAAATGCTGAGGTTCCATTCATCGGGCATGCTTTCCTCCGACTATATACTACAGATGAGTTGGTGCATGCTTCTTACTAAATCATCGACTGCCACTTTAAAAAGATCGGCGGGTAGGCCGTCAGCTCCCGCAGCCTGGTTTCTTGAATACCGGGTGTCTTTAAGGATAAGCTTCCCTCCATAGTCACCCGGTGCAGAGGCCAATAATGAATGTTGAAAACAGTCGCCAAATGTCAAACTCTAAATGTGGGACTCAATGTACCTTACACCAGGTGATGATGAGTTGACAGTTCAGGCCCTCTCATCAGACGAAAGTCACAAGCCACTTTGACGGGGGTATGTGTTTATATAGATGCCTTTGAGTGCCAACACCTTCTCTCCATTATCATTTTGATGAGGATCACCAATACCTCCCAATAACGTTCTCTCATGTCGTTACATCGACACCGTAATCCATCAGGATTTACATACTTGATGTAGGAATCCATCTTCGCTACCCTATCTAGGGTATGTGGTAAAATTCTCTCAACTATTGAATCTCGCGGTCTGGTGACTTATCCACAAATGCCGAAGTTGATTCTGCTGGTCACTGACAAAAGGGTCTTTGCGCTCTCCAAAAATTCACTCTCCACCTATCAACTTAACCGCCAGGAAACGAATTTCTTAACTTGACAGAATACCAAATAGCCCGTGCAATATACCTGACCAACAGGATATTCGTCATAAAAAGGTTAACCAATGCCCAAAAGATCTTGTCGATGATCTAAATTAACGAACATCAAGCAAACCACCGCGAAATCCAGTACCACACTGGACCATCTAAGAGAGCTATGGCAGATCAGAATCATGCGCTTGACAGATCACACACACAGACGAATTCCCTTTCGGTTATGAGGCTGCAGTCGGCTCGTCTTTTATTACTTAGCCCGTCGTGAAGTATAAACTTAATAATTTCCACAGCGATTGTCAGGTTATTCCTGAAAGCATAGAAGGGTGGCAGGTTACCCCCTGTCAGCCTAATTCTTAGCGCGCAGCATTAATGGACCTCAATTCACATGGATCTAACCGGTAACGAGGCAGCAGACGATAATGTCCAGAAAGCCAAGTAAGACAATCTCTTGCTGATGTAAAGAAAAAATTGGATTACACGATCGCAGAGATAGCAACCAGAAGATAGCACTCCCTAACCACCTGCTACACCGCTTAGATGCCGTGGCCCAAGTTGAGCATTGCAAAAACCGGCAAACTCCTTCAATGCGCACAAGTTGCTAACGATGGTTGTTCTAGCACTACCTGGCCATAACCATCGAAGGTACTCGAACTAGTTTCTCCACTGTAGGTAAAATGTGTGTGGGGATGAAGGCAGTGAATCGCTCTTGACATGCCCAGTGCCACAGACTAGGACATTTATCGTGGTCCGCACATTTTTTTCTGCTCCTCCTGTCTTATCCGTCTTCTGGTGATGCGTTTGCATTTGTTTCCACATGAGAGCATTAGTTGACCCGATTCCGCGTTCCAGGTGCTCATAGATTTCACGCTTGGCATGACTTGAAATAACACAATTCCTACCATGCTCAGCGTTGACAACCCTTATTGTCCTCAAATCTGACGAAATGTGATCGACCTACCAAATCCACAGACATCTCTATTTAAATTAAGAACGATTCAAAATTTATTAACAAAAATATTCACAAATTCAACAGATCAGAGGACCAACAATGAAACCGCGGATCGAATTGCCGTCGCACCGACCATCATCATGTGCTTGGGCAGATGTGCGCCGAGAAACGCTTGGCCTCATTGCCAGACTTCGGCCCGAAGAGCAGAGGAGCGCTGCGGTTGACTGGGTGCTTGGCTTTCCAGGCCAGGAAGCCCTTGCCGACGGCGTGGAAGGAACTCGTCTCCATGGCGGGCACCGGCAGGGAGCACTTTCGCTTCTTCATCTCGGCGACCTTCAACGAGGCAATGTACTCCATCTGCTGGCGCCTGGTCACGAGGCTCTGGGTGCTGAGGTAGCGAAACTTCTTCGAGGCCTTCGCTGATCCCTTGCGGGAGCCCTTCCCCGCGGCTGGGGACTTGCAAAACAGCTCAGCTCCTGCTGACTTCTTGGCGGTCGTGGGGGACGTGATGAAGGTGTAGCAACTGGCCGGGTTGAAGTTCTCGACGTCGGGGGCGCGGACCTCGCATGCCTTCTGGAGGTCGACTTTTCGTTGTTTGGTCAGCTTTATGATGACGGCGCGCTTGCGAGGTGTCAGGGGCGACGAGACAACCCGCGACTTGAGCGAGTTCCGGTGGACCTCGATGTTCACCTGGCCCTGGTGCTTGCGGGGTGTGATGGCCTTCGAGTTGGCGGTGAAGTAGCCCTTGTCCCGGGGGCTGATGAGCAGGGGTCCGTCCTGCTTCTTGGCAGTGCGCGGCTGCAGAGTCTTTTCTAGATTCTCCGTGGCGTTGAATGTTGGCATCTCTTTAAGGTTGGTCACCGACGCTGTCATCGCGTGCACCGTCGTCGTGGACTGGAGGATGCGTCGGTACTGCGCCGTGGACGCCGCCCGCTCCTTACGCATGCGCTGGTGAATGTACGCCTGCTTGGGCAGGATTTGCTTCCCCTTGACGAACAGGTTCAGGCCCATGTACGCCGGCGAGGGCGGGATCGACTGGCGGTAGATCAGCTCGAAGTTGCCCGTGTCCGCCCGGGGCGTGTGCTTGCGGTCGATCACCACTGCAAGCAGAAGAACTGATTAAGAATCAAGGGCCACCGCACCGCTTACCTCTTACAACGTCTTCCAGGCACTGCGGGCACATCCTCGCCGTGACGCTGGTCGTGGCGCCGAAGTCGGGGCTGGAGTTGATCTCTATCAGCCACGGGTAGAAGTTCTCGCAGATCATGAAGTCCGCTCCGAAGACCTCGAAGGTGTTCTGCCGCCGCTCCATGGTGTCTTGGGAGGCTAGCACCGTGCCGATGATCGCCTTGCGCATGCCGGGGTAGATCCTCTCGGCCCACATGTCGTGCTTGCCGATCTGGCGGAGGTACGCCTGGAACGAGTAGCAGTCCCACATGTTCTCGGTGGGCAGCCGCTTGTCGCGCTTCCCGTTGGTGTACTTCTTCTGGATGGCGTGGTTCGTCAGGTGAATGGACTCGTGGTGATTGGTGAGGCTGTACTCCTGCGAACTGAAGCGGACGTAGCTCTCCTTGTACATCCACAGGACGAGGGGCTGCACGTTCGCGATCAGGAACCACTGGCGGATGTCGAATTTTGTGTTGTGAATGATTAGCGGACGCTCTGCGGTGAGAGAAGGGAGGGAAAACAGTGTGAATGCTGTGTGCCACAGGGTTCCGTGCTTAGGCTGCTATTTTTCGTTCACTTACCGATGTACTTCTGAATGACAAACCTGCTCTTGGACGCCACCGAGGGATTGATGACGGCCAGGATCTTGCGCAGGTTGTCCATCAGCTGGATGCCCCTGCCGCGGCACTTGTTCGCCGGCTTGACGATCCAAATGTTCTGGTAGCCGTCCAGGCAGTACTGCGGCCAGTTTTTTTTGACGTTCTCCAGCACCGCGCTGCCCGTGCGCATGAGGCTCTCCATGACGCGCTGCGGGTCCGAGAGGATGCGTCCGTTTTGATTGCACAGCGTGTTCTGTTGCGCCAGGAACGTGTCCCAGTCGTGCTCCCACACGTTCGGCACGTCCTCGCAGTCGATGTCGTTGTGGTTGCAGGCGTCCACGAACTCGTTGCACCGCTTGAAGGCGAACTCGATCGCACTGAAGGGAATCTTGCCGGTGGGCGAGAAGACCGCGTCGAAGCCGCCCTCCGCGAACTTCTCCACCAGCCACTTGATGAACGAGATGCTCGCGGTGATCTTGAAATTGTCTATGAACTCGGCCAGTTCCTCGGGACTCCAGGCGTTGTAGCAGCGCGGGAAGAACAGCTCCGATATGCCCTCCTCGTAGAACCAGTGGAAGTCCTTCAGGTGGCTGCAGAGGCCCTCCTTCGAGGTGAACGGCACCCGCTGGATTTTGTTGATGGTCATGACGGGGTTCTTCGCCAGGTCGATGTAGTCGCACTTCTCCTTCCGCGCCGTCCACAAGAAGTCGATGGGCACGTGCTCCAGGAACCGCGACATCACGTTGCGCTCGCACTTGAGCACGTACTGCCGCCGGGACTCGCTGAACTTCCGCTTCGGCAGGCTGAGGGCGAGGTCTTCGTAGGTCACGGCGCACGTCCCCGACGGCACTTGTTTCCGGTGCACGTCCAGCTTCTCCACCCAGCCCCGCGAGGTGAGCGCGTTCCGGACCGAGTTGAAGCACCCGCGGATGGTGAACGTCCGGTTCGAGTGGACCGCCTCCTGGGCCAGCTTCCGCAGGCTGTTCATCCGGTCCACCGATATCCACGTCTTGCGGCTGCAGTACTGCGCGTTGTTGCAGCCCGCCACCGATCCGTCGCCGTTCTCGCGGCTCTCCTCGGAGTTGGATTTTTCAAGCATTTTCCGGACTGACTACAGCGCCGAGCAGATGTCGCGTAAGGACTAATTCGATTTTCGCTCTATCCTGCCCCGGAATACATCACCCGGTCTATGGCCAATAAAGCGCGCTATAAATACATCCCTTCTGCATATGTTCGCTTGCACGAAGGTCGTCGCTTCCTCGGTGGCGTTCCACTGGCGGGCGGGTATAAATAACAAGGCGAAAGTAAAAGGAACTCCGGCAACCTAGTTTCTTCGGGCGCACCATTAAGGCGCACGAACCCAGCGCTCGCTGGCTTCATTCCGGTTGCCATGGGACCGATGGGTTCCGTCGGTTTCGTTGGTGGGTGTGCACCGTGCGCTGTGTTCGACTTCGATGTGAGCATACGCTAATTGCGAATGTAGGTCAGTTTCGAGCGTAACGTAAACAATTAGTCAAGACGGATGCCTCGGAAGGTTCGCCGAGGACGCGCGGTGGTAATTTGTTTGTTTCCCCGGCAGGCAGTCGGTGTCGCCTCGGAGTGGCCTTCAAACTCGGGGCACGAATATGTGCAGAAATGGCTGTTAACGGTTGATTTGGTGGATATAACGCAGGGCAAGGCAGTGATTTGCACAACATACTCAGGATGCGGGGGGACCTCTGGCATTTGGGCGCTGTGACGTGTGCCATAATTTAATTTGTGTTGAGGCTTGCCGGAGGGCGGTGGTGGTGCGCTGAAAAACAAATTGCTGTCAGTAGTCGAAGTTGGGTGGTGACAGCCCATGAAATTGATGTTCATGTGGTGCAAGTTTTTGTGGATTGTTGGGGCAGACTTTCGGGAGGTTGTCGCTGTTGTTGTCCTCCGCAGGCAGAGCGATTCAATCAAAGGGGGCTGATGACGCAGAGATGGTGTGGGCACATTTGCAAGCAATCTTATGGATACATTTACAACGCTTGACAATCACAGGGAATCAAAATTCTAATTGATTTTCCAAAGAGGAGAAAAAATCAAAACAACAAGAAGGTCATCCCATCAGTAAGCATGCAGCGTACTGCCACAGCTGAGAACTTTGAGCGTTAGGGTAGAACCAGCCCGACGATAGATAAGCATTACTCACCCAGTACACCGGAGCGGCCAGATGCAGCGATTGCAACCGACATCACCACAAATTCATTCTGGGCCTTCTTCTTATGGCGCTACAGTCCGGGGTGAACCTGTGCCTCAGCCAACAAGCCTCTCCATCTAGCCCGGTCTTACCGCGTTGTTCCTCGGGATTAGGGTCGAAGACTTTCCGGGCCGGAGCAGTGGTGTCCATTCGCTCTAAGTGTCCCAGCTATCTGAGAAGAGAGACTCGAACTCGTGTTACCACGTCGATGTCGCTGTACAACCCGTACAGTTCGTCGTTCAGTCTCCTCCTCCAAACACCATCCGCACATAAGGGATCAAAGTAAAGTTCGAAGCACCTTCCTCTCGGTTGTGGCATCTTTCTCCTCCGTCGGGCGTCGGGCAAGCTCAGTTTAGCTGAGACACGGTACGTCGATGAAATATTTCTTGCATCGATTTAGGGAACTTAAACAGTTTGCAGCATTTTTGGCGACCTCGAGTATGTGCTCGTTGTGTATGTATCAGCTGAGTGCTATGGTAACCCCCCCTCCAAGGCCATGCCTTAATCACCCGCCGAATATCATCTTCGGCAAACAAGCTACGGATTGGCAGAACTCAGCGAGCCGTCAGTGAGGCTTTTGCTAACATTGAGACGGAAGCGGCTAAAATGCTCCGGCGGTGAATGAGTGCAAAACGAAGTATATTCTGTCCTAAAAAAAAGACATACAACATCGACGTCTTGGACAGAGCGTCACAATGGGCAGCTATAACTTCGAGGTAGTCAAGGACTTCACTTACCTCGGCTCCGGAGTAAATTGTACAAATAACATCAGTACCGAGATGAAGCGTAGGATAACTCTTTCCAACCGCTGTTTCTTCGGGGTCAAGAGGCAATTGAGTAATAGAGCCCTCTCTCGAAGAACCAAGTTGACTCTATATAAGACCCTGATCATCCCAGTCCTGCTATACGGCGCGGAGGCATGGACAATCTCGAAAGCGGATGAAGAAGTCCTTGGTCTCTTTGAGAGAAAAGTTCTACGCACGATCTTTGGTCCTGTTTGTGTTGACGGGTTCTGGAGGAGAAGATTCAATCACGAACTGTACAGCGACATGAGCCTAGTTAGGCGTCTACGGATCCAACGCCTACGGTGGCTAGGTCATTTAGAGCGTATGGACACTACAGCTCCGGACCGAAGAATCTTCGAATCCGAACCTGTCGGGCAACGCAACAGAGGACGCCCGCGTTTAAGGTGGCGCACCCAAGTGTAGAAGGACCTCAACCAACTTGGTGTGCGAAACTGGAGACAGCTAGCCAGGGATCGCGCTAGTTGGAGAGGCATGTTGGTTGAGGCCCAGGTCCACCCCGGACTGTAGCGCCACACAAAGAAGAAGAAAAAGATTTTCCTCCAGATCGGACTGGATGCCTGATAGGCAGACGTTGGATGATCCTCTGCGTATTTTCACAGACGGATCGAAGACTAATGAAGGGGTGGGTGCGGGTGTCTATTCCCAAGATCTCAACATTACTATCTCTTTGAAGCTCCCTGATCACTGTAGCGTTTTTCAGGCAGAAACCATAGCGATTAAAAAGGCGTTGTAATGGCTGAAAAAACAACGTGGTATCAAATAGGGACATCACCATCATCATAGTCAAGCTGCTATAAAATCCCTGGACAATGTAATGCTTTACTCAAAAACATTCCTTAATTGCGTGGTGGGACGTGGCGTTGTGGGTATGTGCGTCGACCCCAACCTCGACGTCGTAGGTTCGATTCCTGCTCTGAGCGGCAAAAGCAATTTTCACGGCCCCACCTTTTTCGAGTCACTGACAATGCTATTTGCATTTCCTGTCTAGAGAAAGCTTCTCAAACATGGTTGTTCGGAGTCGGCATAAAACTGTAGGTTCCTTCCACTCGTGAAAGAACAATAACACGCACAACACGAGTGGTTGCTGAGAAGCTGGACCCTGGCCTCTTAACGACATGACTGAGCAGTTGAACATTCACTTCATCTGGGTGCCGGGACACTGTGACATACCAGGCAACTGCAAAGCCGATGAACTCGCCAGGTGTGGTACAACTTCATCCCTATCAATAGCAGGGGTACCACTCTCCATGCCGATCGCTACAGCCTATCATCTTTTAAGGATTAATACAATCAAAGCAACTAATGACAAATGACTAGAAGGCACCACGTGCCTTAAAACAAATGAAATCTGGCCATCACTTAACCTAAAACGGTCACTTAGTCTAGACTCAGCCAGCACTCATTAAGGACTATCATAGGAGTCATAACCGGGCACTGTGCAGTTGGCAGTCATGCTCGCAGGATGGGCGCCCTATATGATAATTTCTGCAGAAGCTGTATGGATGAAGAGGAGGAAATAAACACTCATCACCTACTCCTAGGGGCTGACCATTTCATAAACCTCAATGACCTAAGCAGCGCCAGCATAGGAGAGCTAAATCGCTTTAACACTACAAGCACCAACTGCTTCCGATGTTTTCCAATGGGCCCACTCTGGCCTAAGTGTGACTGCTCTGCAGCAGTCAGCCACTATAACCTAACCTAACCTGGATCGGGGAAGGTTAGGATGCGGATGTCTATTCCAAGGGACAAAACATTCATTTCGTCCCGACTACCAAATCATAACATCGTTTTTTTAGGAAGAAACTATAGAGATTAAAGAAGCTTTATTGTCTCTTGATCCCACAGACGTGCAGGTTAGTTGCACATATCCTGCGTTTGTTCTCGAAATTGACGTAGTCCGGTGAGTTCACCGCTAGGCGAAATTATTGCCGGTTCCATTTCAATGCCAGTAAACACCCCATTGACGATTTTTCGACCGTCTTCATCAGAGTTATGGTGTCAGTCTGTTTATTGAAGAAGTAGTTTCAAACCTTTCTGGAGCGGCGAGAATTACCATAGTCATGCTGCACATCCCGACGAGTTTTTCCAAGAAGAAAAGTCCAAACTGTATAGCGCTCGTCTCTGTGTGAAACTAAAATCGGCGAATAGGTGAGCTTGTCGATTTGCTCTTTTTGCATGCTTTGCTTCGATCTTGACTGACGTATGATCATGATGACATTCAGGGAGCATTCTATTGAGAATAGCAGCCTTGTTAGAATTCAACCCCTAAATGACCATCATGACCTCGTCCAGATCGGG
The DNA here is from genome assembly GCA_916610145.1 of Eristalis arbustorum. NCBI lineage: Eukaryota > Metazoa > Arthropoda > Insecta > Diptera > Syrphidae > Eristalis > Eristalis arbustorum. The sequence goes on from OU744318.1 coordinate 34,108,216, forward strand.
GGAACTCATTTCTAATCCCAAATTGGTTTGGCTAACTAGAAGATTTAAGCGAGTAGCGTTAAGCGCGGAGAAAAGATTAAGGAAATATGCTATTTTCCGACATGTGGCTTTGGAACGGCCGACTATGAACCCATATTAGATTAGCTCATGAACAAAGTTATACCGCCGTGCAGCATTTCATTGCTTTGCCAGATGTCTTGCGAAAGTCTGATTTTCCTTTCAAAAGCAACACTTTCCAGCACGCCAACAAAAATCCTCGTAATTTTGCAAGCCGTGTCCTTGTCTTACATATTGCCCACCGAGTTCGAGCAGCGCGACGACGCGACGTCTTTCTCAACACACAGTGGTCGCCATTAACATGCCACCACGGCTGCCACCAAAGCGTCGTCGGCGGTTAATCAGCATGCAGCGCCGGTCGCGGCTACTCACAAAACGCGTTAAGAAAACGTTGACATTGAAAAGTGCGCACAGCGGCGACCAAGTCTGAATGCCCGCACAAATCTGGGCATTTGGCCATTTCTTGTGGCCAGAGTGTGCGCGCAATCCGAAGGTGTCTCTCGAAATGGGGATTCCCCCGTTGGTGGCGTTGCCTCAGGTGTTGCCAACGTATACCTCGGCGATTAAATTGTTCACTCTCGCGTCTGTGCTGTCTGCGGGGTAAATTAAAATCAATTCAACTTCATCCATCGCCCCGCGGCCACTCCTGCTGCACGGTGGTGGCTAAAGACAGGTGACCCATTTCGTGGCGCGCTGCAGAAGCAACACCACCACCTCCTCCTCCACCGACACAACGGCCATCAACGACAGCAGCAAGCAGCAGCAGCAGCGGGAAAGGAAACGCTTGCTGAATGTGAATTTGGCACACACGCATCTAGCACCGTGTCGCTGATGGCTGCAATTTAAAATGCATTTGGAAATCCGTTTCTGCGAGCGGTACCGTGGCGGGGAGAGTGACGCAGGCTTGCGATATGGTTTTGTTGGACACGTTTGTGAACTGCAATTTGGGGGAGATACGTGTCCTCATTTCGCTTTCATACGATTGTGCTGGATACATGTGCAATGGATCTTCGCTTGTGTTTATTTCGGTTTCGGGCGTTTCTGCTTTTTTCCCGGCGATTTTTGTGTTTTTTCTTTTCTTGTCGGTTTCAAATTAAATTTCAAGTGAAGTAGTTGAAATGTGCACTTAGGGGAGGAGGGAGTGCGGACGGAGGAAGCCATTAAATGTGAACATTCGTTGATGGGGGACACATTTCGAACAAGGGGCATGATCTTTGAATTAAGCTTTCGAGTGGGGGTGGGTACGTGTACGTGGCACGGATAGTTTTGGAGTCCTCACAAAAGGGTTGAGTGGGGCGACGTGGATGTGACAAGGGAAGGGAGCGGAGGACTGGCTTTGAGTGTGTGATTTGGTGATGTTTTTCTTTCATTTGGTTTGCGTGCCCCTCCCGTGAGGAGTGTATTTTCAGTTGAGGGGTGATACAGATGCGAGGGGTGTTTGCAGTACTTCTCTAAGCAATGGTCATAGCAACGACCAACTGAGATAGATGGGCGACATGTCGTTGCTACAATTCATGCAAAAGTCTGACCATTTGATGTGCATTTTAACAAAAGGGAGGGAGGTAATTGGGTGCCTTACGACCCTGTGGCTGCAGCTTACTTGGAACTAGTGGGGTCCATTGTCGCCGTAATTTTGTGTGTACTACTACTACCTTCGTAGTACTCGAACCGTCCTACTACGTTTGAAAACTTTAGAAGGTTTTCCAGCTCCACACCGCCCAAGTCCACCAGCTCTGCTAAGTAGTCCAAGTCCAAGCCCAAGCCCAAGACTTGCTAATTTCTCTGACTGGGCATTCGAAGAGCAGATCACTTCCTCATCTCTACAGCTCGTGCAAAAGTCGTTGTGTGATGTGTTCAGTAGTGACGCATGCGTTCTTGAGGACATTGTCCATTGAGGATCCCAATTAGTGTTAGCACTTCATTACAAGTAAATCTGAACAGTGGCTTCGATATTTTTTGTATTTAGCGTACACCATAGGCCCTTGCTATTACTTCAGTTTCTTGCCCCGCGCCAACAAGTTTTTAACTCTGTCAAGGGCTTTGTATTCGAGTTTTCCTCTTAAATGTAAGGAACTGCCAGGGATACGCCAAGTCCTGATCCCATCTTCGCGACGTTTTCCGCTTCTACGTCCCCTTGGATGGTAGAACGGCTCGGTACCTAGCACAGGGTCTCCGTGCTCGTCAAGGACATCTAACCAACGCTTTGTTTGCATTTCCTGTCAAGCTTCGAAGTCAAGACGCCAACCTGCGTGCTTCTTGAGTCATTTTTTAGGGCTTTAGGCCATCTCCACAATTTCAAAGTCAAAATTCTGGACGCAGGGATCTGCTTCTCACAAGACCGAAGGTAACCTTAGAAATGAACACAGCCCTTGACTTAATTGCTGAACACGAAGAAATTCCTCCTCCTGATTAAGGCTTAGACTTGACTTCATATCAAATTTGAGAGGTCATCTTTCAGAAAACGGCAAAAAACCCTGCAATTCCCCATCAAACCAGACAAATCCTGGTCCAATCAGATCGACAGCAACCACTCACAAATCACTACAAAACGCACAATATTCGTTTTCAGGCAAATTCATTTATTTCCGTTGTCATCGTTTACTTCAGCAAAAGTGGGGCGGCAGCATAGCCCAAGGGGGAGGCGTATCCCAGAGGAGCGGCGTATCCCAAAGGAGAAGCGTAGGCCAGAGGGGAAGCGTATCCCAGAGGAGAAGCGTAGGCCAATGGAGAGGCTACGATCTTAGCGGCCAATGGAGCGGCAACAGCGACTGGAGCGGCAGCGATTCCATTGTAGTTCCTTGCGATCACCTGGCTGCTGGTGGCGGTGACGACTCCTGGAGCGGCGACCAATGGGGCGGAGTATGCGAGTGGTGCGACTAGACCAGGCTTGGCAGCGGCGCAGGCAATGACGGCGAAGATGACAACGGTCTGCAGGAAATAGAAAAAGAAGACTGATTAGCAGTGTCCTGGCGCGTTGTCCTTTCGGCTCGACTTACGTATTTGAACATGTTGAATTGGTTTGGGTTTGGTTTCGGAGTGAAGTAGTCCAAGAGGTTGATTGTTGAATTGTGCTTTGTTCAGCGACGCCGCTCGCTTTTATATGCACGGGCGGGCGTGGTGCTCGCGCAACATTGGGGGCTCATTGACATTCCCTCGCCTCGCGGTCTGGTGTGGCAAGTGGGGGTGTGGAGAAGTGAGTTTGACCTCTCTGGGTGTCGATTGGTATGTGGAGTGTATGGTGGAATAGGGCTGTGACGCCATTGAGACAGCGAGTGAGCGGCCAGTGCTTTCGCCCATCAAGCCTTTCTTCACACCAGAGAACGTCTGTATTTGTGGCTAATGCAGTGCAAGGCTGAAAAATTGGGCATCCTAGTTTTGCACTACCATGAGTGTCTTGGACAACATCGAAATCAGATGCGGAAGCTCTTGGTCTTTTCTATTAAATAGTTCTGACCTATCTTTGGTTTTGATGGGAATTAGAGCGTTGTACAACGACACAAGTTACACATCTATAGTATTTCATCACCCAAGGTAGCTTGATCAACAAGATATCTAGAGCTTGTGACTTGTCGTCTCTAAACGACAGCAGAAGACGCCGAGCTTAAGTTGGTTCTCACAGGTTCGAAAGCAATTTAGCGCTACAGGGGGAAATGTACATTGAGACTAGTTGGTTGAAGAATTGGGGACCAGGTAGGGTCTGGTTTAGTAAAACAACACATGAAGAGAAAAATCCGGTATTCATCGAAGTGCGCATATTTTAAATAAGCAAATACAGTGTTTTGCTTGTTCGTACTAGATGGCGCACACAAGTGGAAAAGGACCTCAACCAACTTGGTGTGCGCAACTGGAGGCAGCTGGCCAAAGATCATACTGGCTGGAGAGGCATGTTGGTTGAGGCCCAGGTCCACCCCGGACTGTAGCGCCAATCAAGAAGAAGACGAAATACAGTGTTTTAGTGGATTTCTGTACGATGCTTTTGAGCTTTGAAATATCCCTAAAAGCTTAGCCGCGTTTTGCATAATATCATCTCTATCGATGGGGACGTGCATATTGTACACTACATGCGTGGTGACAACGTGAGCACGCATTATCATGATCACATTCCGCTTGCGAAGATGAGGTTTGACATGGATTTCAATGATCGTTCGGAGACGACGGTGCTTGCAGCCAAACAAGTTGTTTGTTAATGATGAATTCAAAAATATCGCAAGTCAGTTAATATTCAAGAGGTTGCTTAAGAATCCGAAAAAAAAAATACTTTTTGTTGGTACGAATTTTAGTGCCTGGTGCACATTCTTAAAATCTTCCGTTCGAACAGACTCCTTCCATGGCTGTGGGGTATATTGTCTACCAGATGGGGCATCCGCATGTTATGACTGGTCTGATAAGTTGTTTGTAGAGAAGGACCTTGGTCTTAAAACTAAGACCAGTATTTCTTCGGAGCAGTGGTTGTACCAAATGTAGAGCAAAAGTTGTCGCAAATCTTTTGTATCTATCGTTGGAGTGATTGATGTCCGGAAGCGTTATTTTAACGTCGTTGCCTCCTCTGACCAACGTCCTAGTCTTTCTTCCTCCATGATAACAGATCTGTCGTTTTTGTTTTCTTGTCCTCGTTTGAGGTTGTGGTCACATCGATCGTTGATGTTCTGCCCCACTCTCTTCGGTGATAGATAGGTAGTGTATGTTATGGAGTCGTCGGCATACAGGTGTGTATTACTTCCACTTGCGTTGGTTGGCTGGCCCCCTGTTAAGATTAAAAAGGGATGGTCTCATTCTGGATCCTTGCGGTACTCGCACGTTTATACTCTTAGGCCACTTCCAAGAGGACCTATGAGGCTCTAAATTAGACAAGCGTGACTTAAGGATGGAGCTAAGATCTGCTCTAAGTACGAAGAAAAGAAAGTAGAAAACGGGAAATCAAAGGAAGCTAGCGTTGAGTGTCCAAATCTGGCAGAATCAAAACAAACTCAACAGATCAAAGAGAATCAGCTTAAGATGAGCAGACAATTATTGTACTCCATCTAGAGAAATAATCAAACTTCTTAAGGTTAACTTTAAGTGCTAGGTCAAGACGATGTCCATCATTGGACATTATAATATGCGCAGAAGTGTATACACGGCCAGGGCTTAACTCCTCTCCACCATTAAAGCAAGCCTAAATCATTCAGAGGTGTATGCAAGTACACTTGCCGCACCCAGTGTGTCGCGTCCCGGTGATAGCTCTTGGACGTTCGATTCATTTTGACATGTGCACACGTTTTTTGCTACAAAATGTGCATTTGATGTAATTGAGAAGAACTTCCTTTATAGTAGGCCTTTATTAACTCAGTTTTCCGACCGAGAAATGTGAATATATGTGAGCTCGCCACGAGAAAACAGCCGTGGCCACCGTTGAGCAGAAAATTCAACCGACGCTGTTCAGTTTTCTATCCCAATTGAGTCAACCTGTATTTGCCGAAAGAAAGAGGAATTACATTGAAAATAAATCGATGGAAATTCATTTTTGGCAAGTTCATGAAGTTGACGTGTTCTCTTTATGCATTCAAACGAAAGTTTCGCATTTGTCCTTTGATTGTGACAGGTTTTTATTGGTAACGTGGAGCCACAAGCACAAAATCAATCACCAGACACAAGGCGTCTAATGTGCCACACCAACCCGAACTACACCCGTTGCAGACGCCAGACGGAGGACGAAAAAAAAAAATCTTGGCTATATGGCCCAACCTTCGACTGCAGGGTAAACGTAATCAGAATCAGTCGCCAAGGGAATTAGTTTTCCGAGAAAACGCCTTTATGCTGGTCGCCAGTCCTTAAGTCAATTCATGCAAACGAACTCCGTCCAGCCAAACACACCTCCCCCCATATCGACGGCAAAAGTCCTGAGAAGAATTAAACCTAATTAGAGCCCCTTTTTCCGCAAGACGCAAAAAAAGAGACCAAAATTCAATTTAACCCCCGGGCACTTGGTATTTCTCGTTATTTTGCCCGAAACCCCATCGCGCACCTAATCCCACAAAAAGGCGACTGCCCGCAGAACGAGCAGAAAAATCCTTTTTCGCTGTTTAATTTCGCGCGTCCCGTTCCTCTAATTAACAGCGGAAAAAATGTATTTATCACGGAGGCAGCATTTTAACGCTATCGGCGATTGCCGGACGAGTTAGCTCGCCCCCTCCTCGGCGGAAACAATGCGAAATTACACAAGATTGGTGGGTGTGTGCCCCGAAAAAAAAGGGGACCAACCCGTGCGACTGGACTTTGAAATCAGTGGCAAACAAAACAAACAAAAAAATTAAGGACGCGTCCCCAGGGGGTGGGTGCACGCCCACGTGCTTACCAGCGCAGGTACGAGGACCACCCAAAGCCGCAAAACCCTCGTAATGAGCTTCTGCTAGGCTGTCGCGGTGGACGTGGTGGCCGGCGGTTTAGATGTTGCTTAACGGCGGTGGTGGCAGTAAAGGGCTCTTAAAAGGAACGAATTCCACAAAAAACCAGGATTTTTAGCTATCGGCGCTGTCGAGGATTAAAACCAAAGTTAAAAAACACACGCTGCGCCGCAGCATTCCTTAGACTGGCGGAGGATTAACTGGGAAAGCCGCCATCATCACCACAGGAGTTGAGGCAGCATTGTTTGTTGCGGCGGCCCACCCAGATGCGGTGGCAGTGCGAGTAATTTTCCAGGAAACTTGCAGTGTAAGCCCACCGGCTCAGCAGGGCTGCCCGCCCGCCCTAGCCTCGCATGTATGAAATTATGCATTTGAGCCGGCATAATCCGCTGGATATAAAAATGTTGCACCCACTCCATGCGCTGCAGCAACGCTTCAAGGCAACCTAAACGTTGCAGGTTGCTTGTTGACTTTTGTCTTTGTGGCGAGTCCTTGTAGTCGCTGAATTACTGCCTCTCCGCCCCGGGGGTGGAGGGCTGCACACCCACCGTAATTAGAACGTGTGTCTACAGGGGTTGATGACTCTCCTCGGCTCGCAACGGAAATGTTAATATCGCCGAGACTGAGATTATAATTGCAGCGCTCGCGGAGAACACCTTTTAATTGTTTTTCAAGGAAGGATATTTAATTTGGCATGCAGATGCCTTGCCAGGGGGCCACGTAGCACCGGCGGGAGTCGTAAAATGTAAACAATTTTCGGTGAATAAAGACAGAGCTTGTGTGGAAAGGGGGAAGAATCATAAAAAATATGTGCACATTCCGGGACTTGAACTGTTCAAGAAGCGCTTTCTTTTCCACAATAAAAGAATCCAAATGGCATCCAAGTTGACTCACATCTGTGAGGTCGTTCATGGCCTGTGACGCTTTGATCGAGTCGTCGATGTTGTGCAATGTGTCTGAACTGGATAAACATTGCTTTTCCCGTATTTGTCACCAGATCCAATATGGGGGCTTGGATCTCAACACCAGAAGACGCTTCATTGACGGACAGCTGTACTCGCGACCTTGGAGTAGATTGTGTCTCCAGCGGTGGTCTTTCATTTTGCGACTGATTCCTTTTGACAATGAGTCTTAGAGTTTCCGGACCATGTGCTTGAAAAGATTCATTCGATTGCAATGTTGTTTCAGCGCCGGCTTTCAGAATACCAATGTATTGGTCACAAATACAGACGTTCCCTGGTGTGAAGAAAGGTTTGATGGGCGAAAGCACTGGCCGCTCACTCGCTGTCTCAATGGCGTCACTGCCCTATTCCACCATACACTCCACATACCAATCGACACCCACAGAGGTCAAACTCAACTCTCCACACCCCCACTTAGCACACCAGACCGCGAGGCGTGGGAATGTCAATGAGCCCCCAATGTTGCGCGAGCACCACGCCAGACCCGTGCATATAAAAGCGAGCGGCGCCGCTGAACAAAGCACAATTCAACAATCAACCTCTTGGACTACTTCACTCCGAAACCAAACCCTAACCAATTCAACATGTTCAAATACGTAAGTCAAGCCGAAAGGACCACGCGCCAGGACACATCTAATCAGTCTCCTATTTTATTCTCTGCAGACCGTTGTCATCTTCGCCGTCATTGCCTGCGCCGCTGCCAAGCCTGGCCTAGTCGCACCACTCGCATACTCCGCCCCATTGGTCGCCGCTCCAGGAGTCGTCACCGCCACCAGCAGCCAGGTGATCGCAAGGAACTACAATGGAATCGCTGCCGCTCCAGTCGCTGTTGCCGCTCCATTGGCCGCTAAGATCGTAGCCTCTCCATTGGCTTACTCCGCTCCTTTGGGATACGCTTCCCCTCTGGCATACGCTTCTCCTTTGGGATACGCCGCTCCTCTGGGATACGCCTCCCCCTTGGGCTATGCTGCCGCCCCACTTTTGCTGAAGTAAACGATGACAACGGAAATAAATGAATTTGCCTGAAACCGAACATTGCCTTTGTATTTATTTGTGAGTGGTCTCTGTCGATCTGATTTGACCAGGATTTGCCTGGTTTGATGGGGAATTTCAGGGTTTGTAGCCGTTTTCTGACAGATGAAGTCTCAAATTTGAAATGAAGCCAAGTCTAAGTTTTAATCAGTAGGAAGAACTTCTTCTTGTTCAGCAATTACGCCAAGGGTTGTGTTCGCTTCTCATGTTTCTTTCTGTCTTGTGGGAGGCGGGACACGAACCTAGACGTTTGATCCACAGGCGCCTACGCTCTTGTCGCCTTACAACCCGTACTGTTCGTTGTTGAATCTTCTCCTGCAGATGCTTTCAAGGCAAGCACTTCATCCGCCTTGGAGACTGTCCAGCTCTATGCATCGTAGAGCTGTCCTGGAAAGATGAAGGTCGCGTTATAGTTTATATATCGCCGAGTACAGCTCCATTATTTCAACACTGGGATCTAGCGAATTTTGATTTAAAAGCTAGTGCTTTGTTCGGCCGGGATATAGAAGAAGCACTATTCGATGTGATTGATTGCCTCTTAGCCGTTTGAAACCTACACCGGATTTCGGCAAGGAGACGCTCAGTCGTGTGACTTCTTCAATCTGGCACTGGGGAAGATGAAAGCTATGTGCTACATTCTACAAGTCTGTCCAGCTATTGGGTTACGCAGGTGGGATCGAATAAGTTAAATGCTCCCATGCTCGGCAGTAAAGACTTTGACTTTGAAACATTCGGGCGCATACGAAGCAGTGAACAAGTTTGTATAACTGACATCACAGTGGAGGTCGGGCGTAGAATCGCCCTTAGCAAGTTGTGCTACTTCGGTTTGTGGAAACAACTTATTAATAATCCTATTAGTCCTAATCATCGCGGTTTCAGCCCGGGGAAATCCACCATCAATCAAATCTTCACAATACGACAGATCCTTGAAAAGACTCAACAGATGCAGATCGACACCCACCACCTATTTGTCGACTTTAAGGCCGCATATGACAACGTGCATAGAGGCAAGCTATACAGTGTCATATCTGGTTTCGACATTTCTGCCAAACTCGTCAGCTTGTGCAGGATGACGATGGAGAACTCTCGCTGCTCCATCGAGGTCGGTAACGAACTCACCGACACCTTCAATGTCAAAAAAGGTTTTGGACAGGGCGACGCGATGTCATGTGATTTTTTCAACATCGTTCTGGAGACGACTCACTCGCCAACACAAGCGGCGAACTTAAAAAAATCCGTGCAATTGCTAGAATAAGCGAAGGACAGTGGCGTGACTGAACGAACACAGCGAGCTGTCAATGAGGCTGACATTGAAGCGGAACCGGCTAAAATGTGTCCAGCTGTAAACCAGGGCAAATCTAAGTACATGCTACCATCACGGAAGGACACACAACATCGATGTCTCTGATAGAGCGTCACATTGGGCGGGTATAACTTAGGGACAACACCAGTGACGAGATCAAGCGCGGAATAACTCCTGCCAATTGCTGCTTCTTTGGGCTCAAGTGACAATTGAGTAACAGAGCTATCACTCGAAACACCAAACTGACTCTATATGTATTATTCTGATCATACTTGTCATGCTCTATGGCAGAGGAGAAGCTCTTGGTCGTTTTGAGACAAACGTTCTGCGTGCGATCGTTGGATCCTGTTTGCGCTGATGGCTTCTGAAGGAGAAGATTTAACCACGGACTGTACCGGCTGTACAGCGGCATGCGTCTTGTCTTTGGATTCAACGCTTAAGACGACTAGGTCATGTAGAGCAAATGGACACCACAGGTCCGGCCCGAAAAGTCTTCGATACCGAGCCAAGGGGCAACGCAACAGAGGACGTCCTCGAACGAGATGACTTGGTATGTTGCCTGTTGAGGCCCAGCTCCACACCGGACTGTAGCGCGAAGCACAGCAGAAGAAAGACGAAAACAATAAGGCTGCTAGCTTCTGAACTGAAGGACCAACATCAAACTCTACAAAAGACTTTTTTTGCCAGTTCTGCAAAGCCGAGTTGGGCTTATACTTTTAATTTATAAAGACATTATTTTCGTTTACATTGCACTACCGAGTCGTTCGACCTGATCAACGAAAAAATAAGCGTTCACATTGTACTACGCAGTTGACAGGCTTCAATTATGAGGGAAGATTCGTGGCATCAACTTCTTTCATTGATGGTAATATTCTAAATAAACAAATGACCCTAAACTCCATCGAGAAAGCATATCATTTTCATTCATCCGCTGATGTTCACTCGTTGAAAGAAATGTGAAAGAAATGTGAAAGAACATTTTTACTGCGGTCCTACCACCAGTGTTTACATTGTACTACTTGCCGTACGACCAAAGAAAAGTTGCACTTCCATACGACCGCCTGTACGACTGTCGTATGCATCGTTCACACTCGTACGACCCGGTCGAATGACGCGGTCCCTATTCAGAATGGGACCAATTCAGAATGAGCCCAATTGCTGTTGGCACCATTTAATGAATTGCACTTGTATCCACCAACTTCTTCATTGACGCTCCGCTCGGTCTAGGTGCTTTTCCTCATGCAGGCCTATGTTTCAAATAATACAATCCAAAATTTTAAATGGCCTGAAAACGACGTTATTTTGCTTCAATGAAGTAAATAAAAATTTGGCCCTAATTTTCTCGGCGTCATTTCACGGCACTCCTGGCTTCTAGTCACATTTTCGGATCACTGACTATCGCACTAGAAGTGACACAATTAGCTATGCACTCGTCTTCATTAGACAGGGATAGAATTGTAACTTCCTCGCGAGCTAAAGTCTGAACATAAACAAAAACTGATGCCTTGTAAAGTGCAAACATAAAAATGCAACGTTAGCGACCAGCTGTTCACATGTCCAGCGAGTAGAGTAGAATGTCTGTATAATGTCACAGTCCTACTGTGAAGACGTTCGTAGGAATGCCATCCACTCACTCCACCGTTTCTCACCAACTGACCACGTCTCATTCCAAAATCCATTCAACATCACCACTTGCCTTCACGGTACAAAAATACTACAAAAAAAAATGTAATGGTCTATTTGGCGTCAATTAGAATGTACGCCATAGGAAATCCTACGAGCCATGCCAAGTATTTCACGGCGCACTCAAGGTACCCTCATGCTAATCCACTCACTCGCAGAGACCCTTCCAGTTGCGTGCATAAATTCCCATCCAATTGGTCAAGTGGTGAGTTAATGACTCATGAAATCCAAAATCCACGCACCCGGCATACAAATGAGAGCAGCACTCGTCCGCATATGGCTGTCGGTGGACTGAGAAAAAATCCCACGTCACGTACGACGTTGCTGGGTATAAAAGTCAACCGAGACCATGGACAGGCAAGCATAACCCAAAAAAGCATTTCGCAGGCAGCTACCACAAATCAAGCAAATCCCTTCAATATGTTCAAATACGTAAGTTGCTTCGCAAGGATGCGTTGGAAGGGTATTTTTAACCAAAGTCCTCCTCTCCTTCTAGACCGTCGTCATCTTCGCTGTCATTGCCTGCGCTGCTGCCAAGCCTGGACTAGTTGCACCACTCGCATACTCCGCTCCATTGGTCGCCGCTGCTCCAGGAGTTGTCACTGCCACCAGCAGCCAAGTGATCGCTAGAAACTACAATGGAATCGCTGCCGCTCCAGTCGCTGTTGCTGCCCCACTTGCTCCAATCGCCAAGTATGTTGCCGCTCCAGTTGCTGCCCCATTGGCCTACTCAGCTCCATTGGCCGCTGCTCCTTTCGGATACGCCGCTGCCCCACTGGCCGCTAAGGTTCTTGCTTCACCTTATGGCGCTCCATTGGCTTACTCTGCTCCTTTGGGATATGCTTCCCCATTCCTGTTCTAAGGAATTTAGGGATATGAACATCAACATAATAAACAACGCCACCTAAACACGAATACGTTTGATTTTAGCTTCATTTGCAAGGGAAGTATGTAATTTTGTTTCAAATTCCGGGCTCTGACTGTCAAAGGCACCTAGTTGTCCATGGGCTCTAGATACTACCTAGACTGAAGTTGCTGCACAGACTACAACCCGTTAGTAGGATTGGAGGCGATCTGAACATACCTTCGATGTCATGCGTCCGTTCCCAAGGACGGTATAGTCTTCGTTCCAAGCTCTCTCATCGGCTGGCATGGCACTGCTAGCAAATGCTTCACTCACCTGCGATGGGTATAAGGTGAATAGACTGTGAATTTTGTATGATCTTCCGCGGAATGAAGTCTTAAGGGACAGTTTTAGAAAGGAAGCCTGCCCTCAACAACTTAGTGAGGTCCTCTCACAGTCCTCGAATAGAAACCGAAACTGCAGTGCTTTGAAAAAAAAACGATAGTACACACCATCGTCGAGTGCCATGGAAGCTTCGTCTTATCCTATCACCCACTCCCTCTATCGTCTTCTATCGAAATAAGGTCTAGTCTCACAAACGCCCTTGTGGCTGGTATACCGATTCAACTATAAATTCTAGAAGCTACTCAAGCTTAAGGCCCAAGCCCATGGAAATCGCTGCGTGCGTTGCGTCTTGTCATAAAATTGACAACTCATAAGACCTAATAAGAATTAGTCTCGTTCCGATTGTGGGCTGTGTGTGGAATGCATCAGAACGGATGAAGTTGGCGAACTTCTAACATTTTTTCCTCTGACTGTTCATTCTCACATGTGTCTATCATTTTACCCTCGTATGTCGTGTGGGGCTGCATGGATTTTTAACGCAAAGAACGTAAGCTTTGAAGATATCTTTGCAAACATGATTGTTGTGGATTTCAACCGCAACGGACGATATGGACTTAAGCCTCTGTGGTTGTTCAATTCTTCTGATTTCTGTCGCTTTTCGTAAAACTAAGCGTTTCTAAATGAGCTGCCAACAGCGGTAGGACTAGAGTTCTTCTCAGCAAGCATCGGTCAAAGCTTCTGTCCCTAATAGCGATGCTCTTATCAATGACATCTGCGGGCATCACAGATAGCTGGAATCCAATACGAGTCCTTTGAGATTTTAGTCTTAATGGCAGCTGACTGTAGCACTATCATCCAAGCTGAACTACTTAATACCAACTCAAAAGCATAGAAAACTGCCTTGAGTGTAAGATATGGTGATATTGGTGTTGATGGTGAGCTTAGTCCTCAAACAGGAAACATCGACAGCTAAAGCTTTTTTTTTCTCTGTTGGCTAGACTCCTTTAGCTGTTCACACCTCCTTAAGTTAGTTGTGGTGCTTCTCAACCTGTGCGCGATGTAAAACCCTGTTGTTAAGCACTGGATCGGAAACAACAGGCACTTGGCTTGTCGGTCTGTCTAGAAGCTTGGCTAAGCTCATGTTGCTGTAAGGCCACAGTTTCTGCATGAACCCTCTCCTCCAGTATACATCAGCGCAGTAGGTCGCGCGAAGAACTCTTCTCACAAAAGGTCCGAGTACTTCTACACTAGCTTCTGAAATAGCCAGTGACTGTACGCCACGGATCATAGCTGGGATGGACTCTGTCTTGATGTTTAATTGATGCAAAAATACACCCTGCGGCTATGAACAACACGGTGCCACAAGCTATACAGCGGTGTTACAATCGTCTTATGTAAGACTCATTTCCATGAACGATATATGTACAGTGAACTCTCCCAAAGTCGAACTCCAATTAACTCGAACCACTATTGTTATCCCGTGACAATTCGACTTAGGGAGAGTCCACTGCATATCGAGAAATGGTTTTGACGATTAGCTAGATCGTGTGATCCAGTCCCTTGATTATGTCCATTGGTACATGCCAACAAGCCAGAGTGATCCGAGAAGCTTGGAGTAATCATGATCTTCCTCTGTACCAGGTCCTCATTGAGGCATTTGCTGCAATTGAATCGAATGTTACTAAAATGGTACTTTGGGTAAATTAAGGACGCTAATGTAAATGCCGTCTTTTAAGAAATGTTTTAGACAGGGATGAGCCGTTAAGAGTTTGCTGTAATCGGAAGCTTAATCTACACCGTGTTTGTCTTCCTACGCAGAAATATTTACTCTTATCAATATACAGCATATTTGTAACAAGGCCTAATTCAGTAATTGAGTGCAGCCAGAGCTAATCCCACCAAGTGAATGCTAGTCCAATCAGAGCGACAAATACCACTCACAAATAAATACAAAAAGCACAACATTCGTTTTCAGGCAAATTTATTTATTTCCGTTGTCATCGTTTACTTCAGCAAAAGTGGGGCGGCAGCATAGCCCAAGGGGGAGGCGTATCCCAGAGGAGCGGCGTATCCCAAAGGAGAAGCGTATGCCAGAGGGGAAGCGTATCCCAGAGGAGCGGAGTAAGCCAATGGAGAGGCTACGATCTTAGCGGCCAATGGAGCGGCAACAGCGACTGGAGCGGCAGCGATTCCATTGTAGTTCCTTGCGATCACCTGGCTGCTGGTGGCGGTGACGACTCCTGGAGCGGCGACCAATGGGGCGGAGTATGCGAGTGGTGCGACTAGACCAGGCTTGGCAGCGGCGCAGGCAATGACAGCGAAGATGACGACGGTCTGCAGGAAATAGAAAAAGAAGACTGATTAGATGTGTGCTGGTGCGTTGTCCTTTCTGCTCGACTTACGTATTTGAACATGTTGAATTGGTTTGGGTTTGGTTTCGGAGTGAGGTAGTCCAAGAGGTTGATTGTTGAATTGTGTTTTGTTCATCGACGCCGCTCGCTTTTATATGCACGGGCGGGCAGAGTGTGCTCGCGCAACATTGGGGGCTCATTGACATTCCCACGCCTCGCGGCTTGGTGTGGTAAGTGGGGGTGTGGAGAAGTGAGTTTGACCTTTCGAGGTGCTGATTAGAGTCTATGAATGCATTGGCGTGAAGAACGGATGTGGTGTAGTATCGATCATCTAAGCTACGACTAAACTCATTCATCAAACCTGTGTTCACAATGAATTTATTTTTATGTGAGGTTAATAAAGAGTAAATAGAGGCAAAGACAAGAATGAAAATTCGAATTTCATTTAAAATTTGAAGAAAATCCTGCGCTTTATTATTCAAGTGGCATACGAAGTGCGGGCACTTGCCATTGATTTCTTGAGTTGTAACTTCTATGAACAGCACATGTTTGATTGACTGAGGTGGACAAATACTTGATAGGCGGTAGCAGAACCGGTGCGTTAAGCTCCGACTTATGACGATGAGGAAGAGTCGTTACGGTGGTCTTTAAAAAATCCGTGGTGCCTGTGGTAAACATTATATGCATAATATGAATGATACCCATATTTCGGTGGAAGCCACACATTCGTTTGTACAGATATGACGGTTACATGCCACGGTTAAGGCCATGGCCAGAGATAATGGAAGGAGGAGATATGCCACTTCTACGTTTCTTGCCCCTCAGATTCAACTGACAGCGTTTTTTATAACATTTCACAGCTGTTTTCCTCCTGCTTCACATCCGTTTCACAGACAGAGTCTGTGAATACGTGTAAAGCTCGAGACCAGCTGAATGTGAATGTGAATGTGTTTATGTAAATGCGTATTAGTTTATGAGAGCAGTTGATGAAGTGAATTATCCGGAATTTCCGTCTTTGCCACTAATTTGAACGCCAAATATTCACCTAAAAACAAAAACGGAAACTAAGAGACAAATGTATGTTCGCAAAATGCATTGAATTATGTTCTTATTATGAGGCTGGAATATTCCATTAAAAAAGACGTTAAATTTGAAAACTAATAATAACCTCTCAGAATGAACGAAAATGTGTAACTTATGCTTGTTGGTTTCTGTATGATGTGAGAGAAGATATATATCAAAAGTTACAGCAAAACATGTACATTAAAAAACAGGGTTTTCTTGGCATTTAATTCGGTTTCTATTCTTCTGAACTACTTGTTCAAATCTTTGTATCCATATCCTTGCTTGCGTTGGTGCGCTTGAAGTAAACTGCGTATAAATGGTTTTCCGCGTCTCACCATCATCAAGATATTTTAAAATTTTAAGTGTGTCTTTTATAGACAAACTTGTTTGATTCTTAGATTCATGGCCGCTGTAAATCTTAATAATTTTTCTGTAATTTCAATTTCTATTTAATTCACTTTATAAACGTTATCTTTGGGGCCGAAATTTTGAAATAAGTAATATCACAGACGAATGTTTTAACGAGCAGTACATAGCAGATAAAAATCGTTGGATAGTCAAAACAATGAGGCAATGTGCTGTCAGAATTGATATTTGTCACTTTAAGAGGTGAACTTTAACGCAGAGCTTCAGAAAAATTACAAGTTCAATAGATGCATTGAAAGCCTGTGCATCTGATTTTTCTTGCGAAACATTTTCATTTAAGCGGTGTATTTTCTGTGAAAAGTAATATATTTTAGAGATTTTCTTTTTCAAATATCCGAGTTTTTCATTTAGGCGGGTTTCAATAAAACGGACCTGTTTGTATGAAATCTGCTAAAATGTTCACGGGGATAGAATAATTGTTTCATATAGGCGGGTTTTTCAATTAAACGAGTTTCAATTAAGCGGGTTCGACTGTAGCGCTCTTTTGATATAAATTATTCAAATTTCGTACATACATAACTTTTACTACTATATGAAAATAAATTGTAGTATTTTTGTAAATGTTTTCACATTTTTCCTGACCGTAATGTTTGTCAATATAGTTATAACAATTAGTTTGTTAGAATAATTTGCATTTATTGACGACTTTTTATAATGAATAATTAATAAACAGCTACAATAATTCCTTTTAAAAAGTATGAGCTTAGCGAACAGTGTCCTGGAATACTTTCCAATCGCGGCCATTTCTGACATTATCATGGGCAATCCCGCAAATTTTTGACACTATTGAGGGCAGATAATAAAAGCAAGATGGCGGTGCTCTGTATATAGAGTAGTATTAGTGACTTGAGAGCGGAAACGCTTAGAATCCGAGGTGTATTAGTGACTTGAGAGCGGAAACGCTTAAAATCTGAGGTGGATTTGTGGTGGACTAGGGGTTTTCCAATGGAAAGATGAACATCTCTTTCATTCCATTATCTCTGGCCATGGCATTCGAAAACAAATGACGGTTGCATGATTAATTGTGCGTCAAGCCAACTTGGAAAAGACGTAAACTTCTAAAGCACGCGTAGCGTTCAATCAATGCGTTAAAAAATGTCTGTTGGGAAAATTAACAAAATTTAGTTTCGTCTTGAAGATGAAGATATTTTGCAGATGACAGTTGTCAAATCTATTGACAGAATTTTAAAAATGCTAACCGGGAAAAGGGAGCGCTCAATACGGCCACTAATAATCAAAACAGGAATAAGCCGCGAAATAGTTCGAGCTACAAGCTCAAGAACCATAAGGTCTAATAACGTTCGTATTTCATACTCGACTTTATGGATCTCCGTCAAATTAAATACGAGTAATAATACATGATGTAGACGGTATTGTCCGAGGGGAACATGGCTCAAGTTTGCTTTGATATCAGTGAATAACTCCGTACAAATGTAATGCCTAATCCACAAATTGACTGCATATAAGAGCTTATAAGAAAGAGGTAGCTGCAAATGCTGCTCGTGGAGGGACCACAACGTACCGATAAATCGATCACCATTTTTTCTGATAGCCAATCTGCAATAGTTGCTAATGAATCAGAAATTCGGACATCGTTGTGCAGATAGAGCATCAATGAGATTTAGAAGAATGTAAGAACTCGCGCATACACTCCTCATCTCAAAAAGGAAAAAAGCAGCCGACGAAGCTCTGCACAAAGCCAGGGCTCGATGACTTGTTTTGAGTTTAGAATGTTTTCATTCTGATAGGAATCCTTACCGGGAACGATGACATATATACACTTTTAATGGATATGAACATACCGCATAGTGACCAGGGATGGAATGCAGACTCCAGAAAGTGAAACAAATCGTCCCGAAAATCGAAGTAGATTTATAAGAAGTGAAGCCGATATAAAAGCAAAATAATTATTTGAAAACTCTTTGATAACTGCCAAAGGTGTTCACATGTTGTCGCCAAATAGTCAAAAAATCCTTCGCATACCTGATAAAAGTGGCAGAGACAAGTGAGGAACAGAAGCTACCCAAAATCTGCTCGATTGCCCAGCCTTAAGAAATATAAGGTCGCAAGGGGACCCAAAATCCATCTAATTACCAAGCGGTAAGCCCAATCAGAGGAGGAAAAGTATGTCAACTATCAATTACGGAAGATAGACTGCCTTGAATATGTCATTACTCCAGGTAATAGTTGTACCAAAGGCCTTCCACATTTGGGTTTCAAGCACAATTCTCCATTCTCTCAGCATAATAATATGGGTGGTGCTCAGCAAGTAGCGGGCCAGGTCTAGCTTCTACCGCAACTCGTGTTCTGCTGACACTGAACGGCCAAATTTAAGAAGTTTGAAGACGTATGCAGAAGTCAGGCGCATCAGCGAAGCACTGAGAAGTACTCCGTCAGACGCACTGAACATTCTCTTCCATCTTCCACTACTGGAAATATTCGAAAAAAAATAGCAGGTCCGAACTCAGCATCGGCCACTCAACCATTCTCAAGAAATTCAACTTCCTTCCTATTTACACTGACCGCCTGAAACCCCAGGCTATCTTCGAGAAGACATTCTGCAGCATCATTCCTTCCAGATCGGACTAGATGTCTGATAAGCAGACGTTGGCTGATCCTCTGCGTATTTTCACCGCGCATCGAAGACTAACGAAAGCGAACATGCTGGTCGCTACAGCTTATCATCTTCTTAAGATCCACACAATTAAAACCACTAATGACAAATGGCTAGAAGGCACCATCTGCCTTATAACGTAAGAAATCTGGCCATCACTTAACCTAAAGCGATCAATCAGTCTCAGCAAGCACTCATTAGGACTCTCATAGGAGTCATAACCGGGTACTCTGCAATTGGCACTCATGCTCGCAGGATGTGTGTCCCATATAATGATTTCTGCAGAAGCTGCATGGATGAAGAGGAAGAAGAAAACACTCATCACCATTGTGCTACTGTAGTGCTCTTGCTAGTCGTACGTGCCTACACCTAGGGGCCTACTACTTTAACAACCTCAATGAGTTAAACAGCGCCAGCTTTTGCCAGCTAAATCGCTTCACCGCAAGCACCACCTGGTTCCGATGTTAGGAGAAGTCAATCCACAATGGGCACACTCTGGCCTAAGCTTGATTCCCCTTAGCAAGTCAGGAGACAAATTAAAAACATTGCGCGAGCCTAGAAAAAACAGAACCCTAAGATACACGAACGGCTTTTGCTTTGATACTAAGCATCCAGGACAAAATTGTATTAATAGTTCGCAGGAGAAGAGATTCACATCAACTGTAGGCATGCATGCAAACTTAGTCAAAGTTACTCTCAACGGCAGCAAACGCCTAGATTGTGCAAAAACTTGTTCTACTTTTCAAAGAGGTACGTCATTAAATCAGTAGGAGGCATCCACAGCGGAAATTGCGCATGCCGTTAAGAACCTTCTTCAGTTATGCAAGATGTCTAGAATTGGGATGAACATTGTAGCCACACATCATGCTATAAGTACTACTTTCCCTTTCAAGTACTTGTCTGGTTTCCATTTTGTGTCAAAATCGGGAACATTTCGACATGAAATCTTGTGAGATTCGTAGCAATTTCTATGACTACCGTGTTGTGATTATTCGTCCTCAAATCTATCTCACTTGAGAAGTCTTCCTATTTGATACCGTCCGGATCCTGGCACGAAACAGACATTTATTAAAGAAGCTATGTTGCTTGTCGCTCAAGTCGTTCATAGGTCATCTTACATATTACAGACATGTAAGTCACGTCTAGTGACAAGTAGTAGCACAACAAAACAAAATTCGTGAGGAATTTCCAACTTTTGTTGCTGCAGACCTCAACGTTGCACGATTCAGCATATTTTCGTCGATAACTGAGGAAGTATGTATTTGAAGCACTCACCACGACTGCCTTGCATCGCAAACACCTTTCCACATCGCAGACTACTTTTTTTTTCAAAGCATGCAGCAAGCATGTCGAAAGGATCGCACTGATCCAAGATACATGACGTCTTGCGATGAGTCAAACGCGTTGCATAACCAGATCCCCGATAAAGTCATAAAAACCGCTCGGATCCTCCAGCTGACTTGCAATCCCTTTGACACGATAAATCAAAAGAATTGTGTCAACCGCCACCGCCCGGGCATTGGTAAACGCGTCATGCCTCCCAAATGAATCCAAATTGCTCTCAATGGCTACTCGCTTAAGCCGCCCGAGTCAACGACATCCAGTCGAAGAAGAATTCGTTCTCCTCGAAACGGAATGCTTCACATGTGCTTGCGCAGCGCCGCCACTCACACGGATGATGACAATCTTTGAAGGCCGCACCGCACATACCTGTTGAAGCACCACCACCCGCACGGCGCGCACACAGCCAATGCAACTGGCACAGCTGCGGAATACGTGATGAGCTCGGCTGCCCACCGGAGTCACGTATTGTAGGCCAACTATATAAGGTGACCGCTGAGTGCTATCGAAAGCACAACTCAGACCCACGTCGCTTGGAATACATCCACAAACCCACAACCAAACAGAATCAATATGTTCAAATACGTAAGTCGTCGTCGCAGACGCACGCCGGCGCAGAACGTTCCTAATGAATTGCATTTTTGTCCTTCCTCCAGGCCGTCGTCATCTTCGCCGTCATTGCCTGCGCCGCTGCCAAGCCTGGACTCGTCGCACCACTCGCATACTCCGCCCATCTGGTTGCCGCTCCAGGAGTTGTCACCGCCACCAGCAGCCAGGTGATCGCAAGGAACTACAATGGAATCGCTGCCGCCCCAATCGCCGTAGCTGCCCCAGTTGCCAAGTACGTCGCTGCTCCATTGGCCTACTCCGCCCCATTGGCCGCTGCTCCTTTCGGATACGCCGCTAAGGTTCTGGCCTCGCCATACGCTTCTCCTCTGGCTTACTCAGCTCCCCTGGGCTACGCGTCCCCCCTGCTGCTGTAAGAAGATCCGAGTAGCTGTGCAAATAAATGAAACCACCTGAACATGACCAAACCTGTGACTTTTCATTTCCAAACCCCGCCAAACTCGTGCTTTCGTGGCAAAAATTAATCTTTATTCCAGACCAGTGGATGGACATTCATTCTCACTCCCCTTCCAAACTAAAACAAAAAACAAAACGGATTCACTTTCATCTTGCCCCCGAGGCTCGCGTCTTCGTGGGGGAGTTACTTTTTTCCCGGCCGATCCCAGCTGACCATGGCAGACCGCCCGAAGACGCTGATGTTGCTGATGATGATCCGGCGCGCCTGCACCGCTTCCTCGTTGGACCAGAACACGATCTGATACTCGAACTTATTCGCGTTGACTGCACGGACGTTCACCGCACGGAAGCTCACAAGGGTGTTCAGCATCTCCTCGACCACCTGTGGCGTCTTGTCGATCACGTTGCGGAGCACCAGCTGCGAGGAATTGTTCGACTGGCGAACCCTTATGTTCCCCAAGCCGTTCAAGAGGAACAAATGTGGCAGGCTAAGTGGGAAGAAGCGGAAGCGGTGGTGAATCTCTAGCGGAGACTATTCTGACTCACTTACCGCTGTATGGCCAAGTTCATCAGTCCGGGATTGGTGTACTGCAAGTAGGCGAAGCCTCTCGTCTGTCCAGCGAAGTTCACCTTGAAGCGGAGCACGTAGATCTCCCCCACGAGGCAGGCGACGGCTGCGAGCTGCACGGCAGTGACCGTGTCCGGGATTTTGCTCAAGTAAATCTGCCGACAGTAGTTCAATCAGAGTCGAAGCGGTATGCGCCACTGCCCGCAAACTTACCTCTCCGGCGCACTGCACGAGTTCCTCCAGAATGGTCGCCGGTATCTCGCGGGAGTTCTTCAGGTACTTGGTACCGTTGACCTGGTAGTTCTCGAACCAGGTTCCCTGGATCTGCTCGACAAAACTCATCGTTGGGTGCGTGCTGTTAAGTGTGTAGCGCTGCGTGGCAGTTCCCCTGGGAGATGAAACGTGAGTGAATCGAAATTCGCGCAGCGTGGCGACACAAAGCCGAAGTGGGAATGAAATTCCGCGAATTCAGCTGATCAGCTTTGAAGAGGGGGATGCCGTGAAATTTGAGTTTCCGTTGCTGCTGATGATGACGCTTTGAAATTCGAATCGAAGGCGATGGTGGAGTAGGAGAAAATTCTAGGAAGCGCTCGACTGGCTGATGGTGTATGTGTGTACAGGGTGAGCCTGAAGTGGGCATTCTTACACTGGTGACTGGTTGAGGAGTTTTACAAGGGAACTCTTGGTAGATTTTCGGAATAGAGTTCTCGCTGGGGTTCATTGCGATGCCGATTACTAGAAAAAAAAAACGTGTCATGGCCTGGGAAGCTGTGATAGTGTGTAATTTCTTGGCAATGGAGGGGAAATGTGGTGGCGGCTGCGGCAGCGGTTTTGGCATGAGTCATGAATGTGGCACGAAACAATTGAGTGAAGGCTAAAAATCATGGTTCCGAACCGAAGTGGTGGAGCGAAGTGGATTCTTCATCGTTTTGAACTCGAAACTTGCGGTTTTTTTAGGTAAAGGATGTATTTGACTTACTAAGTTGAAAAATAGGAGGGAAGTTGGCGTTGCTTAATGGAAATAAGTACGGCATCAGTTTATTTTTTTAATTATCTACATACCCACTACATGTGTGCATACATATATGCATGTACGAGGGCTTGACAAGTTTCGCACCGCAACGTAAGGCTAGCGGTGGTCGTTAATAAAAGCTAGTGAATGCCACTTGTGCATCTCTTGACAGTTACTCGCGGCAGTTTCAGTCATTTTGGACACGCAGTTTTTAGAGTCGTTCAATTAAGTCGATCTCTGTGTGTGGGCACAGGTTTAATTATTTTAGTCACAGGAGCTTTAAAAATGAGTAATTTAGAAAATTAATAAGTCCCAACAAAGGCAAATGCCAAAAACACAAAAGAAACCAGTGTGTTGTTTTTTTTTTAAGTTTTGATACTACTCTGTAACACTCAGACACCAGACTAGTCCATTATACTACCAGGTGGCAACCTACAATTCCTTCGGAAGATCAGCAGGCGTTTCTGTGGTGAAGGGCCTACAGAATCGCCTCTAACCACATGAGCGCCGAAGACCTGCCAGCTGATGCAATCAAAGACAGGACAGAGGCTGTGCTCTGTCGTGTAGCCGTCCTCTCAACAGGCATCGCAGAGGGATCTTCGTTTAAACCCAGCACATTTAAGAGTTCAGCAATGGTGTAGTGGCCTGTGTAAGTCGTCTGCAGTCTTTTCTGTTAAGGGACAAGAAAAATGCCGCAGAATGCTGGGTCTATCTACATCCTCCAGTCAAGCCTTCTACGATAGTGCTCTCGAGAGGACCAACCATCACCCTTCCACCTATTTTTCAAGCATAGTTTGTTGCGCATAAGCTTCCGCTTAGAAAACTTATATTTAACGAGGTGTACATTCTAATGTTGTCGCCTTCCACGTCGCCTTTCTTTCCTTTCTCGAAGTTTGGCCAGAGCCATTCCTGGTTGCAGTACTAGTATGTGCTCAGGTAAAGCGTAGTTCAAACCTTGCAAGTTTATGAACATGGAAATGTGAAATAAAATTACGTTAGGTGGTTGTTCTTAAATGAATCAAACCAAAAATGTAGAGTCTTCGAAACAGGCTAGAAAAAAATTAGTCCTTTTGACTCTGTAGAGTCCCTGTGGTAACACTGATGGGGATCAGCACCAGCATTTACCACAGTGGAACTTAAACGTGGCGTTAGCACTTGGCCGCCACGTGAGCGTTCGGAACGTTCCAAACCTGTAACTACTGACGACAACATTGTTAAAGTTCACCAAATGGTGTTAGACGTCGGCCGAATGAAAGTGAGCGAGAGGTTGTTGGTTAGGTTAGGTTATAGTGGCTGACTGCTAAAGGGCGGTCACACTTAGACCAGAGTAGGCCCATTGTGATACCACGCGGGTTGCCTTCTCCTAACACTGGAACCAGTTGGTGCTTGCGGTGAAGCGATTTAGCTGGCAAATGCTGCCGCTGTTTAACTCATTGAGGTTGTTGAAGTAGTAGGCCCCTAGGTGTAGGTACGTACGACTAGCAAGAGCTCTACGGCAGCACAATGGTAATGAGTGTTTTCTTCTTCCTCTTCATCCATGCAGCTTCTGCAGAAATCATTATATGGGACACACATTCTGCGAGCATGAGTGCCAAGTACCGGTACCCGGTTATGACTCCTCAATCGGTGCTTGCTGAGTCTAAGTAGACTGAGTGACAGTTTTCGGTTAAGTGATGGCCAGAATTCTTTTGTTTTCAGGTGAAAGGCTGTAGTTGACTGACGGTAGGCTGTAGCGGTCGGCCTGCTATTGATAGGGTCGTCGCAGTGTCTCGGCACCCAGAGCTCAGCT
Source organism: Eristalis arbustorum (assembly GCA_916610145.1). Classification (NCBI taxonomy): domain Eukaryota; kingdom Metazoa; phylum Arthropoda; class Insecta; order Diptera; family Syrphidae; genus Eristalis; species Eristalis arbustorum. The sequence goes on from OU744318.1 coordinate 34,133,014, forward strand.
CATCTCGTTAAGGGACAATTTGAAGTTAAACATGACATTGTCCAACGACCGTATAGCGGCCTGAATGTCCGAACAGATGGTGACATCCCTTTTTGATATCACGGTGTTTTTGAGCGATGACAACGCCTTTTTAATTGCTATGGTTTCTGTCTGAAAAACGCTACAGTGATCAGGGAGCCTCAAAGAGATAGTAATGTTGAGATCTTGCACTCACGCCTTCGTTTGTCTTCGATCCATCTGCGAAAATACGCCGAGGATCTTTCTACGTTTGCCTGTCAGTCATCCAGTCCGTTCTGGAAGGAATGCAGATCGAAAATTTCTTCTCGAAGATAGCCTGGGATATTAGGTGGTCAGTGTAGCTAGGACCGAAATTAGACCAAACACGTGTTCGAATGAACATTTCCAACGCTCTGTTGGCGCGGGTCAATTAAACAAATTCGATTTTTGGTGGCGATTAATTATTGTAGAGAAGGATATGGTATGTAGAAAAAAAAATGTCTTGTACCATTGTTTGGTCGGAAACTTTTCAGACAACCCTTGCATATGAGCCTAAGACCATTCCGCGTTGACCATTCTTAAACAAAATCTATCTAGGTGGGTAGTGGCATTCTTAGAGTTTTACCAAAGTAGACCATTGTACTGCCACGTGGGTAATTCAAATTAGGATGTTTGGTTATGGTAGCCAGCCAGTTTCGTTAAAAAATGTTACAAGTGTATTGACTGTGGTACTGCTGACATCATTTAGGTAAATACAAAAATTGTACTGTATTCGGGCACGTACTACAAAATAGCATTTGCACAAACTGTTGCTGAAGACTGCAAACGATTATCACTCTAATACATGTAAGAAAAGAAAAAAATGATGTTGTGCTGAGTGGCGGCTCTTAAATTATGCATTCATTAAAAGGTAATAATCTAGTCTTCAGTGGCGGCCCGTGGCGTTGTGGGCATGTGCGTCGACCCCAACCTCGATGTCGTAAGTTCGATTCCAGCTCTGAGCGACGAAAATAATTTGCACGGCCCCACATCTTTCGAGTCACTGACAATGCTCAAAAGTTATTTCCTGTCTAGAAAAAGCTTCTCAAACTTGGCCGTTCGGAGTTGGCATAAAACTGTAGGTCCCTTCCACACGTGAGAGAACAATAGCACGCACAACACGAGTAATTGCTGGGAAAGCTAGGCCCTGGCCCCCTACGGGCTGTAGCGCCACCCATATATATAAATTGTCTTCAACTCACACAAGTTCTACGATCACACTTTGTCGCGGCTTTTTGTTTTATGGACCAAGGAATGTAAACAGGAAAACGAGCTTGCTTCTAGTAAAGACTGTGTCTGTGTCCCGATTGTGACGAAAACTTGAACCTGCGACAGCATTTATAAACTGCTGCTCATCATACGACATCTTTGAGATTCTTATCTCTATCTATGTCATTGTAACAATACTTCATCAATATTATAGATATGGCATGACGTTTAGTCTTCTCTTAAATTGCTTTGAAAATCTTCGCATGGGTGACCTAATAATGTCCATATACATACCTACTCCACATTCCAACCAACACCTATGAAGGTCAAACTCAATTCTTTGCACCCCCACTTAGCGCACCAGACCGCGAGTCGTGGGAATATCAATGAGCCCCCAATGTTACGCTAACACAACGCCCGCCCGTGCATATAAAAGCGAGCGGCGCCGCTGAACAAAGCACAATTCAACAATCAACCTCTTGGACTACTTCACTCCGAAACCAAACCCAAACCAATTCAACATGTTCAAATACGTAAGTCGCACCGAAAGGACACCGCGCCAGGACGCATATAATCAGTCTTCTTCTTCTATTTTCTGCAGACCGTTGTCATCTTCGCCGTCATTGCCTGCGCTGCTGCCAAGCCTGGTCTAGTCGCACCACTCGCATACTCCGCCCCATTGGTCGCCGCTCCAGGAGTCGTCACCGCCACCAGCAGCCAGGTGATCGCAAGGAACTACAATGGAATCGCTGCCGCTCCAGTCGCTGTTGCCGCTCCATTGGCCGCTAAGATCGTAGCCTCTCCATTGGCTTACTCTGCTCCTCTGGGATACGCTTCCCCTCTGGCATACGCTTCTCCTTTGGGATACGCCGCTCCTCTGGGATACGCCTCCCCCCTGGGATATGCTGCCGCCCCACTTTTGCTGAAGTAAACGATGACAACGGAAATATATGAATTTGCCTGAAAACGAATATTGGGCTTTTTGTTTTTATTGTGAGTGGTTGCTGTCGATCTGATTGGACCGAATTCGATTAGTTTCGTTTTAAGGGAAATTAAGGGGCTTGAATTAATCAATGTCAAATAGGTGGCTCCTATTGTCTTAAGATGGGTTTGAGTTTGAACAATTAAGAAAGATTGGGTGCATCCAAAGCTTTATCCCACAAGCACGTGATATTTTTGATGTGTCCCATGAACCTCTCTAAACGTGAATGCCTCTCACACCGGGTTTATTTAATTTTAAAGAAATGTTTAGACAAAATACAAGTCTTTTTATTGAAATTTGACACTGAAGTAGGCTAGGCAGGGAGGCAATAGGTTTCATTGGTTAATGATCTTTTGCAGAAGACTGGGGCTATTACCAGCTATTGTGCTACTGGCACGCTCTAATCTTAAATAGTTGTAGAACTAGCATGGTTTTCATTTCAAATATCAAATGGAACCCCGAAACGACGAAATATACCGGGAATGTGGCAATGAAAATGAAACAGAATTCTAAGAAAAGGCTTCTTCCAGGAAATTTTATTATATTCCTCCTGTCTTTTCGGACAAGTAAAAACAAGGAAAGGGCTGACAATTTGCCTAGTAAAAATCGTACAATGACCTAATGTAGCTTGAGGACTTTCTTTCTTTCGCACATCCATATATCAGTCCAATGGGCTCTCAGTGAGGCTTATATTGTCGCCTTCAACGATCACCGGTTAGGGGGAGAGCCACAGGAGCTTCTTAGTCTTTCTTGAGACCGGTGGCACTGCATTCCGAGGTGCGCTCTGGCTACATATGCTTAAGAGCTTTCTCTAGTCACGAAGTCTATTTGGGTATTATCAATGACGCGAAAGGGGTGGGCCGTAATCCTAAAAGCCCCAGTCGGGCTGGATGACGCTGTTGGTTGAGTGTCTGCCCTTTGCTATAGGGGTCCTCCGCTTGAATCCAATTGATTGTGTTTCCCACGATGTCTCAAAGCTTTGGCATGGAATATTCAACAGCTCTGGAGCAGGTGGTGTAGGTAGGTAGGACAGCCCATAAATGTAAAATTCGACTATCCTCCGGCAATCGCAGTCCATGCAAGTGGAACTAAATGTGGCACTCACTTTCAGAAATGTCCAAGCTATTCTGCGCTGGCACGATCATTGCCTTGTCTAAAGTCAGCTTGATTCACGGGGAGGCCCAGCTACTCAATTGTCACTTGCATCCAATAAAACCGCTATCACCACCAACTTTGATCTCCAACCTCACCGTTCTTGACTTGAAGCTGTGGGCGATGAATGCCTCGACTGTCTCAATGTTATTAAAGATATCAGTCCAGAGTTTTCTATACCGCGTCCTTTCTCGAAGACAGCAAGTAATTCGGTGCCCTCGTTGCATTTTTCGTCGCATACGCATTGAATAAACTGGATAAAATCGTATCCTTACAAATCAACAGAGTTCAGTCTACAATACCGCCATACTTTTTTGTCGTCTTGCTTCTGTCCTTTGATCCGTGCCACTTGCTAATTTACGCATCTCAACAGGTTCGTTGGAATTGACAACACTGTCCTGTCCGTACAGGCTCTTGCCTACCGGCTTAAAGAGCAAGTCGCCGGCACTCTCAAGGATGGAAAGCACCTTTCGTACTTTCACTCGAACAATGGGAACTGTATTGCGTTTCTGGACAAGAAAACCGAAAGGTATTTTGGGTAAGATGGTAGTAAATGCTTTGAAAACCTCATCCTGAGCCTAAGTCTACAAAAATCCGTGAAGATTACACTGAACCCACTGAAATACTCGATTGGAGTATTTCCAAGAGCAAGTCACCACTTTCATGCAAATAACCAAATTAGTTAATCCACCGTAACCCAAATCCACGTCTGAACCTAATTAACGATCTGCAACAACATGCACCTCCATTGTCGTACACGCCAAATCCAATTAAGTCCGCCTCATACCAAGGTCATCTGAAATTTAGTACACCGCCACCTGAGGCAAGATAATCATCGCGGGAATTTCAATGAGCCCCCAAGCGAGTGAGCGACATGGACAACGATCGCCGCCATCGTGCATATAAAAGTGCGCGGCGTGGACGAAGAAATCAGACTTCAACAACTAGCCTCTTGGAATACTTTACTCCAAACCCAACAAAAGTTCAACATGTTCAAATACGTAAGTCACTCCGCAGGGATGCGCTGCAAGGACATTTTTAACAAGACTTCTTCTCTCCTTCCAGACCGTTGTCATCTTCGCTGTCATCGCCTGCGCTGCTGCCAAGCCAGGAGTCGTCGCACCACTCGCCTACTCATCTCCAGTGGTCGCTCCAGCTCCAGTCGTTGCTGCTCCCTTGGTTGCCGCTCCACCAGTAGTCACCGCTACCAGCAGCCAGGTGATCGCAAGGAACTACAACACCATTGCTGCCGCACCAGTCGCTGTTGCTGCCCCAGTTGCTCCATTGGCTAAGGTTGTGGCTGCTCCAGTTGCCGCCCCAGTCGCCGCTCCATTGGCCGCTAAGGTTGTAGCTGCTCCAGTTGCCGCCCCACTTGCTGCACCAGTCGCACCATTGGCTTACTCCGCTCCCTTGGCTGCTGCTCCACTGGCCGCTAAAGTCTTGGCTGCACCATACGGTGCTCCCTTGGCTTACTCAGCTCCTCTGGCTGCTGCTCCTCTGGGATACGCCTCTCCATTCGCTGCTCCTTTGGGATACGCCGCTCCCTTTGGTTACGCTTCAGCCCCAGTTTTGCTTAAGTAGAAGATGACAACGGAAATATACGAATTTGACTGAAATTTTATTTGTTTTGTGATTTTCTTGGGATTGGCTCCACAACTAGTGACGAAAATCGATTCAGGAACATCGGGGAGAAAATAGATGACTCATTATTGCAGGTGTTTTTATGGGATACTGCTCTTTGGGAGATCACTTATCTAGACTCCGTCACAAAGGACTACTACTAAAACTGCATGGCTTGGGAAGAGATGGTAAGCATGACCTAAATGCAGTTCCCAGTGATACGCGAATACCTTTATAAGTCTGCTTCGGCTTAACCTATGTTCTTGATGTGTCACTACTCCGAGTAGCAGGATTTGAGTTCACCTTACAAGGTTTATTTAGCACCAATAGTTGCAGAAAGGCATTAAATCATAGTGGCCTTCATGTCATTAAAATTGTTCATGGGAAAGAAGTCGAAATGGTTCGTGATGCAGTTTTGTCTAAGGTCGGTACACCGTGAGATGCAGAAGAACTCCATGTCGAAGGCTTCCACACTGCTGCAAGTACTGGGAAATTACCTAGGTCTGACGAGGCAATTATCACCTCTGCTTATGGCACAATTTGTTTCAAAATACTGTCGTTCCACGGTACACTCTTGTGGGCTATTGTTCCCAGCACAAGCAAATCTCTTACAAAAGGCATCATAAGCTGTGGCTAATCAAGTATTAGAGAAATGTTGGAAAATATGCGGCTGCCTATTTCTACTAATTCTGGGTTTATTTTAAAATGTAAACAAGGGTACAGACGGAATAACAAACTATCCGGTGGCCTTCGATCATCTCCTCAGCTAAACTGCTGAGGCAGCAACTTGCCTGATTTCGACTTTATTGTCTTTTCTGTAATGTGATAAAGCACTCATATATTGGGCGACAGCACCGCTCCAGTCTATATATATATGGGTGGCGCTACAGCCCATAAAGGGCCAGGGCCTAGCTTCTCAGCAACCACTCGTGTTGTGCGTGCTACACATACCCACAACGCCACGGGCCACCACACCGCTCCAGTCTGGCGAGTTAAAAATATTGGCCACCTTCTCCTTATTCTGGCCCGCAGATCCATTCACAACGCTGAAAAAATCTTCCCGCCACTCTATCCTCCAGCATTGACTCAAGGTCATAGGCTTGGCAGCCATAGCTCTCATATGAGCCACCTCGTCCTAGGTCTGCCTAGCGATCGCAAGTAATGTTCGCCTTCCAGATGACGGGGATATTCTTGTCACATGGTCATTCCATCAAATCATAGTTCTTTCCGCTTGAAAACTGCTCAAGATTGAGTTCGTGCACTACTCTGTTTCTCACGCCATCATCGGGCGTCGGCCCCTTGTAGTAGCGATCTTATTATCTCGGTCGAATTTCATGGGTTCACGGCTGAGTGTTGAAACAATAAGTGAGCTGGGAATTGCTCACTCTGGTTCGGCCTTCGGCCTGGTTCCTGATTACAGATCCTCCAAGCTGTTTCACAAATGACCCAACTCCATACTTATGCAGGTCAGTACAGAGGATCAGATCACCTCGAGGAACTCTGTCGTATGCCTTTTCAAAGTCTGTACGCAACAGCTGTGCATTGGATTGGCATGCTCGCTAGCATTCTCGGGTATGAGCAATGCAATGCTAGAGCCGATGCACGTATGTTAAATTTTGATGCTGCGGCACCGCACTTGCGTCTTACAGTACTAATAAATGAAATCAGTTCAGTTACCGCATCCCAAAATGACGCATGTGTGCAGCGGGCCTTAATTTCACATCCTATACTCGACCTAAACAACGCCCTATAATAACTTGCAGTGTAGATTCCCCAAGTGAGACAATAGAAATATACCCCTGAAGCAGGATCAATCTCTTTTGACCCCTTTTATGAATAGGGGGTCTGCCAATCGCCACCGCCGTACCCGTGTCACCTTAATAAAACCAGAGAGCTTGTGGCTGACATACGCATCATGAAGTTCAAAATATATCTCCAAACTGAAAAGAAGAAAATTGTTGGTTTTCAACTACATTTCATTAAAACATACATATTTTGTCTGGCTTGTGGCGTTATGGCTTTCTGCGTCCACCCCAACGCACATCGACTTGCATGCCATGGTTCCAATCTCTGGAACGACAAAATACTTACGGATCCACCACAAAATATTCCTTTCTAGAAAAAGCCTCTCAAACTTGCCCGTTCGGAGTTGGCATAAGACTGTAGGTTCGTTCCAGCACAACCAATACGCACGAGGAAGAAGAAGCTAGACAGTGACGCCACCCATATATTTGATCAGGGACTAAAGCTACTCACAAGTGACAAAAAAAGAAAAAAATAATATTAAGTGTGAGATAGTCGATGTAGCTGCCAATATTGGCCTCGTTTTGTGTTTGGATTTGGGCCTACATCAGCAAACGATTCAGCTTACGTAAGAATTGAAGATGGCCAAACCGCAGCCACTGCCTGACCAGACTCATTTAAACAAAAACTTACTTACTTATCAGGCCGGTGATCTATGAAGGGTATGAGCCTGAGCAATTGCTGTCTTCCATCGGTGAAGGTCCTGGGTGCGCTGTTTACAGTCATCAAGACCAAGCTGCCTTCCACCCGTGGGGACTTGGTCTTTATATCGGCGGTTCGATCTTTCTCTCCTTCTTGAACCAGGAGGCTTAGATTCGAAGACCAGTGTCCATGCGCTCCATGTGGCCCTACTAGTGTAATATAAATATGGGTGGCGGTGCAGCCCGTAGAGGACCAAAGCCTAGCTTCTCTGCAACCACTCATGTTGTGCGCGCTATTGTTCTCCTACAAGTGAAAGTGACCTACAGTTTTATGTCGACTCCGAATGCCCAAGTTCGAGAGCTATTTTTAGGCAGGATCACGTTTGATGTTTGAGGTTCTATTTGAGTATTGTCGGCGACTCGAAAGAGGTGAAGCCGTCAAAATTATTTTTGTCGTACATACCAGGGATAGATCCCACGCCAGTATAGTCGACAGATTTTTGTCTTCCGGACTGCATGCACGTACTTGTACAGACTTCTGTCGTTGTGTCTTCTTCTCCATTCGCCTTTCTCGCAGACGGGACCAAATATAAGACGTAAAATGTTTCTTTCGAAGGCACCAAGAATCAGCTATAGTCTTGCTTAGTGTCCAGCTTTCAGCTCCATAAAGCTGGACTGATAACATAAGAGTCTTGTAGAGCATGACTTTGGTCCTTTGAGTCAGGAGTTTCGAGCCCAGTTGTTTTGACAAACCGAAGTGGTATTGGTTGCCAATTGCGATTCTACATCGGATCTTCACTGCGATGTTATTCGTGGAGTTTGCGTTTGCCCCGAGCTAGACACGCGTGTGGGCCACTGTTTCGACTAAGTCCTTGCGATGAATGCTGTCGTATGCGGCTTTGAAATCGATAAAAAGATGGTGAGTATCGATTTTAAAGTCGCTAGTCTTCCCCAGGATTTGTCTTAGTGTGAATATTTGATCCAAAAATGCCTTCAGCCTAAACAGTGACTCATTGCGAATGCATTTGTTATGTTTTTGGTTGACCAGAGCTTTTAGGGTCTCTCCCTACTGTAGCAACCCCTCCACACCTTCTGCCTCATCCTAGCCTTACGCTGTCAACTGTCATGTCATTTTTTATTATGTACAGCACAAGTGGCAGCAAGTTAATGCCTAGCGATATTTTTGAAGACCCTCTTTTTAGCACTAATTTCAATATATAAACATTAATGTCTGAATATATTTTAAACAAAATTTAATAAAAAATGGCATCAAATTGAATCGTTTGACTTGTGCGGCAAGTTATTTATTTCAGTGATTGTATATGCCCACAGACAAAACGTAAAAAAATTAAAATAAAAATATGTACACACCCCTTCATGCCAATCGCAAATATTTCCAAAGTGCCATCGAGTGAATTTCATTCAAAAGGTTTTTATCAAGTGCAATGCAATCGAAAACATAAAAAAAAGAAAAATGTCCAAATGTAGTTTTCCCAATTATGCCGGTACACGAATTTATTACCACCACCCGATCATTACTTCAAAACGACGAATTCGCTTTCAGCTAGCGCCTGAAGGTCAACTGAAATAAAATGCTCTCCCACCTGAGGCAAGATAATCATCGCGGGAATTTCAATGAGCCCCCAAGCGAGTGAGCGACATGGACAACGATCGCCGCCATCGTGCATATAAAAGTGCGCGGCGTGGACGAAGAAATCAGACTTCAACAACTAGCCTCTTGGAATACTTTACTCCAAACCCAACAAAAGTTCAACATGTTCAAATACGTAATTCACTCCGCAGGGATGCGCTGCAAGGACATTTTTAACAAGACTTCTTCTCTCCTTCCAGACCGTTGTCATCTTCGCTGTCATTGCCTGCGCTGCTGCCAAGCCAGGAGTCGTCGCACCACTCGCCTACTCATCTGCAGTGGTCGCTCCAGCTCCAGTCGTTGCTGCTCCCTTGGTTGCCGCTCCACCAGTAGTCACCGCTACCAGCAGCCAGGTGATCGCAAGGAACTACAACACCATTGCTGCGGCACCAGTCGCTGTTGCTGCCCCAGTTGCTCCATTGGCTAAGGTTGTGGCTGCTCCAGTTGCCGCCCCAGTCGCCGCTCCATTGGCCGCTAAGGTTGTAGCTGCTCCAGTTGCTGCTCCACTTGCTGCTCCAGTCGCCCCAGTTGCACCATTGGCTTACTCAGCTCCTTTGGCTGCTGCTCCTCTGGGATACGCCGCTCCCTTGGGCGCTAAGCTTCTTGCCTCTCCATACGCTGCTGCTCCTCTGGCTTACTCTGCTCCATTGGCCGCTGCTCCTTTCGGATACGCTGCTCCATTGGGCGCTAAGCTCCTGGCTTCCCCATACGCCGCTGCCCCTCTGGCTTACTCAGCTCCTCTGGCTGCTGCTCCTCTGGGATACGCCGCTCCATACGGTTATGCTTCAGCCCCACTTCTGCTCAAGAAGTAAATGATGACAACGGAAATAAACGTATTTAACTGAAATTTGATTTTGTGTTATTATTTGATTTGATTTTGGGAATGTTGAGGAGTCGTTAGATTTTCTACGTGAGTTGCTTTATCACTATGTTTGGTCGTGCAGTCTTGGTGCCACAGTATGCATCGTGATGACACGAAATGTATTGAACTAGGTGAACCACACTAGTTCAGGCACAACACGTCTGATCATCCACTTGCGACAGTCAGTATTTCGCTGGAAACTAAAGTGAATTTTACTCAAAGGAGTGGGAATAATGAATATGTGCATACGGAGTACGTCGACCTTCGTGGATTTGCAGGGCACTATCACTGACATTTGCCTCAGTGCTTATGTGCGTCCTAAGCCGGATTTAGAGTTGATTGCCGACATCGACAACACACGTCTTAACTATTTTTAAAGCAGGCGAAGTGCTCAGCATCGACACGAGAAAAACGTCCCTTGATACGTACACTCGAGATTATTACATGTGGGTTGGCGTGTGGTTGGCATGTCACAGGAATTGTACACGCCACCACAGTACCATAAAATTAAGTCCGCGAGTAAATTCATCACAAAGAATAGGAATCTTTCGCAAAAATGGAAGCGATATGGATTTTCCCAGACAGTCTTTATGTACCGCTTTTGTCGCCATTATCTGTTGTTAAATTCTGTTTTATTTTATACGCTGTAGCAGCATTTTTGAATGAGACAAATAAATAAGCAAAGCAAGTAGTCATTTAAGAGAAAAGTGACAAACTCCGTAAGAGGTTCGCTTGGAGTTATTGTTATATGTCATGTGGTTATTTTAATATATTCGCTTTACAAAGTTAATAATAACAATATGGGTGGCGCTACAGCCCATAGAGGGCCAGGGCCTAGTTTCGTGCTATTGTTCTCACACGAGTGGAAGGGACCTACAGTTTATTGCCGACTCCGAACGGCCAAGTTTGAGAAGCTTTTTCTAGACATGAAAAACTCTTTGAGCATTGTCAGTGACTCGAAAGAGGTGGGGTCGTGAAAATTATATTTGTCGCTCAGAGCTGGAATCGAACCTACGACGTCGAGGTTGGGGTCGACGCACATACCCACAACGCCACGGGCCACCACTCTTTACAAATTTGCCTTCTACAAGAAAACCAAGTTGCCAAGCGTCGGCGATGATTGTCTTAGTTTAGTCACCCTCTATTCCGGAGAAGCACATACTACTCTCCTTCTCAGTGAGGCTCAATTTTCTTCACCAAATCCATACAATTACACAGGCACTGGCAGAATCAAACGTAGCCGCGAAACTTGTACCATTTATAGATAAACTACTCACATACAGAGTAATCATGCCACTCTAGGAAACGCTTGCTCAGACAGTTCAACCAGGAAGGGCATACCTCAAAACCGAGTACTTAGTCCTCTTCAAAAGCCCAGCATTGAACAAACAGATGCTACTGCTCCACACGATGGGCCGCAAAAGTATTGCCTGTGGTATGATGTTGCCATAGCCTTCTCAAGAAAATGCCCCCAAGTCCTGAGGGATCGTTATTTAAACAAACTACACAACTGCTTGGCTGAAAATGGTCTGGATGTTAAGGCACAGATGCTCGAAGCCGCCCCTTTCACTAGGAAATAGAAAAATCCTCTCATCGACACTCACTCTAATTGGCAAAAGTGTTTCTTGTTCGAATAAGGCGACAAATCTCGGGCTTATATTAAATGGATAGAATTGCTCAGTGCAGAGGAACGAGTATGGAAAGCCTTATGCATGAGCAAGAAAGCCATCGGGTCCTCAACCATATATGAGACACTGACTCTTCATAGCCACCATCAGACCCACTCAATTGTACAAGGTAGTCTGAGTCGGCATTCACCTCAACGAATTAAGAGAGGTACAGAGGCAAACTTGCTTCTGCATCAGTAGAGTATTCAGAACTTATCCCACCGATGTACTTGAAATTCCCATGAACCTCGTCCCCTTGGATACCTTCGGCGACCATACAGCAACCAGCTCAGTTCATCCAAGGCATTCCTACCTGTCTATCACCTGATATTTGTCGTGAGAATGGAACAGTACCACGAGGGTCCACTCATATTTATCATTCACTTGATGAAAATCGTGTATAAAATATGCTGACGTGAACTGGCCAAGGCGAAGTATACGCTGTACTCAAAAAAGGACATACAACATCGACGTTTTGACGGCGAGCGTCACAATGGGCAGCTATAATTTCGAGGTAGTCAAGGACTTCACTTACCTCGGCTCCGGAGTAAACTGTACAAATAACATCAGTACCGAGATCAAGCGTAGGATAACTCTTGCCAACCGCTGTTTCTTCTGGCTCAAGAGGCTATTGAGTAATAGGACCAAGTTGACTCTATACAAGACACTGATAAGCCCAGTCCTGCTATATGGCGCTGAGGCATGAACAATCTCGAAAGCGGATGAAGAAGTCCTCGGTCTCTTTGAGAGAAAAGTTCTACGTACGATCGTTGGTCCTGTTTGTGTTGACGTGTTCTGGAGGAGGAGTTTCAATCACGAACTGTACGGTCTGTACAGCGACATGAGCCTAGTTAGGCGTCTATGGATTCAACGCCTACGGTGACTAGGTCATTTAGAGCGTATGGACACCACAGCTCCGGCCCGAAGAATTCTCGAATCCGAACCTGTCGGGCGACGCAACAGTGGACGCCCGCGCTTAAGGTGGCGCACCCAAGTGGAGAAGGACCTCAACCAACTTGGTGTGCGAAAGTGGAGACAGCTAGCCAGGGATCGCGCTAGTTGGAGAAGCATGTTGGTTGAGGCCCAGGTCCACCCCGGACTGTAGCGCCACACAAAGAAGAAGAACTGGCCAAGGCTCTGTACTTGACAGCTCATCCACCACGCAGAAGCATATATCATTAGTGCTTGTTAAAACTTGTCTCTTTTCTTAGTCTTAGGTAAGTCTTAAGTGATTCGCGCTGACATGGCGATGATAGCAGCTCACATGAAAAGTGTCGGAACAGACTGCCGCAACTATCACGACACTTCAGAAAACAATATATTAACTCATTTTCTATGAACCTGTCCAGCGCTGACTAGACAAAAAACAAAACAGGCATCCCTCTTTTCGAAACCTTCAATGAAACAACATGACGGTTAAGGAAAGTATGCATATATACCATATATATATCCCAGAAAATTATTGATTTTAAGACCACCATCGGAGGCACCATGTTCTATGGCTCTCAAGAGTGGGGTGTCAAACTGAAACAATTACTAAATTAATTTCACACTTCTTTTGAACTGACTCAAAATTTAAAGTTATTTATTTACTAATGAAATACAAATTATAGAATCGACCGAATCATCACCACGTCACCACTTCATCACATTTTCTTCGCACACCAAAAATGTCAATGCTATTAAGCCTAAAATCGACACCCAGTAAGGTCAAACTCACTTCTCCACACCCCCACTTACCACACCAGACCGCGAGGCGTGGGAATGTCAATGAGCCTCCAATGTTGCGCGAGCACAACGCCCGCCCGTGCATATAAAAGCGAGCGGCGTCGCTGAACAAAGCACAATTCAACAATCAACCTCTTGGACTACTTCACTCCGAAACCAAACCCAAACCAATTCAACATGTTCAAATACGTAAGTCGCACCGAAAGGACCCCGCGCCAGGACACATCTAATCAGTCTTCTTTTTCTATTCTCTGCAGACCGTTGTCATCTTCGCCGTCATTGCCTGCGCTGCTGCCAAGCCTGGTCTAGTCGCACCACTCGCATACTCCGCCCCATTGGTCGCCGCTCCAGGAGTCGTCACCGCCACCAGCAGCCAGGTGATCGCAAGGAACTACAATGGAATCGCTGCCGCTCCAGTCGCTGTTGCTGCTCCATTGGCCGCTAAGATCGTAGCCTCTCCATTGGCTTACTCCGCTCCTCTGGGATACGCTTCCCCTCTGGCCTACGCTTCTCCTTTGGGATACGCCGCTCCTCTGGGATACGCCTCCCCCTTGGGCTATGCTGCCGCCCCACTTTTGCTCAAGTAAACGATGACAACGGAAATATATGAATTTGCCTGAAACCGAATATTGCTTTTTGAATTTATTTGGAAGTGGTCTCTGTTGATCTGATGGGAAGGGGAATTCGATGGGTTTCGAAAGCTGGAAGAATATCTTTAATTTTGGGCACAGTCTCTGTATGAGATCAAAGTGTTTAACAATTAAGTCGAGCTTTTAGGATGCTTCCAATGTTTCTTCGCCTCTCCCCTGTAAAAAGCAGAAGAGGAGTGGTTCAGAATGTCGGGATTAGCGATGTGCGGTGATGATCTGTGGTTTGTCCTTAAGAACACAATTCCTCCTGTTTGATATCCAGGCCGCCTGTTTTTGACAGCACGCTTGAATAGAGGTCCGGAAGGTTGAAGTTGGTCGACTACACTGACTTGGATACATTGGACACAAATGGTCTGCCTTCAGCCTAAGGAGAGGAAGATAAATTTCTCTATATAACTTCTCTAGTCATCTTTGACGCAAGACAGGTTGTTCTTGATGAATAGTAGCTGTGTGCGCGGGGTGGTCGAATCAATAGAAGGCAGCTTGGGCTCTCGGTCAGACAATCCATGAGCCGCAGGACTAATAGTAAGTGGGCAGAAAATATACTGAATGTTTTTTTTCAGCTTTGGTGATGTGATGCGCGAAATGTGATCCGATCGAGTTTCAGGCAGAAACGACTGAGATTTGAGCTATTAACTGAAGCATCTTCCAAGGTCTTTACTCTTTGTCACCCAAAAATCAGAAATGTCACACATAATCAGTCACGACAATGTTGTTGAAAGACAGTCGGTGCGGCGTTCAGGAAGGCACAAAGAACTTAAAGGGGGTTCTCAACCAACAACTAGCTGCGGGAATTTGCGTATACAACAAATACACATCCTCTCTCTATACCAAAACTTCCGTCATGTTTGTGTCATATACAACGCTCTATGCTAAAAGTAACCCGTCGATGATCATCGTAACCATTCGTCGATAAAGTCCATCGATATCACAATTATTAGTGCTTAATCGCCGTTTCTATTGGAACGCGAACATGAGGTATGAAACACCAACCTTGTTTATGCGATTCTAAGCATTGCAAGCAGAAAAACTATCGGTGACTTCGCGGAATGTATGGTAAGCAATTTCTACTGTGTTTCCTATGTAGGGAACAACATCACGGTCTTCTATCGGATTACAATTCGTATAAGCCGACATAGCTAGTGCAGTACAGCTACCTAGTTGGGTGTCACGGTTTGCAGCGTAAGCCCAAAGGCATGGGCCTCATGTGGGCCGCGATTGCGACCGCGAACTTTCGGAAACAACATTTTTCCAGCAAATATGTACGAAAAGTAATATTTCTTGGTATGCAAACAGACTGAACTGAATTATCGAGTTTTTTTATCGCAATAGACAGACGAGCAAACGCAATTCACTTTCAACCGGACCAATAATATCGCAGTGAAGTGTCAGTTTGCACCCATAGCTCCCTGTGAATGAGAAAACTCCATATGAGTGAGTTGTCAGAGTTTGCGAAGTTCGCAGTTCGTAGCGACCTCGTATGAATTGGTCCTAAGACTGGAGGTAGCAATGCGTAGCAGTTAACGAACATTTTCTACGCGTCTTTGCCCGGCTGTAAAACGCTGTATATGGTGGGCTGGCCTATCGTCAAACCACATCTTGTCATCCGATTTGTGCTCACCCCTGTAAAATTTGTTTATCAATAATGAGACTGACAGCAACAACAAGGCTTACTATTTGCATTGCATTGTGGCATGTGAGGCTCAGCCGCCATCACTCACCGAATCTAATCTAAAGCATGGCCAGAAGAACGATAGGAAATGAAATCTAAATAAAACAACAGGCATGGTGTTTTTGCAATTAATTCTCTCTTTATTTTCAGCCTACAGGCATTCCATAATGCGATTCAAATGTCCGTTTGTTTTTTCGTCCAAATTGATTGACTTGGTAGTGTGGACGAGTGAGCTGACGTGGACCCAAAGCAAATAGTTGAGCGCTTTCACTAAGCCTGAAAAAACGATCCATCTCGGCTGAACAGGTGACTTCTCTAGGATGGTCTAGTGTGATCGGCACTGCTACCACACCCAGCCCTTCCCTTTGATAACTACTTTGAGCTTGGCCACAGCATTTTCTTTGACTCAAGTCTCATGGATTGGCCGTTTGACGCACGGGCACCAGTCACCAGATGTGGCGTACATACACAGAAAGTCGACTAATTCCGGCCAGAGTCCTTCAGGGCAAATATTGCATTTGAATATTTAACGATGGGTCCAAGTCTAATAAAGGATCTAGCGTCCTTCGTGCAGATCGACGCTATCAAGCTGCACACCTCGTTATATAAATTTCACGCCGTAAACATTTGCGATCCTAGGTAGGTAGGAAGGTAAATAATTCGGTGTCCTTGCAACCATGCAGCAGCGGCTCCCTTAGGCCAACGAGTTGGATTAATTTTGCCTGTCCGTGTGATCCTAATGGTCACAAGCAATCTCGTGGAAAAAAGGTGAAATGGGTGAAGAGTATGTATCTGTAACGACAGCCAAGCTTTGCTTAGAGACCTTCTTCACCCTTTAACCACTCCCGGATCAGCACTCCCCGGAACCAATAGGAATAAGATAGCCGATGAACTTGCCAGGCAAGGATGAGAAGTGATACTCATAGAACATAGAACAGAGCTTCCATGGGTGGTTGGGCTTCTCGAGAGTCATCGGCAAACGTGTGGTACCAAACATCAGTAAAAAATCTGAGGGATTTTTGTTTTCTCTCGACAGAAAAGACTTACTTACTTACTTATCAGGCAGACGACCCATAAAGGGTCCGACCTTGAGCAAGTGCTGCCTTCCTACGGTGTTGGTCCTGGGCACGCGATCCGCGATGACTTGGTCTTTGTACCTACCGGAGATACGGTCTTCCTCTCCTTCTCGAACCAGGAGGGTCGGATTCGAAGACCCCCTCTGCTGGAGCGTTGTTGGCCATTCGCTTGATGTGGCCGAGATAGTGCAGTAGACTGATTTTTGCCTTCCGGACTACATCCTGGTGCAGCTCATAGAGATCGCGGTTGTGTCTTCTCTTTCATTCTCCGTCCTCCTCCTCCTTCCATGCTCCATGTTTTACGTTTGCCCCGAGGTAGACAAACTCCTTTCTGCCTCGACAGAAACGACTCCAGTCTTGTTTCCGGTGTTCTATCGGGCGACTTAGACCTAACACCTAACAGTGCTTGGCCTAAGCGAAGACGTTGAAAAGACGTCGAGAGTGCAGAGCATATCCTCTACTAATGTCCAGTTCAGGCTCGAATCAGGTGGCAGCTATTGGGTGCTGATGAGGTGAAAGCTGATGATGTAGGTACATATGAATGCCTGCTGGTATTCCTCAGAAAGAACAACAAAATTCTGACAACAGTTTGCTGCTCGGTAGTCCAATGAACCAATTGATGAACTCTCGCTGTGGCAAGACCCAATCGGCAAATTTCTCCTTCACTACTTCGGGCGGTGCGTCCGTTGAAAAGCAAAGGGTGCTTTCTTGTGAGGCCCATAAGTTGTTTCTTGCGAAGTTGTTTTGTTAGTGAAGGCGTATTATTACGTCACTAGCTCTATTCTGATGTGACACTAGTGGGAGTCTCAGATCCATAGTTCTAGCGCCAGCTCGGTAGTCGTTGGGACTAAGGTTCGAAACCTGTAGCTGCGTTCTTATTTTTTTCGGTTCGTCCCAGGTTCCGCCCGTTATGGTTCCATAACCTTGAGTTGGCTTATGTGGTAATGGCGATTAGAGGCTTTGCAGATGGCCTGAAGTTGAGAAGAACCGCAACCATCCAAAAGGTAAAAAAAAGCCGACGCTGAGGACAGCTGGACCCATCCACTTCAGTCAGGAACTGAACTAGTGAAGTACACCTTGATATATCGACATTATCGAAGTCTGGCAGTAGAAAGTGCGTTAACATCTCTCTACACTTGGAACCATTAACGGGCTATGGCAACGTAGTCTCCTTCTCCTTTCGATAGAAATAAGTTCCGATGGTGTCGCCATGCCATAAACGTACGTACAAATTTGTGTGGGTGCTCGCTCCAATAACGAAGATCTTGCATGTTGATCTTGCCCCTGAGGTAAAAATTGGACTCATCTGAGAGCATGAATTTTTGGCCACATTCCAGATCTCCGGGCAGCATTTTTAGCGAACTCACGGCGTTGTCTAGGACTGTCTGGCCTCAATTGCTCCGTCAGTACTGGTGTAGGCCCGTAATCTTCCGATTTGGCTCTCTGGCAATGCACAACTCAGCTGATTGACTCCTAACCAAGATTTTTGGGGGCAAACATAGATCCATTCATGCTCGCAAATACCTCCTTGATTACACGTCCATCTACGTATGTTCAAGTGCGTTGCCAGTTGCACTTTACATACCAAAACCATACCAACTTTGTGTAATTAAAAATATAATTTGCAGGTGTCCACAATTACTCACGATACCAGCCACAAAAACAAAACAACTTTATTTCTTAGCCATCACAGCGGCTGCAATTAACGTCGCATTGTAATAGCACGGCCTACAAGACTCAAGTGCACGAAACAAAATTATTCACCAAATTCCCCGAGCATGTACGCCGTTTATTGACTAAATTCAATTACACTCAATATCGAATAATGTAGAGGTCAGACGAGAAGCTACGCAGCGCCAGCTGATGCAAGTCAATGCGAAACGCGGGAATTTAAATGAGCTGCTACGTGCGCAGCGCGATCCGCTGCGATCGTCCATATAAAAGCGGAGGTGCGTGGACGAAGAAATCAGACTTAAACTACTAGCCTCTTGGAATACTCCAGTCCAAACGCAAATCAATCCAACATGTTCAAATACGTAAGTCACTGCGCAGGGATGAGCTGGAAGGGTATTTTTAACCGGATTTCTCCTCTCCTTCCAGACCGTTGTCATCTTCGCTGTCATCGCCTGCGCTGCTGCCAAGCCAGGAGTCGTCGCACCACTCGCCTACTCAGCTCCAGTGGTCGCTGCTGCTCCTTTGATTGCCGCTCCAGGAGTCGTCACCGCCACCAGCAGCCAGGTGATCGCAAGGAACTACAATGGAATTGCTGCCGCTCCAGTCGCTGTTGCTGCCCCAGTTGCTCCATTGGCTAAGGTTGTAGCCGCTCCAGTTGCCGCCCCATTGGCCGCCAAGGTTGTCGCTGCTCCAGTTGCTGCTCCACTTGCCGCACCAATCGCCGCTCCATTGGCCGCTAAGTTGGTAGCCTCCCCATACGCTGCTGCTCCTTTGGCTTACTCTGCTCCTTTCGGATACGCCGCTCCATTGGGCGCCAGGCTTCTGGCTTCTCCATACGCCGCTGCTCCTCTGGCCTACTCCGCTCCTTTGGGATACGCTGCTCCATTGGGCGCTAAGCTTTTGGCTTCCCCATACGCCGCTGCCCCTCTGGCTTACTCAGCTCCTCTGGCTGCTGCTCCTCTGGGATACGCCGCTCCATACGGTTACGCCTCAGCCCCACTTCTGCTCAAGAAGTAAATGATGACAACGGAAATATACGAATTTGACTGAAATTTCATTTGCTTGTTTATTTTTTACGAATTTATTTTCAGGCGTGTGATTCGGGTGAGAAGTGGATTCGATTTCAATTCAATTTGAGGAACAGACAGTGGCGCTGATTTAAATCACGGGTAGGGTGCAGCATCTACTGGGACTTCCCTTGTGCTTCCAGTGTGCAGTGATGTGTAGGAAATAAGGCATTTTTCTCCTTCCTTCCTTCCAATGTGAAGCAATTCCCGTAATGGAAAGTGGTCATGGAGTGCATACAACCTCTGGGTACGTCAACACAATAGTCTCTGAGTTAAGGGCAAGCAATGTCTACCACCTCGACAGCATTATAAGCCGCTGCACAAGGTTACAATTTTGATGGCGAAGGGGGTTCCAGGGCCTTGTCACTAAAGCTAACCGATTTACAATCTGACAGGTGAATTTTTTCCTTAGTTTTCTGGTTTTGGCTGCTCACGTGTGATTCGTGACGTGTGTCAGAGCCAAACCTGGTCAGTTGACTTTGCTTATGGAGTGTCTTGCAACCGAACAAAAAAAGGCGGTCTTCGACCTTAGTGACCGTACCAAGTAAGCACTTCAAGCCAGTGACCATATTCGCATCAGTATTACGCTATTGGAGATCAACCCAACTACCAGATGATTAAAGTGCGTAGAAATGTGCACACTTGCCATCCAGGCATCCTTAGTAAACCATTCAAACCAGTCAATTCCACGGCGTTCTCAAGCATTGGGCATCGCTCAGACAACATTATGGTGTATTTTGCATAGAAGATCAAGGCGACTCAAGAATTGAAGCCGACAGATCATTTGAAGCGACGTACGTTTATTTTAAAAAGAATCCTTAAAACCCTTTATTTGCTGCGTATTTATGCAACTTTCATCGTGGTAACATAGTCGCCGCCAATGTTGATCGAGTTAAGTTCCACCGCACTTCCACCTTAGCAACAATGCATGGATCAGTTAGTCTATACACAAGGGCATCCTATTCCCTCTCATGGAATCATGACCAGAGTTTCTTTTCTCAAGTCATAAGCATAATCTGTGGGTTTTGAGATGCTGAGGCAAGTTTACAGTTCTTAATTGATTTTTCTACTTCGCTAATGGACCAGGCAAATTGTATCCAAGACTATCGAAGGTATATCAGCCAGAATTTAACTGGCTGACAATGAAGTTATCGAATGGATTACAATAACATTCATAAGAACAAGCAACCAGGAAACGAAGATCCAATAAATTAGCAACAATGGAAGGTTAAGAATTTAGATGCAATAACAGTGGCGGCCCGTGGCGTTGTGGGTACGTGCGTCGACCCCAACCTCGACGTCGTAAGTTCGATTCCAGCTCTGAGCGACAGAAATAATTTTCACGGCCCCACCTCTTTCGAGTCACTGACAATGCTCAATGAGTATTTCCTGTCTAGAAAAAGCTTCTCAAACTTGGCCGTGCGGAGTCGGCGTAAAACTGTAGGTCCCTTCCACTCGTGAGAGAACAATAGCACGCACAACACGAGTGGTTGCTGAGAAGCTAGGCCCTGGCCCTCTATGGGCTGTAGCGCCACCCATATTATTATTATAACAGGGTGGACCGCGTCTGCGAAATGGGCGCTGGAATGATTGATCTGCTTCTGATATATAATATAAGACATTAAAGAAAGGGTCTTGGTTGCAATGCACCGGCAAAAGAATGCAATGAAAGACAAAACAAACGCTTAGTACTGATTTGGCATTTGAAAAATCATATGCTGTCTGAACGTTTGATGAACAATCGAAAACAGCATTAGTGAAGAAATTGAATTTCAGTACAAGATTAGGCCTCTGCCCCATCCTAGATTTGAGAGAAATTTGAATGTCGCCTACATCGGCGACCGCGTGGAAGAGCGCTGAAATGTGGAACCCTCACGTGTATGGTGGCTTGTCACACCATACCTGACATCGATTTGAACACATTAATGCGCCGATTAAGGCACATTGAACAAAGTAACAGGCAGGCACAAGAGGGCTGCGAGCGATGCACAGAGATCTGTCAAACTGAACGTTCGCAGAGCTGTCCTCATCGATGCAAAAGTCCATGCTTTCCAGCGCCAATGTTCTGCAATAACGAATACATCCTGCCAATGAGGGCTCTCTTTAGTTATCTTCAAATGCTTTAAGTACTTCATCCTGTATGGTACCCTGGACGAGCAGGAGAATTTGTTTACGTATTCTCTGTGGGTGTTGGAATGGTAGAACATTGAAATGTTGACCATCTTTTCAGATTTTTAACTTGATTTTTATCCTTCGATTCTAAATTAACTTTCGCAGTCGCTCAGTTGTTTCGAATGTTTTTTTTCCAAAATGCACGAGCTGAACCTGGTCGACATGTGGTTCCAGCAAGACGGTGCTTCATGGCGGGCTTCATGTTTTCATTTTTATTGACTGCGCTGAAATTTGCTCTGAAAACGCTGATATAGTCAGGAAGCCTGGACCCTTTCGCTAGAATCCATGGTTGAGAAGTGGCACTTAGAAGGGTTTTCAAAACCAAGCAAAGAGTTAGAATTACTATTGCTATTGACCAACGCCATATGCCACACAAATGGAGAATGGTAATATGCAGAACATCGTAACCTGCTAATGAATGCAAAAGTTTGACCCATTTATAAAAGAGCAAGATATATGAAACTCTGAACTACGGGCCAATTTTAACCTTACCAGCTGTCGACAAAATCTTGGAAGAAGTGCTAGAAAGAAAGCTTTAGGAGTTTATAGAATACAACCTGTTCAATAACAATCAATTTGGATTCCGAAAAGGCAAGAGCATAAACAGACTGATAGGACACTTTTGCACACAAACTAAAGCTAGCTTGACCAAAACCATAGCTCAGTTGTTGTATTTATAGACTCCAAAAATGCCTTG
>OU744318.1:34155572-34275711 GCA_916610145.1 Eristalis arbustorum
TGGAGGATGAGGATGAGGATGAGGATGAGGATGAGGATGAGGATGAGGATGAGGATGAGGATGAGGATGAGGATGAGGATGAGGATGAGGATGAGGATGAGGATGAGGATGAGGATGAGGATGAGGATGAGGATGAGGATGAGGATGAGGATGAGGATGAGGATGAGGATGAGGATGAGGATGAGGATGAGGATGAGGATGAGGATGAGGATGAGGATGAGGATGAGGATGAGGATGAGGATGAGGATGAGGATGAGGATGAGGATGAGGATGAGGATGAGGATGAGGATGAGGATGAGGTGGAGGATGAGGTGGAGGATGAGGTGGAGGATGAGGTGGAGGATGAGGTGGAGGATGAGGTGGAGGATGAGGTGGAGGATGAGGGTGGAGGATGAGGTGGAGGATGAGGTGGAGGATGAGGTGGAGGATGAGGTGGAGGATGAGGTGGAGGATGAGGTGGGGATGAGGTGGAGGATGAGGTGGAGGATGAGGTGGAGGATGAGGTGGAGGATGAGGTGGAGGATGAGGTGGAGGATGAGGTGGAGGATGAGGTGGAGGATGAGGTGGAGGATGAGGTGGAGGATGAGGTGGAGGATGAGGTGGAGGATGAGGTGGAGGATGAGGTGGAGGATGAGGTGGAGGATGAGGTGGAGGATGAGGTGTAGGATGAGGTGTAGGATGAGGTGGAGGATGAGGTGGAGGATGAGGTGAAGGATGAGGTGGACTATGAGGTGGAGGATGAGGTGGAGGATGAGGTGGAGGATGAGGTGGAGGATGAGGTGGAGGATGAGGTGGAGGATGAGGTGGAGGATGAGAATGAGTACTTATTGACTCGAAATGGAGCTCGCTCTGGTAAAAGCTGGCGAGCTCCCTTTCACATTGGTTCAAGTATCCTTGGCAAAAGAACTCTTTATCCTTTCTACTCCTTTTGTCCTTAATTTGTGGAAAAATAGTTTCTAAATTTTTTCATTTTGTCCCCTTGCCATGCACGCGCAACCACTGGCAGGACGTTATCGCTCCCAAGAAGCTTCATCCTTCTGGCAATGCACTCCGGTCGGAGTGCGGGCGGTAGAACGTTGACTTTGCAAATGAGTCGCAAGGAGGAGACGAAAGCAAAAAGTCGTCGAGAATTGAAATCAGAATCCGTTGAAAGCACTTTCACTCTTCACACAACGGCAGTGGGTGTGGCAGCAGATTGTGAAAATGTGCGAGGGTGTGGAAAATTAATTGAGAATTTAAATTGATGATGAAGAGCAAGAGCTTGCAGCTCGGTAGCTGGCAACTTTTCTGTGTTTCTTCTGCATTTGAAGACGATTGCGTTGCCGTCTGCTTGCAATTTGCAGCAAATTTCTTTCGCGTGAATCTGAATTAATGAAGCACCGAGTAAATTGAAAATAAAACGGAGAGAGAAAGAAACAAAAGGCGTCAGGAGAAGTGTGGCAGGAGGAGGGACAGTTCTTAATTAAGAATCAAACACATGGAGAGCTTTGTGATTTTTTTGTTCGCTTTTGTTGGTGCGAAGTGAAAGGGGGATTTAATTCTAGGGATGGTTTTAAAAAGGGTGGGGAATGTTCGCCTAGTTGAGGGCGTGTAAATGAACAGAGGTAGCTAGTCATTTGTTCGAAGCGTCAATCCGATGAGCTCCGCTTTGAACGTGGCAAATCAGTCGTTTCGGAGGATTTGAATAAATTAAGGCCTCAAAGATGAGCTGCGGTCAAGGGCTGTCAGTGGACCATGCTGGCTGTCAAAAATTCACTCCTTCTCCGTCTGCTTCTGTCAGTGTCATGCCCCAGTATCCATTCCATTTAACCACTTGTGCACCACTTCAACGACAAACTTTTAATTGTCCTCCTCCGACGGCCGCACAAGCCTCACCACTCCCTGGCCCGGGCATCAAGTGATACCAAACAATCCCCAAAGATGTCAACACTTTCGAATTTTGAACTTTCAACTCTCCGCAGCCTGGCTCCGGGCACAATGTCTACCAAGAGCACCCCAAAAAGTCATTTTTTGCACACTCCCCCTCGACTCCACCGAAGAGTACATTTATGTGCACACACACCCGCGCTCTACATCTGTGTAAGCACTTGAGTTGACAATTTTCGTCTCAAGGGTATACTCTGCACTGCAACGTTGCAGAAGCACCCACGTCAAAATCCAGCCGCCGCCCTCTCCCCGTCCATGGCATCACACGATAAGGGTTAAATTTTATAAATGCAACATCAAAGCACATAAGTTTCCATGGCTGCGTGAGTCGTGCCAGCGCAACGAGTTGTCGGTGTGACAAAAATAGATGTTGGCAGGACGATATCGCTGCCACCCTCGCCTCCTCCCCCCACACTCTGTGTGTAAAAGTTGAAAATAATTTTTACAGAAAAAAAAAAAGAACAAGAAATGTTTAAAAAAGTTTCTTTGACACCTTTCGGCTATGAAACCATTCTGCTGGCATGGCAGCCAGAGCCCCTTTGAGGGGTGACGCTGGCTGGAAGGAGTGGTGCTGTCTTCAAAGCGAAAAGTTAGTGGCGATACATAGTTAAACAGGGGAGATTGAGGGTGTAGCCAAATGGAGACGACTGTGTAACGAGTGCACTCGCTTTGGCCCGACCGAACGAACGCCTGGCATCACAACGCCGAGTGCTGTCAATGCAAATGGATTCGAAGTGTGTATCGAACAGGAACACAGCAGCCGATGGAGCGAGGCAGGGCGGGCGGTTCGTTTTTTAAAGCCTGTAAGTGCATTTTGCAATTTCAGCCTTTTAATGTGCATCTTCTGCGTGAACGGGTGCGGTGAGGCTGTTGATTTTGAGGAAAACATCAATAAGAGCGGTTTGCGGGCACTTTCTTTGAGAGCCACGATGCACACTTTTTTTTTTCTTCGTTCTGCTCATATTCTTGCTTCTGCGGTGGGTGGGAGTGTGTTGGCATCAAAGGCTTGTGAAGCGGCGAAGAAACGAGTTTCGAGGGCTTGGTCTTAAGATGTGCCGATGCCTGCGCCATTACTTGATGAGACGCTCTGAAATGTGAGTGCATTCAGGATCCATTAAGGCCTTTGCTTTCGAGAGTCTGTTGGGAGCTTTCGTTGCGGGACTTGTGGTTGAGCCAAATGGGATTCCGAATTCATCAAGGTCGATGGACGGTACTCTTTTCGATGGGCAGCCCTGTGCTGAGCGAAAGTAGTCCAGGGTTTGGGGAAATCGTGTTAAGGACCACCATAATTTCTAAGCGACACTATTTTGCTAGCACGGTGGGATGTGAGGATTTTTTAAAAAGGCCTTTGTTATCCTTAGTCCTTTCCTTGAATCCAATGAGAAACACAGAAGTGCGGAATGGACTCACTGTTAACCACTCGCTTGTGCGATGGTGTGACAAGAACGTATCAATCAGCACACTTTAAGAGGGGTGCCTGAATGCGATACCATCAGTTAGGTGATCTAGAACGAGTTGACCAAGTCCAAATATTCGTCCGTTTCCTTTTGGACATAACTCCTGATTGGCTAGAGTCGATGACGGAGGATTCACTGGTCTGCGGATCTCTCGTGTGTGGATTTTTCAGCTAAAAAGATGATGATGATGCAGATGATCCTGTAACCTTCTTTTCTAGTAAATCAAGTCAAGCGCCTTTTGAGATGAATATCAGCAAGAACAGGCTCCCGAGTAAATAAATAGTACGAACAACATCAGTACTGAGATTAAACGCTGTTTCTTTGGGTTCAATAGCAAATTGAGTAGAAGAGTCCTCTCTCGAAGGTCCAAGTTTGCATTCTAAAGACCTTGGTCATTCCTGTCTTGCTTTATGGCGCGGAAGTCTGGACTATCTCCAGAGCGGCAGAAGAAGTTTTTCGTCGTTTGGAGAGGAAAGTTCTGCGTTCAATCTCTGCTCCTTGATGGTTTCTGGAGAAGAAGATTCAACCATCAACTGTACAGCGCCATGAGTCTAGCTGGGCGACAATGGATTCAACGCTTAACATGACTGGGTCATGTAGAGTGCATACACGAAGAGTCTTCGACTCCGAACAAGTGGGACAACGCAGTAGAGGCCGTTAATGATAATGATGTGGCACATAAGTGGAGGAGACCCTCAAACAATTGTAGTACGAAATTGGATTGTTGGTTTAGAAGTAGTTGGCATTATAGAACGAGGGCTTAACTTTTAAGACAATCACTCCTGTTGTGCGCGCTATTGTTCGCCCGAGTGGAAGGTCCTACAGTTGTATGCCCACTCCGAATTGCTTGAGAAGCTGTTTTATAGTTTACTCAAACTGAAATTAATCCAGAAGACGTATTGTTAGATCCAGCAGCTGTAACGATGTTCGTCTAGTTCAAGATTGCAATATGGAATCATTTGTTAGCTTCAAGTCGAACAGCCGATGCGAAGCATAGCTGGATCCATTCCCTTCAGTCACAAACTGAACTCGTTGAGTACACATGGAAAAAACGACATATTAGTGCAGTGCATTTATGACAGAAGATAGGTAGAAAAGAGTGATAGTTTATTGTACTGGTTTTAGTGATTAAAGGTTTTTCCTTCTCTACATATCATCATTAAAAAAGTTGTTGCACGAAGAGGAGAATTTGCGCCCTACCCAGCAAATAAACCGAGCGAGAACGAGGAAACGATCGTCAACTAAGGTGACTTCGGAACGCGTCATGTGGTACCTAGCAACCTGCTAGGTGTTTTATGGTGGACAGCAAAATTCGACGAGAAACAACCAAGACGGTTACGTTACGGTTATCGATGTTGATGGTGTTAGACTTGCTGTCTATAGGATGTAGACCCACCTCGTTGTGCATATTACCAGCACATTTATTTGACTCCAGGAGGATGAGGCTGTCAAATAAGGTGGCCAAAATGCTAGGAAAGGGCACCTCCGGTAGCTTTGTAAGGTTCGAAGGTACCAACGTTATCAACCCTTTGTTAAATTGATCCTATGATTTGCTGTGTTGGAGTGCACATGAGAAGTCTTAAAAGACGAGCCGGGAAGGTGTACCTAAAGCAATGCCCTAAGGCTGTCTTCCGGGTCCATCGGGTAGATACCGCCACTTTCTTTCAATCGTTCCAAGTGATGGTTGGATTTGAGCTGCTACTGGTGTATTCGCAATGATATCGCAGCATTTCTTTGAAGTCCGCTTCGATCGTTTGAGTATTAATTTGCATTTTGTGAGAGCAAGCCTATGTGGACGTCTTCCACTTCTTCGTTTTCTTTGCATAATTGAAGAGTTTTTTTGGCATTTGATCGTTCGTCCACGTAAAGTGCCATTTACTTACTTCATTACTTCTCCTGAAGTGGTGATGTTGTGTAGGGTGACCGAAACTGATGAGGACCTTCGGTGGTACATTTTTGACACCGGGAGAGGACGCCGAGGAGCACATGATGTTCTGAGTTCCCTTTCGGTTGGGACTGCCAGGAGTAGTGTATAAATTGTGGGAAGGAAGGCGCAAGAGCTCCACATATGGAAGTTAACTTACACGCTATCCTAACTCAGTCCAATAGTCACATGATTTTGTTCTGTTTCCCGAACTGTTTACCAATGGTATCGAACGTGGTGGAAGAGCGCCTGTAACAACTTGACGGCTCTCATCGATGGTCCAGAGAAGATCGAGCTTGCTGTACAAGTTTGAGGGTTTACCCGTACAGCAAGCAGTCCGTCCGTGATGACGTTCGAGTTTATTCCCTTCTGACTACTTCAAATCAGTAAATTGAAGTATATACATATTCCATCATCATTTCTTTCGTTGCTTTTATCAGGTTTTTCTATGCCCTCAATACCTGACTACACGCATACTCCAGTCGGTTATTTCAATTATTTCCTTGTCAGATTTCACCAAAGTATTATTCTCTCATTTCGAATAGCAGCAAGCATTCTATTCAAAAAATTTAACTCTGCACTGGCTTCCCCGTTGCGACATAGATGCGCATAGTGTACACACATCCTTTGTGATGCAGTCCAAAACACTACTGGCACACAAAAGGGATTTCTTACAGCACACAATGCCACTTGATGTTGACTGTGTATGCAGTTCGCCCCGGACGCATTGAAATTAAATCCTGTTTGTTACCCAACCGTCCTCCGACCCAGTCTGAGAGCAAGAGCGAAGCTTACTCGACTGGGGGATATGTGTTGCTCTGCCAGTCTGGTATCCGAACTCTGCACATCCTGAGCACACATGCACTTCATTCTAGAAGTGGGAGAACTAAGTCCCAGTGAATCCTGGAAGGTGAAGGAATTCCTTTTGCTCACATAATTTTCGAAATAGAAAAAAGGATTAAAACTGAAAGGTGAGATGGATGACGACGGGTAGAGAAGAATGTGTACTGGGTTGGTTGGGGCTTACACACGCATAACATTTCAAAAGGAAAAAAATAAATTCTACATCCTGTACACCACCATTCGGTGTGCACAAGATGCTCGCAAGGAGAAGGAGTGGATTTTCTTAACATGGACGGTGTTGCCAGGTGACACCGGATGAGAGTGCTTCGAAGGATTAGAGTAAGGAGAAAATCCGGGAATAATACATTTGCTCGATGAAAGTTTTGGTGACGCACAATGGAATGGATGAAAGGAAAGCGTTCTTTGTTTGAAATTGATTTACCTTTTCACGGGCATCGGCTCTCTTGGAGCGCCTTCCACTCGAAGGAAATTGAATGCAAACCTGTATGAACATTTATCCTGCCATTGTCTGAGCTCTGACATCAAACGGATGCCACTTTATCAATCATCTGCAGAGTTTAATTCTCACTCTTTGAAGGCTATTCTTATGCGCCACCGACTGATCGTACGCGATCACCTGTCTACCGTCTGTCTGCCGAAGCATCTAATATGGGACATAGCTGATGCCCAACACAAGGTAATTTCTGAGGAAACTAGTGTCTCTTAGTTGTGTCCCAAGACCAGAGAAAGAGCACACACTCGTTCCGTACCATCACGCTGAAAGCTACCACAGCAGCGAATAAGTTGAGAGAGTATAACCGTTGGACCAGAACACACAGCTTAGGACACATGAAAATAATGAAGAATGCGATGAATCTGAAGGATATTAACTCCGATCCCAGACGGAATAGACAAAAGCACCAGAGTGCTGCCGCTTACTCCATGAATCCAACAGATGAGTTATTTATAGATATTTGTATACCTACAACGGCAGTCAAACAGCCATCGAAGCTCTGGACACACCATCGATCAAATCAGTGTTGGTTAGACCTTGTCGTCTATCTCTCGAGTGACAGTGGTCAGCTGCAACCTTACAATATGCATAGTCCCTGTGCATAGTGGTATTCCAGGAAAGAGTGGACGTGATAGCTTGAACATAGATGGGCTTGCCTTGGCAATTAGTCAGGCAAACACTACCCCTTATTTCAAGTAATAAATAGCTGGTATAAATAGCATGCCAAGCTGAGATGGATGAAACTAATACTTGTACCTCTGGACAACGAGCCTAATCTGGCCTTCAATAAAGAAGAACACAAGTACACTCCCAATATTAAACTGAAAGGATTAGCTCGATTAGCTAGTAGGCATTATCACCGATCACTGTATGTTGACCTCACACGCATGAAGAAATAGAAAGAGAGAGAGACGACTAGGAAGAAGAAATTACGCATCACTACCGCGGTACATGTCCAGCCCTTGCAAGGATAACAGCACGCAAAGCAATTAATCATTCAGCAGACTAGACGAAAAGTCAAGCATAAATATTTTGCACTCAACAAAATTCGTCAAAACAACAAATTGTCTATAACCCAGTCACGCAGTAGATTATCTTCAACTTGGATACAAAGGGGCATTTCATAGATATCAACATCAAGGTCCTCTTTCTAACGTGGAATTAGTGTATCAATCAGCAGACAGTAACAGCACAATGAATTCGAGCAGGATGGTGTGGACCACAACTGATTTACTTGAACATAACCTAGGAACCTAACTAACCTAGGAACTTTTCGATTCCTTGCAAGCAGATCGCAAGGTGTTGTAACGTGTGAACGGTGGTCATTTTTCTTAGCGATAAAATGCGAAGTCCCACAAGGATCAATCCTTGACCCGCTGCTTTTCTCGATATTCGCATTGCTCAGTCCATATATTTGCTGACGACACATAAATCCATTTCAGCCGTTAACGAAATCGCGTAAACAAAGCCACAATACCGACGAATACTGAACATAAAATTTAAAACTTATTTACCATTGCTCATTCATCAAGAGCAATCATTTAGCACGGAAGAAGTTTGGAGCTGCCAAGAATTTTTGGACTGATTTCCTCTATAAATGAGAGCCAAAGTTTGTTTAATTGTTTGCTTGTCGTTAAGAGATTCATAAATGGTAAGAGACAGAGCACTGATCTCTTTGGGGACTTTCTTAAGAATTGTCTTGCATTTTTTTCCCGTTAATGCATTGCTACGCGCTCTGGTTACAATTAATAATAATAATTTGGGTGGCGCTACAGCCCGTAGAGAACCAGGGCCTAGCTTCGCAGCAACCCCTCGTGTTGTGCATGCTATTGTTCTCACACGGATGGAAGGGACCTACAATTTAATGCCGAATCCGAACGGCTTTGTTTGAGAAACTTGTCCTAGACAGGAATACTCTTTGATCATTGTCCTTGACTCGAAAGAGGTGGGTCGTGAATACTATTTTTGTCGCACAGAGCAGGAATCGAACCTACGACGTCGAGGTTGGGGTCGACGCACATACCCACACCACCACGGGCCACCACTGGTTACAACTAGTCCTTCATAAAAAACTTTCTTGGTTAACACACTTAAATATTGCTGGGGCTGTACACGTTCTCCCCACCTAATCAAGACTCTTATTGGGTACAAGCTCGCAGTAGTTGAGATAATGAGTCTAGAATAAAGCTCGTTAGCCTCTACTCGAAACAGATCTTCGGCTTGCTAACTGACTTGTTGATCAAGGACCCTGAATAAGCAACAAAAAGAAATGTGTCCTGCAGTCAGGTAAATGTGTGTGCTCTAACGAACCAGTTTATGCCTGCTTAGCTTGTGTACGTTCGTTTTTGCCGATTAAGCTGGGCTGTGGAATTCCCTTCCCGTCAGCTTCGCTTTTTCCTAAAATGTCACAGTGTCCCGGCACCAACACGAGATGGATTAAATCGTTCGTTATCGTTAAGGAACGGGTGACAGCTCAGAGAAAACACCGGTTTCATCTGAACTGATCACCACCTGGTTGTCAGAATACGTGACGATTTCTCTTTTATCGCACTGTTCTTGAGGCAGGACAAGGCTTCTTCATTCCTTAATAATTTTCTTAGTCTCTTACGGCCACGCCAATCCGTATTATCCAACGCTGGTTGTCCGAATTCCAGAAGGCTGTGCTGCTTCAGAAGGCTATCTCGAAGATGAACCGTACTGGTTTTTTTTAGATTACCTGACGGCAGTGTTCTTCAAGCGGGGGTCCTGCGGTCAAAGAAGAGGCCAAAATGATATCATTGTTGGAAATACCAACGGCTGATACAACAGTAAAGCGGCCATTAAAGCTGCGGCTGCGGCTATAAGCTAGAAAGCTAAAAGCCACCGGTTGTAAGCTACAAGCTAGTTTGCGACTAGCTAAGTCCAAGCAAGTCGCAAGCTGCCACGAGAACTCCATGTTCTTGGCTTGCAGCATTCGATCACTCTATGCTGGGTCGCGGGTCATAAGAGTATAAGTGGCAATGTGGTAGCAGATGAAGTTGTAGACCGAGACATCCCAATAAATCCCATGCTTCCATCCACCCCTTGCTGATGTCAAGAGCAAGGTGAAGAGAAGAATCATGGAACTAGCTAATGAAAAATGGGACTCTCTTCCCACATGGGAGACCACTATGGCCATCAATGTAGCAAAAGGTTGCTGGGATGGTCGGGGCGGTGACTGGCCATAATCGTCGGAGATACCATGAAGAGAAAATGGGACTTACTCCTGAAACCATATGCAGAGGCTGTGGGGACGAAGATGAGATAAGGGCACTTCCTACTTCCTTTGTCACTGCCGCAGGGTCTGTATATTGAGACAGAGAACTCACTTCACTTCACACAAAATCTATAATTATTAGCTCCCACGACTATCAGCGGGTAGGGCAGAAAATGTTCACCCCCCTGGACATCGCAATGTGTTCAATAGGACCTAAGTGAGACGTGGTTAATCGGCGTCTACTTGCTCACCTAACCTAATCCAGGCAGCGAAGGTCAACCTGATACAGTGTCAACCACCTTTAACTCAAAAAAAACTTCTTCTCCGAAAACTTATCATCTGGCAATGCCATCCGGCGCTCGATGTGAAGGGACTGTCAGGACGATGTAAGTAGCAAATGGCACGAATAGAGAATTCATGTATTGGAATTCAATTATTGATTTCCGTCGTCGTTCAGTGTCCTCTCAATTCTTTCTCGTCTCTCTGATGCACCACCCCCCACCTGGTTGGTGATGAATTTGCATTTACAAAGCTGAACTTCGCAAAGGATGCATGCGATGCCAGCCCGCGAACACAGCCCGATAGAGTGCCGATGAATATTCATGCGAGAGCACTTCCAATTCGAATTCAGCTGTTTTATTATTTTCAAATTACTAAATCTAATTGCGCGCGACAAAGAAGACGGCCAAGCACCTGAGAAGTGTGCACTTGAGCGCTGGCTGATTGGGCGAGCGCTGGCGCTGGGGCGGTGGCAAATGCAATTAAGGATCCGCCTGTGGGATTCGTTTGTGGTTAGCTCCGCTGTGATTATGTTTGAACACAGATTCCTTTTAATTATTTCTCCGGAGTCCTTGGCAACCAAGAGAGAGGGAGCGCGAGCCAAAGAAACCAACAGCGCTTTGATTTGTTGTTGCCACGTCCTTCGTTCGGCACGTCTGCTGGCATTAACCTGTTGCTGGGTGGGGTAAGGGGGCTAGGGTGCTTGTTGCTAACCTAATCGGGTGGCCGTTGCAGTCGGTGGCGACGCGACGGTGGAAAAAGGATCAAGATGTGCAACTGCAGAGAGCAGAGTGCATCTGGCGGACGGGACGTGTTTGAAATGTTCAATTTGCCGGCTGCTTGGCTAGGGGTGCAGCCATTTAATCATGGCCGAGTGCGATTTCTTTGGGTGCACAGCGTGGGACTTGGCGCAGTTGGGCCACGGCAGGCGTTCGATGTTTGATGTCTGCATTGTGGCCGGCAACGATATGACGTTGGGAATTGTGAAAGGAATCCTTTGTGGTGCGTGGCGACTGATGGGAATTGTTAAGCGGATCGTTTAAATGAAATCCAGAGTGTGACTCGGTGAACTCAATTGAATCGATGATGGTGCTTTGTGCCCAGGAGTGGGAGTACTTAATCGCTGCTGTTTGTGGTTTTGAAGGGAAGGCTGAAGACTTTAAAGGGATCCGACCGAGGGCTTGGACGCACTTCTGGACGTGCCCTCTTGGCAAGCCTGAAACATGTGATAGACATTGTTGAGGATTCTAAAAATCGAAGCGTAGCAGAGGTCCTGAGCTACATGAATATGTTTTGGAAAGGAAATTTAGGAAATTTAGGACTCAAGGGGATAAGCAGATGTAACGAGGGAGCTTCAGTGTCACAATTTTTCAACATTGCGCCACAATGGCGATGATTTTAATTTCGCGTTGATCTCATCAGCGTATGTTGAACGCGGAATGACTGGGAGTGTTTGTCTGAAATCACCTGAAAGGAGTATCAGAGTGTCGCCAAATAGTTTGCCGTTGATTTTTACATCTTTCAGTGTCCTATTCAACGCTTCAAGCGAATGTTCGTGTGCCATAGTGCAGTCATACCAGGCAGTAATTTTACTCTGTGTCAGCACTGTTAACATGGACTGGTTTATGATGTTGCACACTGCGTCGGGGTTATTTTAAATATTTAGTGGCAACTTAAATACTGAATGAGCAGTTCTGCCTCCATCTAATAAAGTTGCTGCATTGCCAGACGGTGCAACAGCCAGTGCGATGCCATTAATAGATCGTACTTCGGCGAGAATTAGTGAAATAAGGAATGTTTTGCCAGATCCGCCTGGGGCATCTAAAAAGAAGGAATCCACCTTGTCCTGCTGAAACTGTGAGCATAATGCGGTCGTAAATGGTTCTTTGGTCTTTATTCATTCAAAAGAGCAGTGCGAGTAACAATTGCCGCTATTTCTGCGGTATTCTATTGTAATTCGCGATTCATTTTAGTTTTCACCATGTACTCCGATTAAGCGAATGCATACCGAAATGACTGAGTGGAGCAAAGATCCTCAATTGAAATCAATGCCTCATTGTACATAGCGTCGCTAAATGATAGTTTTTGATCATTGGACCGTGTACGATATTGATGCAATATATCATCACTGATGGAAACTTTGTGACTATGCCACAATATCTATGCCCGAGATGGAAAACATGTAGTCTACAGTATAGGGAATAATAGACGAATTTGCTGCTTCAGCAAGCTTACATTCCCACTGGTTGTCGCATTCCAGCAAGCCCAGTGCAAGGCACGCATCTTTATACGTTGAATAGTGTTGTCCAATCACGTTACGTAAATTTTGAAATGCAAATTGGCCGGCGACGTTAACCAACAACAGTAGAAGATAAAAGCACTCAGTCTGACTTGGATTGACTATAGTAGTCTCAGCTTTACTGTGTGCCGTTTATTGAGTGAGTAAAGACACCTGATTGGGGTAGATTGGTAGGTGGTGGGGACAATTGAATTGAAAACGAATGTATATACGACATTTCATTGAAATCAGTTCAGTCGTTTTGGAGGAGTTCGACCACAAATCCTGTGACAGGCGAATTTAATAGATTCGATCTTTGGCCGTTGCGTTGTGACCTCCAACATCGACGTAGTAGGTTCGATTCCTGCTCTGTGCAACAAAAATAATGATCACGACCCCACCCCTTTGAGTCAAGGACAATGATCAGAGTAGGCATAAAACTGTAGGTCCCTTCCACTCGTGAGAGAACAATAGCATGCATAACACGAGTGGTTGCTGCGAAGCCAGGCCCTGGCCCTCCACGAGCTGTAGCGCGACCCATATTATTATTATTATATATATAAAAAATCGGGCAACGCAACAGAGGACGCCCGAGTTTAAGGTGGCGCACCCAAGTGGAGAAGGACTTTAACCAACTTGGTGTGCGAAACTGGAGACAGCTAGCCAGGAATCGCGCTAGTTGGAGAGGCATGTTGGGTGAGGCCCAGGTCCACCCCAGACTGTAGCGCCACACAAAGAAGAAGAAGATATATACAAAAAAGTATCTAACGAACGCTGTGTCCTGTCAAATGATTTTACAACTTACCTCTATGCAACCCAGAAGGCTTCTAGTCATCCCTGCAGTCTGGGTGGACTTGGGTTTCAACCAACAAGCTGTCTCGCTGGCTAGCTGCCTTTAGCTGCGTGCGGCACGTTTTTTTAAGTCCTTTTCCACTTATGTGTGAGCGTATTACTCTGTATCATGGATTGGGATTTGGGAGTAGAAGTCAGATGGATCTGATTTGTACATCCTTCAGTACGATTGACATGACTAGGGTCTTTACCGATGACCGAGACCCGATGAATTCATCTCTCTCTTCCCTTTTTGAGAGATTATCCATGACACTCCGCCGTGCAGCTGGACTGGGATGATGAACGTCTTGTATTGCGCCAACTTGTTGGTCCTTCGGAAGACGACTTCCTCATGTGACATAAGTTGTCTAAACCAAAAATTGTTTACTATGGAGGGTATATGTCCTTCGGCTTACTAGGTAGGGGCAATTTATGGAAAAAAGACTTAACATCGACATCCCATCGACAATCTTATGCACTTCTTACATTCAACGTCGTCTACAAGATCCTGGCTGGAGTACTGTGTTAACGTCTCAATTTGTTTTACACCATTTCCCTAATAAGGCAAATCCTGGAGGACCTGCTAGTTTCAAGTCGATTCGCACAACCTTTTTATCGATTTCAAAGTCACAGGGCGATATTCGGTGCGGTGGTCTAATTCAAGATAATTTTAAATTGATTCGGTTGTGTTGCAGTATGCTGACTCATATGTGCGCTATACACTGTACAATCCGACTCAAGGGCTTCCGGTTTGACATTTGCCTCGAATTTTGGCAAGGAGATGCGCTGGCGTGTGATTTCTTCAATCTGGC
The DNA here is from genome assembly GCA_916610145.1 of Eristalis arbustorum. Lineage (NCBI taxonomy): Eukaryota > Metazoa > Arthropoda > Insecta > Diptera > Syrphidae > Eristalis > Eristalis arbustorum. The sequence continues at coordinate 34,169,672 of OU744318.1, forward strand.
ACCGGAGAAGATAGTTCGGAGGGCCACTGTAAAGATGGAAAGTTCTATCTTCCACAAGTTAGTCCAACTCTCGGTTCGCAAGGAAAACAATGTAAAGTTTTACAGCGATTGAAAACAAGGTGAAACGAGGTTAGTTTTTCTAGCTTGTCTATTTCTGTGATCTCCGCAACCGACACCGTGGAGATTCGATGTAGAATCGCCCTTGGCACCCTTTGGCAACCGGTGCTACTTCGGTGTGTCAAAACAACTCGGATTTTAAATCCTGACTCGAAGGTCAACAAATTACCTATTTTGGTAGTCGATATGCAGCTGAAAGTTCTTGGAAAATGCTACGTTCCTGCACAGGTTCATAGCATCCTTTGGTCGACTGCATGAGAAGTATGTAATTAAGTCAGCATTGTTAACAGAGATTGAGTAAGCTTGGTGTGTTAGTTGGGACCCAGGTCTTCACCAGACTGTGAAGCATGGCAACGAAGATGTTTCAGTGTCCTTGCCCTTCTTCATCATCACTTTACGCTAAAAATCGCACCTACACTGAATGCGAACGAACATAAAACCGAGAAAGTTGTGGGAACTGTTTGGCTTCTGTTCGAAAGTTCTGTGTTCGATTCTGGCTGTAGCTAATTTTTTCGACATTTTCCCTGTCGTATTAAAGGTTTTTCTTCTAGCTATGATATAAGGACTTCATGTCCGGGTAACCTTACTAAACTATCCCTTAGTTTGAATTATATATCGTTGCACGTACTATCCGTCATTATTGTCAAGACATCACATTGACTGACTAGTCTTTCTGATGATCAGCTCTTGGATCACACGCCGAAATAAAGTCTAGAAATAACAAACGGCAGTTGTCTATTGCCAAAGGCCAAGCGCCACGACCATGACATACAATAGAAAACAGATCAGAAACGAACTTTTGCTGACAATTTATCTGCGACCAGGCTTCGCCTTCACTCAGCTCACAAGATTTGCTTCAGCCAGACCTGTAACTGATCCGATTTCCTACAAACTTGCATCAGACATTAGGATTCGGGATGCCCTGAATAATCTTTCTGACTGCCGACGTGGGGCCAACTTGCGTCAGCACAATTCCCGAGTCACACCCCATCACCGTGTCCCCTCTCGTCCGACGAGATATGAAATGTTTATCCAATAAAACGTTTTATGACTGCCATCCTCAGCGGGGATCTTATAAAAATATGAAAACCCATACGACAACTTGTCACCTAAACCACTCGCCCTCCGCTGCCTCGCTGCATCGACACCGGATGGAGCTGCAACACTCTTGCACGAGGTCACCCTCCACGGCACCTCTGCGCCATTAAAGTATCTTTCAAAACTTTGGCACTACCCGACATCTCAACATTGTCTCCATGGAGGGACGATGAAAACTCGCCAACTTCCCACTAACTATTCAATTCAATTGCAAACTTATATCTTTCCAAGGGGCTGGTTTGGGTGGGTGATTGAGAGCTCGCGATACGCTGCTCATGCTGCTCTGCACGCCGCGTCGTCGTCGTTCTGTTGGGTTTTTACTATCCCATGTCGACATGAAATCATGGCTCTGTTTCTGTCATTTTTATCATTTTTCTACCCGTTTCCGGGCGCTGAGTGTGTCCTTAATGCGCTGAGCTCTGCGAGATGTGTGTGTGTACGCCGGGATTAAGGATGCGAAGTTTTGCTAGAATGTGATATAAAATAGATTGATTGTGGGAGATTTTTGACTTGCGATGAATTCACCCGGGGAAAACGATTTTCATCAGGAATGGACTACAATCAGTGCTGACAGAAGTGGAATTTGGAATGAATTTCTAACCACTTTGTAGACGGACCCATGAAATGTGTGGCTTTTAGTACTCATCGCGACGAAAGCAAGCACACACGTTCCACAACGCGTTCCACAAGGGAGAAGATGAATAGGCAGAATCTTGGGAGACACATCGACGTAAGCACCTCCATTCACGAGGAAAAGCAATCATTTTCCGAAACTCTGCATTTGTAGTTTCCACGTGTCACCGCGGCGAGAAGGTAAAATAGCCAATTTTTCTGCAAAAGCTCATCTGTCATGTGCTCAATCGGCACGCCACGTCTTCATCGCCATCAATCACCGCAGAGAGGCAGCGATTCGAATCCGCAAACAGGATCAATTTTCTCCGACACCCACCCATTCTCGCGTCGGTTGGATAACCACACGTGCTCCTACGCACTGCCAAGGACATTCCCACAAAAGCATGTAACGGCGTACTCGCGTACGCCTCACTCCGCGGTCTTGTCTATTGTTACCGCCGCTTTTTTTTTCGGCTTTTGTTTTGCCTTTGTGTCCTCGTCGGGAAACCCACTCAAGTGAAGCCTTTTATTTCGAGGAAAATCCAGCCCATTCAAACTTGTAAATCCCAATTTATATTCGCGCAGATATTTCCACTCAATCACCCAAATGTCCAATTTATTTCGAAATGATTACAAAAGTTATCCCGGCGCCAAGAGGTTCTCTATCCAGCATCCAGCGAACGCACAATTGAGGAAACACTCCTCCCTTCCCGCAAATTATGACTCCAGTATCTGCAGTGAATAATTCTCCCCAAACAGTGTCGCCGGGGTTTTGTGTTTCGGCGTCCTTGAATTTTAAGTAAATGACCATTCATCGGGGGCAGCAAACACACCGAAACAACAACAATAGAAAAAAAGGGACAACAGAATCATGGAAGAAGACCACGAAAACTTTTTTCATTAAAACTTGTTTGCAGCGGAAGTGACAATTTGTTGAGGTTCAGGTCCTGCAGGACAAAGGCTCTCCGAATGGCCAGTTATCCTGTTTTGCGGCGAAGGCTACTTAAGTGAGAGGAATGGGATCCACTGCGCTACTGTTTCATTTGAATAACGATCGAGGTCGTTGTCTAAGTTGTGTAAGTGTTGTTGATGGCCAATGCGAATAATCTCTAATGCGTCGCTGGGGCTTTGTGGACACATGTCCATGGGCACCCATTGTTGTCGGTGTTTTTTTTCTTGAGAATTTTAATGAAAGAGCTTGATTTATCGCACCCGCTCCAAGTACTTCATTCTGCATAGCAAGAGACTCGTTAACAGATACCTGCCGATGGTCATGTTAGTAAGATCCAACGAACGGATGGCCCAAGTACTGGTAGTTAAAGGCTCCAACAACCACTGTACAAGGAACATCCTGAAGCATTACACAAGAATCCGGAAAACTACGAAATACGAATTTGTACGGCTAGACAAGTGGATGAAGCACCTGGGAGTAACTTTCACCAGAAACTTCTTCTTTGGGAAGAACATCTCCAACTGCATCCAAAAAGCCAAAGTACAATTCAACTACCGACGGAAAGTCATGTTGAAACCCAACACATTTTCCATAGAAATAAAATTCTGCAAGCTGTGCAAGCATATCTTAAGATCATCACATTACACCAGAGCAGATGGAGAAACACCAGAGCGACTCTTGGAACAAAAATGCTTTAGCACCATCACCGGGCTATACGTAAGGACATCCACTCTCTACAACCGCGCCAAGATAGAATCAGACGCATCTTCCACGTCAGTCCAGCTTAACCGCAACAACCTGCCGAACATTACAAAGGCCTATGAGCCAAACTCTGAACAAGATGATCAGATCCTGAAGACAACTTCCTGACTTCGTTGCTTATGCCTGGATGGCGCAGTTGGTTGAATGCCTGCTCTTGATTGTAGGGGTCCCAAGTGCCAATCCCAGTGAAAGCAAAGTTAATATGCTTTTAAGTAGGATCACATTGTACTACTCGATTGACGAACTTCATTTGTGAGGTTAATTTCGTGGGGTGGACATAGGAACGAGCCACCAATAACCTTTCCTCACCGCCGGCACATGTATTTCCCTTGGACATCAATATTAAACACCGTCACAGAGCACATCGACCCCAAGTATCATGTCATGTAATCCCTTTTTCCATAATTTGTGATTGGACAAGTGAGTCGAAGAAATGCAACTATGCGTCTGGCGAATTTCCATCGCAAGTTGAAGATCCTCGAATTTAGATCTTAAGTAGCGCTTATTCTTGTTTCAGTGATGGTGAGGTCCTAAATAAACAAACGACCCTAAATTCTACCGAGTAACCGAATCATTTTCATTCATCCGCCAATGTTCACTCGTTGAAATCGAAAACGTGAATGAAAATTTGTACCGCCGTCGCACCACTAGAGTATACGAGGGAAGAAGTTGAAATTTCAAACACTCGTCGTACGGAGCGCTCACATTTGTATGACCTAGTACTAATTGGTCTGTATACCGGATGGTGCAATGTACACGTACCTTTTGTCTGTTTTCCAAACCTAGTCCGGTCACCATTTGCCATTGCAATTAAATTAACTGCACTGGATATCACAATGGAATAACAATGGTCAAGGCGTGCTGGCAATTTAGCTAGTCAATAACCTACCTACCATGACCTACATATGTTCCACTTCGCCAACAAAAAAAAACCCCTGTAGAAAAGAAGGAAAGACCACCGGCTTCTCAGTAACAAAAAAAAAGAGCATGAGAAGTACGCGATCGAGGAGATTTAGGGATGTTACTGCAGGAGTGAGGCAACATTTGGAAACACTTCCAAAAGGTAAAAACAGCGTGCCAAGTTACCAAAAACCGAATGGGCGTGCAGCAGTGGAATTTCAGTCGGTGCTGGGAAAGGCCACTTCTGTAGACTGTCGAAGTGCGGTGACGACCAGCTAAATCGCTTCAATAGAAGCACCAAGTGGTTCCAGTGTTAGGAGAAGTCAATTCACGTGGTATAACAATGGTAGACCATTCTCTGGCCTAAGTGTGAGCGCCCTTAGCAGTCAGCCACTATAACCTAACCTAACACCTTTTCTGTCATCTTGTGTAAACGCTTGAAGCCATACATCAATAGCCTGAATGTTCAATATCAGTGCGGGTTCAGGCCAGCGAAACGCACTTTTGACCAAGTATTCACATTACGGCAGATCTTGGGAAAAGTCCCAAGAGTTTCAGGTCGATACCATATGCCATATATACACACAAACATGTTCTACTTTAAGGGCACGTATGACTGTATTTATATATTATGTGGTGGCCCGTGGCGTTGTGGGTATTTGGGTCGACCCCAACCTCGACTTCGTAGGTTCGATTCCTGCTCTGTGCGAGAAAAATAAAGTTCACGGCCCCACCTCTTTCGAGTCACTGACAATGCTAAAAGAGTATTTCCTGTCTAGAAAAAGCTTCTCAAACATGGCCGTTCGGAGTCGGCGTAAAACTGTAGGTCCCTTCCACTTGTGAGAGAACAATAGCACACAATAACGCGAGTAGTTGCTGAGAGGCTAGGCCCTGGCCCTCTACCAGCTGTAGCGCCACTAATTTTATATGACTGTATTTATAGAGCCGAGCATTCTCTAGTCTGGGCATCCCTGCAAAACTCGCCCGTCTTTTCAGAATGACTATGGAGAATGTCCGTTGCTCCGTCAAGGTTCGTAAAGATCATATCGAGACATTTGATGTCAGAAAAGGATTTAGACAAGGCGACGCACTGCCAAGCAATTTCGTGAACATCATTCTCGAGAAGATCGTGTGGAGCTCAAACGTCAACAGCAGAAGCACAATTTTCCACAGATTTATGCAACCGCTCGCATATGCCGATGACATCATTTTTTTTTTTTTTTTTTTAATACATTTTTATTTTTAATTCATAGCAAACTTACTTACTCGACAAAAATGCTTAAAACTAGTTGGACGTACACTTGTTCTGTATTCTAACTTACTGGCCCTAGGCGGGCACTCTAAGCTAAACTTAATCTTAATCTATTGTCTTTCGACCTAACCTTATATTTCATTATCAGTACAACTTATTATTAAGAAAAATTTTTAAGAAAAAAAAACTTAATAAATGAACTTTTTTTTGTTAAAACTTAAATGCTAACTTACATATTACCTTAAAATAACTTAAGTCTACCTTAACTAAACAGACACACATGTATACATGCGTGTATAATACTATACGCACATATATACATGTGTGCACCTAACCTATGTACAATTGTATACATATGAGTACACTCAATGTACAAATGTGTATACTAAGATTTTTTTTTTTTTTTTTTTTTTTTTTTTTTTTTTATACATTTTTATGTAAAGCTTATACCTATCTTACACTAAGTTTGTAAGTCGGCCATAGGTAGTTGGATCAAATCCCGCTGCAAGACACTGACCGACTACTCCTTTTGAGGAGATCTGTACTACCCATTCTAACCTGGGTCTAAAGGGTTTGACGAGGGAGTTCCCTCTCTCAGCCACCAAAACTTTCGATATTGCAACGCAACATCCCTCTTATCACGACTTGACACCGCCATACTAAAGCGGAGGAGATTTTCCTCAGCTCGTTGTGCGACGGAACGGTCGTGGTTGAGTCGCCCATCCACAGTTGAACGGGCGATGTGAAAGAGGAGCGGTACCGCATTTATGTCTTGTATAAGACCATTACTATCGAAGTGGAGGAATGCTTCTGGGGGGACGAAGCCAGTTTGACGTACCCTTTCGTGGTACTGTGGATTGGGGTAGTAAGCCCCAGAGATCAAGTTATTAACCGAGTTCATCGCCCTCGCAGTGTGACCTCGAATCAACTTCACCAGGAAATTGTCCACTCGTATCAGGTTCGCCCTGTTTATAAGACCTCGTTGGAATAGAATTTTCTGTACTGGGACTCTGGTGTTCTGTAAAGGCGAAGGCAAGCCCTAAGACAAGCCCTCTCAAACACCCGAATCTTTTCCATCAAGCTTGCACTCACGTTGAACCACACGGGACAGCCATATGTGAGCATTGGCCGTATGAGGGCCATGTAGCAGATTACCTTTACCCTTGCATCGAGTTGGCTGTTGTAAAACAGTCTCTTTGTAAGGGCGAAAGCGCCTCGGGCTCTGGCTAGAGCAGCATCTATATGTTTGTTAAAATATAGATACTGATCTAGCCAGATCCCCAGGTATCTGACTACAATCCTTTGCTCCAGTGGTTGCCCGTGGCGTCCAACAATAGAGAACTTTCGCCAATTCTTTTTCGTATCCGCGGAAGCTTTATACAACGGCGTTCTGAACAGTATGGTTTCCGACTTCTGAAAGTTGATATTCAACTTCCAGCCATCGCAATCTCTCATGAATGAGTCGAAGTCACCCTGCGTGAGCGTAGTGATGTCCTCGATCTTTTTGCCTGATCTGTACACGATCAAGTCGTCGGCATACGCAATTGCGTGCGGAAGAGAACTTATTAGATCGCTCAAGAAAATGTTGAACAGGATCGGCGAATTAACGGCACCCTGTTGGAGACCATTTTTAATTTCAAAAATACCTGCAGAGGTCACGTTGCCATTCTTGACTACGAACCGCCTACCGGTAAGCATATTATATAGTAGGTACAGTAGTGGTTTACTAATGCCTAGCCGATTGAGCTTGTAGTAAAGTCCTTCTAACCATACGGTGTCGAAGGCCTTCTCCAGGTCAATCAAGCAGGCGCCCGTGCATTGTTTCTTGCTCTTGTTCCATTGGATATCCGACACCAGTTTCGACGCGGCATGAATGGTGTCATGCCCCGCTCTGAAACCGAATTGGTTATCCGGAATTATATGTCTGTCCTCTGTCCAGTTGATCAGAGCTCTATTTATCACCTTCTCGAATACCTTGCTGATGTTCGGAAGGAGACTAATTGACCGGAGGTTGCACGGATTCGAAGAATCTTTTCCTCGCTTGGATATGGGCTGTACAATCGCGGTTTTCCAATGCTCCGGATAATGTGCATTATTCAGAGCATTGTTAAACAGGATTGTGTACATAGTAAACACTTCCAGGGGGAGGTGTCTTAGCACAATGTTGGAGATCCCATCGATTCCAACAGACTTTTTCTTCTTTATTGATGCGAAGACCGCTTGAAGATCTGCCTTCGAAATGAACGGGGGATGAACCCCTTCGTCGGCGATGACATTGTCTGCCATGTTTTCGTCATTGAACTGGACAAAGCCGTTGTTCTCAGATCGCCATTGCTGCAGATCTTCTCGAAGTTGAGAGTTGCTAGCTTGCACGCTGTTTTCCAGGTCGTGGTTTGGGCGAACAATCACGTTCACCTTGTACACTTCTTGGAAAACTGCGCCTAGTACTTCAACTTTTTCTTGCGGATCTTCGACCACAAAGAAGTCATCGTCGAGTACGGCGTTATTGGGATCAATACCCGCTGTAGTCAGTATCTGTTCATTGTCCGTCGTCCTGGGAAGCTTAAGACACGGAAGATCGCTATTTTTCTTTCGGAAGAATTTATTTATTTGTGGGAACATACTCGGGTTGTTAGATCTAACAGCCCGAATCTTAGTGTTCCAGTACGTGTTTACAGAAACTCTGTAATTTTGCACAATCAACGTCTGTACATTCTTAATGAGCGATTTCAGTGTCCTAACTTCCTCGCTGCGTCTGTCAGTAAACCGCCTGTACAAGGTTTTTAATCTTGACAGGAGTCTACTTTTTTGTTGGTGTAGTGCGTCAATTGTCGCATTGCGGTACAAGTTTTCGTTGTTGGTACGTGTATACCGTGGTATCGTACTGTCCATAGTTCGTTTTATTGTCTCGTCCAATTGTATTAGATACATGTCAATCTCTTCGTTTGACAAGTTTCTATTGGACGGAATGTGGAGCGCATTCGAAGAGAGTGCTCGAGTCATTTGTCGGGAGAAGCGTGGCCAACGCGCCCTACTGTAATTGTAGGTATGCGTTTGAACAAACTCTCCTAATTCCGCAATGTCGTTGGGGATCTTGAATTCGGCACTGAGTCCGCAATGGTCACTGAGATACACGAAAGTGTTCAAACAGTTTACCGTTTGTGCGTTTGTGTCTGTCAGCTGCAGTCTTGCGTCAAACAGCAGGAGATCCAAGAACGACCCGCTTCTGGGGAAGGACGAGATCTCTGTTGCTTTCAGTTCGAGTCTATACTCGACACTGTGCAAGCAAAACCAGCTGTAAAGCAGGTCCCCTCTGTCGTTGGAATCTATGTTTCCCCAATATCCATGACGGGCATTTAAGTCTCCGGCCAGAATAAAATAGTTCTCTTCCGATTCCAGACTTAGACACCGAAAGAGTGCATCGAGCTCTGATATGGTAGTTCTGGAACTGAAGGAGCCGGAGGAGTACACCGACACCGCAAATAGCTTCCTCCCGCTACGGAGAGAAATGCAAACGATGCAGGCCTCCAACACCTGAAACCGTCGCACCTCACTACTGTACACTACTTTGTGTTTAATATTATTCTTAATGAAGATCGCAACACCGCCTCCACCATTGGAGTTGGGCCGGTCTCTTCTAATAATATTATATTTGCTGTGCTCCAAAATGCCTCTCTGGGTTAGCTTGGTTTCGCTAATCAGACATAGCTCTGGGCTTTGGTCATCCAACAATCGATATAGCTCATTTTTTCGTGGGACCCCTATCAATGAATTTGCATTCACTGCAAGGATCTTAAAAGTACTCTCCGTCTGCGCAGCCATTAGGACTGGTGACGTGCTGGGTTCTGCAGGAGCGCCAGAATTTTGGCAACCTGCTGCTCTAACGAGTCCATACGCCTTTCAATGGAGGATTTCCAATCAGGCGTTGGATCGTGTGCTCTTGGCACTGAGGTTTGCGGCGCTACCTTTGGTAGTTGCTGCTTTGCCGTGCCTCCCCTGACAGCCGCCATTTGGGCGAAAGTCACTTCGGGTGTGACGGGTATGGCTGCCCCGAGTGGATTTTTCACTGGGGGCTGCTTCTGCAGAACCATTTTTGTTTTCCGCTCCTGGAACTTAGGGCAACCCCGATAGTTAGCGGTGTGCCCCGCGTTCCCGCAGAGTGCGCATTTGAGCCGACTTCTGTCAGCTGCTCTGTCTTGCCCCAGGGGACAATTCTCCGAACTGTGGTTCTCGCTGCACTTTACGCATCGAGGCTGCATTTGGCAGTTCGACGCGGCGTGCCCGAACCTTTGGCAGCGAACGCATTGGAGAATGCCATCGCTCCTGTGTATACTTTCCCAAGTGCAATCCCAGTCATCTAATGTCTTGATGTCATTTAGGTTACCGGGTTTGCTTGTGGGTGTCATTTGTACGATATAAAAGGGCAATTTCCGCCCCTCTCTCTTAGCCTTTGCTGTGGTGAAGGGCTTGACCCCGACGATCTCGACACCATCACACACTTGCTCTCTGAGCAGTTGGAAAACCCTCTCCGCTCCGAGCGGCACGCCTAACTTCAGCAAAATTGTCTGAAGTTTTTCTCCCTTTGGGGTAAAGGAGAAGAACTCCGTCGTCGAACGCTTTAAACACGTTCTAAGTACCTTATGCTGATCAATTGTTTTGCAACGAATTGTATATTTATCGGTGCCTTTATTTTTTTTAATACTAAAGTTACCACTACCTATGGCCCTCTTACATACCTGTGCGGTTTGTAATATGTCTGCCTTGAAGACATTTATTGGTGGCACTTTTTCTTTTTTTGATGTCTGTTGCTGTTGCTGTTGCTGGCCGATGACATCATCGGAAGAACACAATGAGCTATGAGTGAACATTGAGAAGGAAGCGGCCAAGATGGGGCTTGCGGTTGATGAGGGTAAGACAAAGTATTTGCTATTCTAAAAAAAGGTTCCAACAACACTGACGTCTTGCACAAAACGTCACTATGAACAGCAATAACATCGAAGTGGTGAAAGACTTTGGCTACCTAGGCTCTAAAGTTAACACAAGCAATGACACCACCGCGGAGATAGAATGAAAGATCATGCTGGCCTATCGCTGCATTTTCGCACTTGGAAGGCCACTAAGGAATAAGGCCCTCTCTCGAACAATGAGGATATCCCTGCATAAGACCTCACTAGTCCCAGTTCTGCTGGATTGCGCATGACACTGAATAATGCATGGACACTGAATTAAGCGGACGAGGAGAGTCTTGATCGCATCGAGAAGAAAGTTCTTCGAACTATCTCTATCCCGTATGTATGTGTTTGGAGGAGGAGACGGAACGAGCAACTGTACGGGCTGTACAGCAACAGCGATCTGGTCAAACGAGACGAGTCTTTCGCGGCTACACCAATGCTCCGGCCCGAAAAGCCTTTGGCTCCAACCCTGAAGGACAACTGGTTAAATTAAGACCACATCTGGGGTGACACATGCAGCTGGATAGGGACCTCAAACAGTTGAATGTGCGCACAAGACAGGTGCTAATTGCTGTCAGTCACTATTATATATAGTGTATATTATATACACTAATTAGCTTGATTGACAGGCGTGTTGACTAAGGACCAGCACGGACTGTAGAGCCAGCCAAAGAAGGAGAAGTTCACTAGAACAATTGTGCTACTCTGGAACTGATTCCACTAAACTCTGGAACATGTACCACATTTCCAACTCCCGCTTTATCGTACCAACTGTGACCAGAAGCTATTTGCCTGTTGCTCTTGGCGAATCTGACGAAAAATTCACTTAACGTTTACAAATTTACTATGTAACACAAGGGCGCTCGTGGAGTACGTCTAAAGAACACTTTTACTGCTACCTTCAATATAGATTAGATCTGGGGTAGCCAACGAGGATTGAAGCCGATCAGTGGATTGTGGCCGTCCACTAGCGCCTTGTACCCCATAATACAAATTCTTTACATATTTACGCTCCCTAATTCTCTATCTGCCGACCACCTTGACCCTTCGACATCACTGTCCCCTTGAGGCAGGTTTCAGTTATGAAAATTCTTAAATACTCATCCTGTGACTCGAATAACAAGCCTCATTAATATCCAACCTCTGCAGAGATCTCGAAATGAACTGAACTGAGCTAACTGCTTTGAATCTCTGAAAAGCACACTCGCAGAAGACTATCGTCGCATCCCACGTGCATCCCATCAATCTCCTTCAACGACTGCTGACGGTAAGTGAATGCATCAAAAGGCAACCGACCACCTTCACATTTAACCGCAGTTCAAGCTCACCGATGATGTTGTGCCGCTTGTCCAGATCAACGTGCCGGATCGGAGCGCGTGTCGTACAACACGTGGCACCAGCACGCACCGCGACCAACCTCAGATGTGAGGTTATCTCGCTGCGAACCATGTTCGCTTGTTTAAGATTTATTATCAATCTCGTTGTGACTACAAGCGGACCGCATTAAGACCTCAATCCCATTGATCACGTTCATTCATTTTTGTTTTCGCTGCCTTATTCTGTTATCTTCGTTCATCCTTCAAGTGTGTGCCCTTCCCTTTCTCCATGCCCTTTGGCCCGGCCGCGTCGATGAGTCGCTTGGGTTTCAAGGTGGAATACCCGATTTCCCATAATCAAGGAGGAATCCATCATCCGTGACTAAGAGAGTGATAAACCGACGTTTTTCGTCCCGAACCACCCTGTGAGACGTTCTACGGCAGGCGGGCGGGTACAAAACTGTCGCATAATTTATGCAAAAGGCCATCACCGCATTCGCACATCCTTTTCGGGGATTAACGTTAATTTCAATGACGCACGTCACGGCACGGATCCGAAGGTAGCTGAGTAAGGTCGTCCCGTTTGTTTACCTTTTTTTTTTGCTGTGCTCCTGCACATCCTCGCCGGGGCCCCATTGAAGGTCACAACAAGGGATCGACAATTTAATAAGGGAAATACTGATGGAGAGTCCTTTTCGCCAAACACCCTCATGGCTCATCCCTCATTCGACATCCCTCGTCCCTGGGCCGTGTCGCCGCTCGTTTACAAATTGAAGATTCAATAACAAGATGGAAGCGGGCGGCAAAGTCAAACACAGAGTGGGAGGCGGATGGTGGGCGGTGGGTTCATTTTAAATTTCATCTCTTCGCTCAGACACATCGGATTCAATTAACTCAATTGCTCTTCAAACGAGCGAACTTAGTTTTCATTCAATCTGATTGCGAGCGAGGAGAGAGGTTCGCCTGGGCACGGCAAATGTTTTTGTGGTAACCGATTTTCGGGGGCGGTCGATGGGTGGCATCCTTGAGTGAGATTACGATGTGCTGTGCTGATGTTTTGATAATGATTCGAGTTTTGCTTTACCTAATGCCTGGGCGATGGCTTCTTTTGAAATGGAGATGACACAAATTTCAAATTGTGTTCAATGGGACTTAATCGTGATCGCGCGCGCGAGAGGCGGCATAATAGGCGGCTCTCTCTGGCCTGACGGGCAACACCTGGGGATGGGAAGTTGGAACGATGACGATGGGTATCTATGATTGACTTTGGAAACTTGATTAAATTGCTTTCGGGGGAGGCGCGTGGGCTTCCACTTGAGATTGGCGCGTAGATGGATCGCAGGCAGACGCCAACGACATTGTTACCATCGCGAATTCAAGGTGGACGAATGAGCGCGGAGACGACTAGCACTTTAGTTAATTGCTGGGACTCATCTTTCATCTTCGACAAACGAGGAAGAGCGGAATAAATTGAAAGGAGAAACTGGCAGAACGACTTGAAGGCGTCTCTAATTTGCTTACTACCGCTGGATGTGATGATAGCGCCCAGAGGCGGACCACAATTAGCGGTTTTTTTCCTTCCTGCAAGTCAAAATTCTAAGGTCCCTTCCTAGACAATGAATGAAGGAAAACATCTTTCGCAGCTCTGAATACACTCCTCAATATTTCGCAAATAAACTTTATTGCAGACAAACAGCAGCCAATACAGCGAATTCGTTGCGTATGTGGAAACAACTCTCTAGTGGACATTTGTCTGTACTCGGCAAAGATGTACATATCTGTAATGTAAGAACCAATCTCATGCCACCTATGCTCTTCTTCGTAAACGATTTCTCAGGAGGCGGAGGCAACCCAAGATAAACCTAGGAGTATGATAGAGTCAGACGGTAGCGACTTTATGCAGCTCCTACTAAAGCCTCTCTTCGCGAACCAAAAGGCTTGCTTCATGAAGTCCAGCGGCTCTTCGTCGTGGCTTGCATCGTAGTGGCATAACTTGAGAATACTCCACCGTATCCCACCTCTCCGTTCCGAACCCCGCACGACAAACTCCTTCTCCAGTTGCTTTTTCGCCGATGTCATCTCCCCTGCCTTCAAGATAGAGATTATGCTTCGCAGCGTTGTGTTCTGCCACTGCATGGTTGCCACCCAATCCTCGTCCGAGATGTTCACGTTCAGGATCTGGGCGGATGCTTCTTCCACATCTAGTTCATCCTCCGTTGGTTGTCGACTTAGCGCATCAACGTGAGCGGCTCTCGAACAGCGCTAGATAGGAGGGATGCGCCAGTGCAGCTTTCAACTTCCGGAACGCTTCTTCCTGTCCAGCCGTCCACACGAAGAGCTGGTCTGCTCTTTTCAAGTCTGTCAGTGGTGCGGCCCAACAAGCGTAGTTTTCCACGAAATTGCGGAAGAAATCCGTAAGCCCCAGAAACTGTCGTACCGCATGTCAGTAAACCGAGGAAGACGATGTAGTGAAGTTGGTGTAACTGGATTCGAGCCAAGAGCTTCATCGTAAATGATGCACTTCCATACTTCGGGGCGGATCTCTTATTACACTCAACTTTATTGTTATTGAACGTCCTGAAAAGAAAAGGAGTTTCAACTCTCTGCAGTATATCTTGCAGTACTTACAGCTTGTCTGGGTCTTAGTTGGTATTCGGGGGCAGGCCTTTATGAACTTAAATGCAGGGTTCTGATTGCGCAATAAATGTGTTACTAGGGTGAGCCATAGACTGCACTGAGTTGAGAGGCAACAGGGACATATACGTGAAATTGAGGAACTTCATACACTTCATACACACATGCTGCTAGAGGACCTCAGTTAAGGGCGGATCGAGTCACAGGTCAGACTTCCAGGAATAGACCTTGACACTAAACTCGATCGAATATCGTTAGGATCAAGCGCAATGGTCTCAGAATTGTCCAAATTTTGCATAGTTTGCTTCCACCGTTCGGAGATAGTGGATAGCATAGTTTGCTTCCAAGCACGTCACCTTTGGAACTGTTCCTAACGAACCAGCAAAGAGACGTTAGTGGCATGTATTTCACATCATGTCTTAGAAGAAGTATTCTCCCAGAGTTCTATTGCGCAATCGGCTGAGGCTTGGACAGTGACAGAGACAGGAGTATCCTCTTTTCCTTCTACGTTTTCACAGCCTCTACAAATGTAGTCATGGGTAGGGCCCATTTTGTTTTTTATTACACTTTAGATGGTTATGTCCCGTAAGCGCACTACTTATGGCACTACTTATGGCCTAAGCTTCATTTTACCGATTTATTCCGTTTCAGATTTATTTTAAATGTTGGTCTGAGTTAAATTTGTAGTTTAATTTAAACCGATAATGTGGATCAAACCACTGTTCTGCACTTGATCCATGTTGTTTCGTTCGCATTTTCTTTCTTTCGTACTTCTTGCCTCTGACACCTCATGTTCGGTAATGGGATCCCTTCTTTGTATTGAAGCCATTTGGAATGGATTCCTACACTGCAGCGTATTCCTACCTTGGTTGAAAGAAGCGCTAAAAAAATTCAAAAGGAATGTACCAAAAGCATTTTAAAACTACAGCGCACAGACATTTTTCGGAAGTCCTAATCAATAAATGGACAGAATACAAAGTGCTGAAAAATTAAGCGAATATTTTTAGGATCCGATTTGAAGCACAGTAGGGTTGACTGTTGGTACCAATACTCCGATTAGTTGCAGCGTTTGAAGAGTAACCACCACGAATGGTATGATTTTCTCAGTGAAAAACTAGTATAGTCTCAAACTGACGTCTTAGCTTCACGATACTTCATCACATTTGGTCGTTAAATCGACCTTCATATACAATAAAACATCCCACGATTCCTGTCTTGAAACAGTGAATTTAATCGGAAAATCTGCTCCATTTCCCATCCTCTGTCTGATTAATGTTTGCCTAAGATTCACTCAGAAGAGAGCAATCTGCCTGCAAGTCAGACATTTCTTCTGACAGGCCGCAAAGTTGTCCTTCCACCTGCCCCAACCCAGCAGAGCAGAAACAATAAGAAACCACTATAAACACGTCACCACTCACTCGCACTATTACCCGAACCAGAGCGACAATCAAACCGTTTAGTGGGCACGTGTCAATAACTTCTCCCATTGACGACACAGCGACACGCACCGCACCACTCGACACCCGAGTAGTTCATATTAAACTCATCGGCTTCGTTTTACGACAGTCCTTGTTTATCCAAGACAATTCCAGCGTTTAACTGCCCCATTAAGGGATGAATGGTCAGGCGGATTCTCTGCGACACCCTGTGCACTGAACACGTACCCCAGGGGACGTCACTTAACTGCTTAACTAGGCTTCAATTATTGATTGCGTGGATTGATGTCTGAATATTTCATGCGACGCACTTCACGCCACACCCCACGTCACACGCGTTGACACTGAGTGATGTGTGTGTGCGTCTGCCCGTCTTCTTGGCACGCACTCCAGACCCTTCTCATGGCGCTTGAGTAAACAGCGGCAATGTTTACGTACCACCGAAATCCGTACCTCCGAGTCGAGTGATAAATGTAATCCTGTAAGGATATGGATATTAACTTGTGTGCAAACTTTCGCAGCCCGGGGAGGGATAACCTGTATCATTCCAAGGGAGGATGGCCTGGACGTGTGTGCTTGCCTGTGTGCCGAGGGGGCGGCGTTTTGTTTTGCATATCACCTTGAGGAAGGAAAAAAATCGATTCCGGGAGCAGGTGGTCGGTGCGGGCTTGCGGCCCCGTTCCGAAGGAGAACTTATGCTCTAGTTAATTTACCCGCTCGCTAAATTATTATCCTCCATCCTCCTCAACCCCACCCGACGGTTAAGAGGGAGAAGAAGAAGTTTTTCCCGCCAGGACACTCTGTATTCGAGCCGCGCGCCGCACCAGGGCCCTGCTCGACGCCAAGTTACATAGTTAAAAACATTTTCTTGTCAACATGCAGCTTCGCGTTTAAATAGTTATGTTCTTGGCTGCCGGCAGAGTTAACTGCGAGCGCTGCTCCCTAGGAGAAAGTTTCCGTCTTCTGCAGTTCCCGCATAGAAATAAAAATAAACTTGTCCAAGGAGAGACCGGGTTCGGGTGGGCGGCTGGAGTGGCTGGGGTGACCGGGGTGGCACAGCCGCAGCAAGAGGAGGAAGTGAATGATTTTCCGATGAAGGAGGCGGAAAAAAACTTTGTCCTGTGTGATTGCATTGATTATTTCCTTTTGATGAGATGGGCGGTTAAGTGAAATCTCCGGCCAATGATGGTGGTTAGGGTGTGCGGAGGCGGGGTGGGGGAACACTTTGGCAGTTCCGATGCGGACGGGGGAATTGATGAAGGTGTTGCAAATGCAAATTGTACGCCCTTAGGCGGTGGGAAGTTTAAAGACAAACTAAATTCGTTTCGCATAAACTTAAATGCAGTTGACCCAGTTCGGGGCAAACTTCCTTCAGTCACGAACGATGTCGACTGTGAGTGCAGTGCCGCCGGGCGGTGCATCGTAGTTTTCGCATTTAGTCACGAGTGACTTCAATTTATTGCACAGACCACAGTGGAGGGGTAAATATTAAATTGGGAAGGTTTCGGAGAAGCCGCAAGCTATTTTGTGTGATGACTAAATTGGGGTTTGTGGCCATGGCGAGAAGTACACTGGCTTTGACTGCACAAATGCACGTGTCATTCGGATTCTTGAATTCGATTCACCTGTCTGTTAGGAAGCTGGGCCAGGGTTCACCCATTAACAACAAGTCAACACGACATCTAAGCTTGACGGACCAGATGGCGTGCCTTCGGTAGACTCAAGGACTTCGGACCATCATCCTCAATTTTAGTTGGGATGTACCCGATGACGACGGAAACCATACAGTTTAGAGTCGTATAGTGCCAACCCTCGTGCCACCAAACCACGAATGATCGTCAATCATTGATGTTCTAAGGCATAAAGCGTCCAGTTGGCAAAACTAGTGTGTGTCCAATATCGCTTGACATTTTATTTTCTGTTGTGGACTAACAAGAAAAGCCTTCATTTTCTTTTTTAATTCAGTGTTACGTTACTGGACCTGCGCTTAAGCAACCAAGACTCTCCAACTAGCGCGCTTTTTGACTAGCTGAATGGGCCATTTTGGAATTGGCCCTATGACTTCTGTACACCGTTGTTAATGCTATCTCACGTATATTAACCGGCGCTGAGACTTTGATAAGGATTTGCTGACATCGAAATTTCCACCAAAAAAACGTATGCTTTTTTCATGGTTTTCAGAGTTCATCTTCCAACTGCCACCTTTGACTGTTGTACGAATATCTAATCTTGGCGAGTTGATCCTGGTTAAACCGACAACGTTTTGCGAAAATCAGAAAATCATAATCAACCATCAGAAATGACCGAGACCTCAAAACGTGGACCCCACGTGGATCTCTCATCGTTGGAGTCTTTGTCTCAAAATTACACACGATGTCGATAAGACCTATTATCACATGTGCCGAACGCATCGTCTGGTGACCAAAAATACTCCAACAACAAACGGCAAATATATTCTAGAAGCTGTAACGCATTACCTGCCCTGACCACAACCCGCAGAACCTTTGGAGGCTATTGTCGAACTGACCCCACTTCCGATCTTCGACAAGAAGGTCGCTGGCAGTTACGCTATCAAACTGCAGCTACAGTACAACTACAAGCCGGGTAACCTAACTGATCTTCTTAGTATTCTCAACTCAATCCCTAATAGCGACATGTTTTGTAGAGTTCCTTATGGTCAGACAGAATTGCTTCGGTAGGCTTTTTGAGGTTGAAACATTGGACGGTGTAAAACGGATCAATGGTGTACCAGCACTTGAACCTAGAAACGTATGACCCACACACGGATCAAAGATGGATTCTGGAGTAGGGGCACAAGGATTTCCATACAAATGGGATCGACTCCTAGTTTCAAGCCGAACTGCACGCCATCGAGATCTGCGATGAACAAAGCATCCACGCAGGAACTAAGGGCGTCATTATCCACATATTTTCTGACTGTCAAGCAGCCAACATAATGGGCCCCAAAAAAGTCAGCTGTTGTTAGGACGCTCTAATTGCCAGTAGCAACAAAATGAAGCTTGGCTAGGCCCCCGTACACAGATGGATTGCAGGCAACGAGTCCGCGGCGGGCTTCTGTAAACACGATAGGCAGCTTCTACAAATCAGTCCAACAGTTGGGATACGCTGATGAAATCGATATCGTCGTGCTGGTCTGATGGTCAACGAGGACAAGACAAAATATATGCTGTCGATCCGCCGCAAGCCAACTAGGCCAAAACGTTACAATCAACAGCTACAATTTCGAGGTAGTAAAGGAGTTTTTCTACCAAACGTAAACTCGACGAGTCGCATCGTAGTGCAGATCAGACGTAGAACCACCCTTTGCAACCGAAATTACTGCGGTCTGTCAAAGAAACTGGGCACGAAACTCCTGACTCGAAGGACCAAAAACATTCTTTACAAGGCCCTTATTTTGCCAGTCCTTCTTTATGGACCTGAAAGCTGGACTATAAGCAAATGTGGAGAGCTGATTCTTGGTGCCTTCGAAAGAAAAAGTCTACGTCGGATATATGGTCCCGTCTGTGAGGAAGGTGAATGGAGAAGAAGAAACTACAGCGAACGCTAGTCCGGAAGGCAAAAATGATTCGACTAGATCGGCTCGGCAACATCGGGCGAATGGACATCGACGCGGTATTCGAATCCGAGCCTCTTGCTTCGATAAAGAGAGGAAGACCGAACCTTCGGTGTAGCGACCAAGTCATCGCGGATGTAAGACAGCCTTGATGGGGACCGTCACCGATGGAAGGAGGCAATTGCTGAGGCTCGGACCCTCCTTGGGTCGGCGGCCATATAAGTAAGGAAGACAAATCTTAACGGCTTTGATTCGAAGAGGATGGAACTTCTGGGCACATCTTGCGTGAATGGCCCACACTATTCTGGTTAAGGAAACCCATCTTCCAGAGGGAGACACTTACTTCTATGGAATTCAAAAATTACAATTACAAAAGACTTACTATCTTTTATGAGGATAGTAGTATGTCCTTCGATTTAACAACCAAGCCTTCGATACAATAGATCTTTTCGTTGCCTTCACGACAAGGTTTGTACGACGATCTCGGCATGCACAAATCCGCTGGCCCGGATGATATTCCCCCAATACTTCTGAGGAGATGTTCTTCTTCGCTGAGCTAAGCTTTTTCAACTATCCTACTCTTCAGGTCTCTTTCCGAATAGAGACAGCTGGACAAATCCAGCCCGTCCCTAAGAAAGGGTGAATCTTCGTCATCCACCTTGTACTGATCCA
This sequence comes from Eristalis arbustorum, assembly GCA_916610145.1. NCBI lineage: Eukaryota > Metazoa > Arthropoda > Insecta > Diptera > Syrphidae > Eristalis > Eristalis arbustorum. The sequence goes on from OU744318.1 coordinate 34,189,949, forward strand.
TAGCACTTACGTCCCTTCTTTCTTAGGTCATGGTGTCTTAATGACCGACAGTATGGCTTCCGCAGCAACAGGTCCACTGGTGATTTGATTTTTTATCTTACCGAAAAGTGGAACCAATCTTTGCACAATACAAGCGGAAGTAAGAGAGTTGCGCTTGATGTTTCTAAAACATTTGACAGAGTTTGGCATCAAGCTCTTTTGTAAAAAATGATGGATGAGTGTTGATGAGTCTCTGCTTCTAAGGATTAGGAACTGCTTATCGGCAGTTCAATCCACGTTATTTTAGATGGGTTCAAGTCTGATATACACAAAATAAATGCTGGTGTTCCTCACGGCTCTGTTCAGTCTCCGATACTTTTTCTCATTTTTTTAAATAAACTCCTGTCTGCCACTTCTTCGCTGATGACAGCACCCTCAACTTTTCATATTCGTTCCAAGAATCACGACCCTGCCCTTCGAACGTAGTATTGGAGCGGCAGCGTAAGTCAAGCACATTGAATTCCGATCTTGACTGCATAATTAACTGGGGTAGGAACAACAGAGTGGAATTCAATGCTTCCACAACTCAATGCTGTCTGCCGTCACTAAAGCGAACCTCTGATAATCAGTCATTATCCATGAATGGCGCTTATATCGACGAAACCGGAAAAAAACTTTCCAGCAGAGGTATGTGCATCAACACAATACTTAGTTGAAACCATCACATATTCGAGGTCGCCATAGAAAAAGCTACGAAATGTTTAGGTCTCCTTAATCGGTGCAAGCAATATTTCACCCCCTCCGATTTGGCTTCAAATAAGCTTGAGTACAACGCTAATATCTGGTCTGGTGCCCCCAAGACCACCCTACCCTACCACCTACTTGACAGAATCCAACAGCGAGCTATAAAACTTATAGGAGACAGCAATATCGCGGGCTCATTAGACTCGCTCGAACATCGACGCACCGTGTCTTGTTCTTTCTCCGTCTTGTATCGGTTTTTTAACAAACGATGCTCAAATGAGCTAGCCAACTGCATTCCTGCTCTCTCTGAATTGACCCGCAATACACGTCTCGCCGGGAATGCACATCACTTTACCCCTAAGCTTGCTTTCGGACGCACAGTAAAATTTAGAGACTCTTTTTTTTATAGCCGCACCACACGAATATGGAATGCTCATCACAGCTCAATATTTCTAACAGACTACAATCCGCAGAAATTGAAAACTAATGTGCACAGGTACCTCGTCTCCCTCTCTCCCTGTAAACCATCGCACCGTGCTGTCTTGATGCCGGACAATTAAGGGTATTATTAGCCCCTTGAGCACGCGCAAATTATGAAAAAAAACCCAAGAACTTTACAGAATTATGCTTACACTAATACAGCTCTTCTCTGTATTATATCATTGTACGAAAGAAATTTACTTCATTTGCTCCGAGCATACGACTCAAGCCACTCAACTGACCAGCAACATTGTCGAGACGTGACACAAATATGAAATTGAAGCATGAAAGCATGAAAGTTAAGTAAGGCATTAAAGAGTTGTAACGGCGCGGCGTCTCTTTCCTCAAAATCGATTTAACCACGCAACGTAATCGTGAGATGACTGCGTTGTCCTCGATTGGGTTGGTTGAAGAGGAAGCAAATTGGGTGCAGCATCTGCGATTGTTGGTCAAAAAAGGAAGCATGCGTCCACTATCCATGGAACGTTGATGTATGTATTCATGCTCCATTGGGAACACAAGCCATTTAAAGGAGTCCTTTGAAGTGGACCACACTTGTAACCCTTTCAATTATCCTGTCATTTGATGACCTATCTGCAAGCAGAGCAAAGAGGAACAGGAGCACAGCACAGAAATCAAAAGGAGAACATATTTTTTGTTTTTTTTTTTCAAAATTATTTATTTGTCTTCATCGTATCCAACCGTTTCAGTTCAGGTATCCACCCGCTTACTTGAGGAGCAGAGGAGCTGGGGCAGCGTAGGCAGCATAGGCAGCTGGAGCAGCATAGGCAGCTGGGGCAGCGTAGGCCAATGGAGCGGCAACTGGTGCAGCGGCATAGGCAGCTGGGAAGGCAGCGGAGTGAGCGATTGAGTGGGCGTTGTAGCTGGATGCGTATGGAGCGATGTATGGAGCGTAGGCAGTGGCGACTGGGGCGGCAACAAGTGGTGCTGAGTAGGCCAATGGGGCAACGACTCCTGGCTTAGCGGCAGCGATGGCAATGACGGCCATGAAGCAGACAGCGGCCTAAAAATGAAAACAGAACTCAATTAATCCCTTTAATCCTTCGAACCCTTCGCAATCAAAAGGACTCACGAATTTGAACATCTTGATTGGATTGGTTTGCTTTGGTTTACTTTGCGACGAAAAGTGAACTGTGATACCAACTCGTCGCTGGCGCTGGTTTTTATACCACCGCCCGGCCGTCACTTGGTATTCGGCCGGCGTTCGACAGTTGAAATCGAAAGTGTAACTCAGGTGTAGTGGCCACCAGGCACGTTCTCTTCCCCCATAATCGCTCGGTGTTACCTCTCTTCTTTGCGTCCATGCCATTGTCACATTCTTCTTTTGGTCGCTTGGGGTCTCTTTACATAATTACGAGTGTCTTGTCGTCCAGCGCGGGCATGGAACGTAAATTAGCTCGTTGCCGTGTGACAAATGTCCGCTCTGCTGCGTGCAGTGCGTGGTGGCGGTGCGGGGACACGATCAATTGATATGGGTCACGGGTGATGGGCCTTTGCGAAAGGTGATTACTCCAAAACACCTTCCAATCATTTTAATGGACAACAAAACAGCGATCTCTGCGCCGACCGTCGAAACACTTTCATCGTCCATTAATTCGAGTATCGATGATGGATTACCGGGCTGGGAGGCTACCTGCGGGGCAGACTCCTGTCTGCCTGGCGAGCAGGATGACGGTGGGATTGAATAAATAAACACGCCGACGCGTCGCGGAGGATGGGGAGTAAGTGCTTCCAGGTTTGGCATTTGAATACATTTTCGGGGTGTGATGGAGCGCGATGGCCCTTGCGGCCGTGGATCTGTGTCCGGCGCAAAAGGGGAGCAATTAAGCAAATTGAAAGCGTTGACTCGATACGAATCGCCGCTGGACCGATTTATTATGCAAATTCATCGGAAGTGCTCGTGGTGCTGGGTGGGTGTTTTTTTTTTGCTCTCGTGGCGTTATTTTGTTGTCGAAATGCAAAGCAGGATACTCGCAGGGAATTGACGGAATTAGAGGAAAATAAATGGAGAGCTGGGATTTCCGAGGCGGAATGATTGGCATTCGCTGGCGGTGGAGTGGAAGGAAGGGCGTCCACGTAACCGGCAGAAGGAGGTCACCAGTGTACCTTGGTCGACGTTGTTTTCCACGGTTTCAGCTATTTTTCAACCGATCAACTGTGGCTTCTTCTTGGCAACCTGCGTCAAGGTCCTTTCGGTTGAAACTTTTAGTCAAGACGGAGATGTCTGCTCCTTTTTCTCATCACCCGGCAACATGATATTTTCCAGTGACCCTGAGGACGCCCTTGCATCGGTTCTGCCTTGCCAGCCTGTAACTCAATCTGCCACGACCTTGACGTCTCCAGTCCCCGATGGACTGGCAATGATGGATACAACACGTATTAAAAGTTCGTTCGAAACGCCGCCTCAGATTCCCGATGACGTGGCATCAGTCCGACTGGCACAAAAGATACCCACTCCCCGGGGGCCACTCGTGATTCCTTTCCGCAGATATACGCAAATCCAATCAACTTATCTGATTTGCTGTCTTCGACGAACTTGTCCGCACAGTTGCACAGGGGCGGTGCGCGGCGGCACTTGTCCCCGGAGAGTGATAGAGTGGCTGAGGATGAAACGCGTGGCGACCTTGAGGTGCTCGGGGTTATGATGAATAGTCTAACGTTTCACATTATGCGAGAATGCTCTCGGATGGATAAAGTTTCACTCGCAGATAATTAGTGTTTGATGGATGCTCCCCGGGGGGTGATGGCCAAGGCTGACTGAAGCGAGAGAGGTGGCAGTTTATATCCTTGGATGAACTAGTTCTAATGACTTGAGTGGCTAATGAGATAATTGTGACAATGGTGTGCCACATGATGGTGGATGCTTGTGCACCTGCATGGGAAGCGGTTGTTGGCACGTTTTGGAAGTTAAATTTTGCAAAGTAGTGGATTGCGGGGTTGTACACGTTCGAATCAAACGATGGCGTTGATCCAACAGGGACTCATCCAGTGTATGATCGTGACAGAGTGCTACTTTTCTTATCGTAGTAAATAGTAGCAGTACCTTAGCAGCGGTTTGGGTTTTACACAATGAGAATCCTGGAAGGGTTGGTTCCAAGGACAGATTGAATGCCAGCAAAAGACTGCAACGGTGCTGAGGATTGACGTTTTTTTGACGGTTTTCTATGACGGCTGCTCGGTTGTTTTGTTTTAAGTGTGGCTTGATGATTCTTCATGACTAGACTCTGGTCGGAGCTAAGCTTACAAGCTGTTTACATTTTGTGTGGAAAACATGGTCCAATTTCGGTTTCAAAATTTAATTTTCAAAAACAGTCAACGGTGCGACATGGTCGCTAACTCTCTTGGGCTTGGAAGAAAAATACTGCGTGTATGTGTGAACATTGGATCTACTTGTACGCCATGCAAAGGCTGTTTCAAAACTAAAGCAGGATTTGAGTGTACCGCCCCTTGTGCATTAAGTTGTTGGCTGCATTCAAGGGAGAAAGGGTTGACAGTGGCGTTGTTCGTTCCCACTGGAACCAAGGCATCTACATTTGGTTCTTGGTCTTGACGACAAATATAATTCTCACTATTCATCGACAAGGACAGGTACCCCTTTTCTGTCTAGAAAAAGCCTCTCAAAATTCGTCGTTCGGAGTCGGCATAAAACTGTAGGCCCCTTCCACTCGTGACAGAGCAGTCGCACGCACAACAGGAGTGGTTGCTGAGAAGCTGGACTTTGCCGTTTTTTGACTGTAGCGCCACTCATATCGGGTTGTAGGTTGTGCGTGAGGTTAACCCCCTCACCACGTAAAAAAACCGCGGTTACGAACCGACAACATGCCTGGGATCTGGACGGCTTCACAGTGCACGTGGAATGTGAGGACCCTGAACAGACCGCGTGCAGCCGATGAACTCGCAGAGGTCCTGGACTGCTGAAAAGCAGATGTTACCGCCATCCAGGACATGCGATGAGATGGGCCGGGCTAAGGAAAGATGAGAAACTCCGACATCGACTACGGTGACAAGGAAGAAACGCAGCGATTATTTGTAAGCGGATTTGTTGTTCGAGGTAGACTTAGGCAAAAAGGCATCAAGGCTAAATTCTGGAACATCAGCCTGATTTGCGCACACGCCCCGACGGAGGAGAAGGATGACGATAGCAAGGATGACATCTATGATCTCCTAGAAAGAATATACCATCGATGCCCTAGTTATGACACGTCAACTATCAACGCACAGCTGAAAGAAATCCGAAAACGGACTCAGGCTGGTGGACTTCGCCTCGAACCGTAACCTCTCTGTGATGAGTACACGGTGCCCACACCTCAACATCCACAAGGTACCTGGCGGTGCCCTGATCAATCAACCGTCAACCAGATTGATCACATTGCGAACGACGTTAGACACTCCTCCAATATTCTCGATGTCGGTACGTTCCGAGGTGCAAACATCTACTCGGACCATTTCCATGTTGTAGCCAAGGTAAGGTTGGGGATGTCGAGAGAAGTACGGGATCGAGAAAGAACACCACGGTTTGACGTTGGAAAGCTACGATCGCTAGGAACTTTACCGATCGAGTCTCCCTGAAACTCTCTGAAAGTTGGACGCTGTCTGCCCATTGGAAACGTTGTCAAAAAGCCATCAAAGAATGATAAACTCGTTAGGATGACGATGGAGAACTCTCGCTGCTCCATCAAGGTCGGTAACGAACTCACCGACACCTGCAATGTCAAAAAAGGTTTTAGACAAGCCGACGCGCTGTCAAGTGATTTTTTCAACATTGTACTTGAGAAGGTCGTGCAAAACTCACACGCCAATACTAGAGGCACGACATTCCAAAAATTCGTGCAATTGCTAGTAAACGCGCACGACTTTAACGTGATTGGCCGAACTCAACGTCAATGAAGCGTTTATTGAAAGCCGATGAAGAAGCTCTTGGTCGTTTTGAGAGAAAAGCCCTGCGTGCGATCTTTGGTCCTGTTTGGTTGATGGCGTTTGGAGGAAAAGGTTCAACCACGAATTGTACGGGCTGTACAGCGGCATGCACCTAGTTAGCCGTCTTCGTATCCAACACTTAAGATGGCTCGGTAGAGCGGATAGACACGACGGCTCTGGGCCGATTCCGTCTTGGATTCCGAGCCATTGGTTCAACGCAACAGAGGACGTCTACGAATGAGTGGCGCACCCCAGCGGAGAAGGGCATCAACCAACTTGGTGTGCGCAACTGGAGGCAGTTGGCGAAATATCGTGCTGGCTAGAGAGGCATGTTGGTTGAGGTCAGGTTCACCCCAGACTGTAGCACCGAACACAGAAGAAGTCCTGTCCAATAGAATCTAGTCACATTGTCCTCTCCCTTATTTGGAATCATTGGAAATCAATCACTGTGCTCCTTCCCTTTTATTATGTCAAACTGATTCAAGGGAGAACCTTCGGTGTGTTGCCGACTTGAACTTATAGATTCTCGAAGAATTGAGACAATCGCCGCAAACGATGCTTACTACTCAATTGCTTGAATTGTTAGTTACAGCATTATTATGCTCCGAAAAATAGAATAACGATAATTTCCATCGACTTTGACGCCATTGCTTACCTCCAAGTATGTCAGCCGTCTTACCGAAACCAAGCAATGTGACCTGAATACTTCGGAGACGGAACACACTTGATATCAGAGGACCTATTCAAAGGACAGAGCGAATGAGATGCTCTTCCAAACCGAAGGCGACGAACTAATCCGTCCATCACGTGCTCGCATTCATCGCTGAACACAAAAACCTAATCACCATCCAGTGGAACTCCATCTCAGGGCACCCCGGGTGTGCGTGTGTGATTCGCGATTATCCTTGTGATTCTCGGAGAAAACTTTTCAAATGATTATCCAATCTAACCCGGTTCCGTTCTAATTTCGAACTTTCTGCATTCATGCGACCCCTCACACACCCACACGCAGACGTAACCCAATTTCGGAAATTTATTTACCCAAAAACGAGGCATCCTTCTGCAGCCTTCAGTCGAGCTGAGACTCCTTCCGACGTGACAAATTCCCTCAAAGAAACTCCCGACAATTTCATTTCGAAATTGCCGCCCGCTGCCTGCCGTGAGGACGTTCTGTGAAAAGTTAGTCCTTGGCCCTCCCTGGGCCCACCATTATCATAAGGAAACTTTGTATCCACATAATAAATCAATTCACCCGTTGTCTCCCCAATCTCACATCATCCATCTTCACCTAGCGCCAAGGACTTGCCTGCCAGCTCGCTCGCCACGCTGAGCCGTACGGCTGCACTTTTTCACGGCAGGAATCTTCCACCGGAAGCGGGAACGAGGCGGAAGGCGAACGCTAAAAAGGACGACAAGTCGATGGAGTAAACGACATGACGATAATCGAACGGTAATAAAAATTTGTCTTTCATTTTTCGTGAATGGGCCGTGATCACATTTCCATTCGAGCTGCGAAGCCGATTCGATTATGCCCGTGCAGCAAGGACACTGGGCGATGGTGCCGATTCAGTCCGCAGTAGAAATTGCAGATTCACCTTGTGTGCGGCGAACGGAAGGCGGACTCGTGTTCTCTTCTCTTATTTTTTTTTTTTGTCTTTCACTGTGACTTCCTGGCAGGATGAAAGTTGCATCCACGGAGCCGTCTTTCGCTGGAATTGCAAACTGTAGCCGGATTTCGGAGCGGAGTCGGAAGACAAAGCACCTTCGGATTCTGCTCATGCTGCGGAGTGGGTCGAGGGTGGCGCTGTGACGGCGCAACAGTGGCCCGTGCTGTCCTCGCGGGCCAAGCGGCTTGCGTACAGTCACTGGGGGTGGGGTGGGTCCTTCGACAACAGGTGGATGAAACACATCGAGCTGAGTCAATGGATTGGATTTCGCTGTAAAAGTCTGTCCCGTTTCGAGTCGTTTTTTTATCTGTCTTCCGTGCCGATGCCGTAGCCGTATGCGGAGGCGAGATGCAGAAGTGTTGGAACGAGTCCTCCGCCCCTGGGGACATCAAGAACAATGGGAATTGCCGCACGAGTCATTTACGTTCGATGATAGAAAATTTACTAGCGTTCCCCATCCCCGGGGGGATTATTTGCCGATTTGGGAATGGACTTGGGCAGTCAGGCGGAATGGAACTGTCTGTAGAGGTGGTCAGTTGGAATGAACGTGCCCACGGGGGAGAGAGATAACAAGTATTCACGTTGCCCAAAGTACACACAATCGGTATTCTTCGTGGCTGTCTGGTTTTTTGTTGGGTCTGTGGGGTGCGTGGGGTGGGCAGTCATGGGTTCCTCGTCCACCGAGTGCTGAATCAACTTTTGTGTAGAATGACGTTCAAAGGGGGATGGATGCTTGTCCGAAAATGTGTGATCAGCGAAAAAATTATGGGTCCAGTGGATGAGGGCAGAGGAAGTCAAAAGGGCTTGCTTACATAATGTACAATTGGAGTGGCAACAATCTGCTATTCCCCGCTGCAACGTACTAAGCCAAAGCTCTGCTCCCACTGTTGACATCAACCGTGATAGGCTTTTATAGGCTCTACTCATATAGGTTGCCACTTGAGCCCTAGTCAGTACATTCTGATCGCCGTAGCTTCACTTGCAACTCAAGGAGCCTCCTTCCAGTTAATTTCCAAATGTTGTCATGTAGTCAATGGCGGTTTCAGATTTCAAAATTACCTCCGTCTGCATAAAAGACAGTCTTCCTCTAAGTAAGGGTTTCCAAGGCAGAAGGATCCTTATCCGGAGGAGAACGGCGTCGAACGTTTCTCGTTCTCTTTTTTCAGTGGTCTCAATAAATCAGAGCTGGATTATGAGACCATCCATTCTTTGTGAAAATATTCCATCTTGATACGATGATGTCCAGGCCTAGCCAGTTAATAGGCCCTCTCATTTTCTGGAAAGGCACTATGACCTGGAACGCAGATAAACAAAAATCTCGTCTTTAGCTTGAGTGCAGCTAGCTTACCCCAGGCATTCCTGCTCTAGTTTCGAAATTTTAACTTTTTAAGCCTTTGCCTTCGCTTGGATATGAGAAAAGAATGGTGACTCATTTGTTTTGTTGGCTGCTTTTCTATCCAGACAAACTTTTGCATTGACAATGTATTTGGGTGCACTTTGCCTTTGTGACGGTAGGGCTTTGATATGCAAAAGCAGCACCCAATAGTCTACTTGATCTCGGTTCGATTGGTGCAAATAGGTTAGATTAGGCTATTGGACTGCTTTCACTGGGATGCGAACCCCTCTAACCAAGGACAGGGCCATCTTGCTGTTTGATAATAGTAATAATATGGCTGGCGCTAAGGCCCATAGAGGACCAGAGTCTAGCTTCTCAGCAACCAATCGTGTTGTACGTGCTATTGTTCTCTCACGAGTGGAAGGAACCTACAGTTGAAGCCTACTCCGAACGACCAAGTTTGAGAAGCGTTTTCTAGACAGGAAATATTCTTTGAGAATTGTAAGTGACTCGAAAGATGTGGGGTCGTGAAAATTTATTTTGTCGCACAGAGCAGGAATCGAACCTAGTACTATGTCGAGGTTGGGGCGACGCACATATCCACATCTCCACGGGCACCCACAAGCAACGTCCAAATGGCCGTCCTGACTATTTGTGAATCGAAGCCTCCATGTTCGCATCTAACCTCCCAATGTGCTATAGCAAATAGCATTCGTCGAGTGCTACTTGAACAAGTGCAGTCTTTCCTTCCATTTGCTTTTAAGTTTGGTATCAAGCCTCACCCGAAGTACGTGAACTATTCTCTTGGAACTTGTCGTCTGATTTCCTACCAGGAACGCTGCGTATTCCATCGTTCTTGGGGCTGGGTAAGAGGAGGAACTCAGTTTTGTGCTAAGCCAATTGACAGCATGAATCCATCCAATTTCTTACCTTTGATACTACAATGGGGTCTATCACTTAATTCGTTCTGCTTTTGTTTCAAAATGTGAACGCTTACTTAAGAAAAACATGTACAATACAATATCCAAGGTACTACCCATCCGAAGCTATACCCATTTCCAATGACAAATTTTGACAATGGCAGTAGCTTCCCAACGCATGTTCCAATAGAATAATAACAATGGAATAATACAAGTTACGCCATCTCTTAGCAAACCGAACGAATTAAGTTATTTGCAACAGACCGAGCTTGACTGTCAGAATAGCCATCTCGTCTGTCAATGATTTGTACACGACTTCGAGCAGAGTCAGCTTCTTAACACTGTCGGCCATTACGAGTATTACCTAGCCATGCACAGTAATGGCACAAGAACTCGTTCTCGTAGTACTCCTGACGTAATTCATTACTTTGCTCAAGCGTCAGGATAGCAGGACAAGATAAACGATTTTGTTTATTGCGACCAGCTCGACGAGTTAAGTTCGAATGTACAAGCACAATACTTCATTTTGTTCCGTCTGTGGTCTGGTAGCCGATGTAACCTCGATGGTGACTACTATTGTTACTCTGATAGGAGCCATGCAGCTCTGGTCTTCAAAATTCTATGCCATATTGGAAGTCGAACGTTATGGTCGGCTGTGTTAGTTGCTTGTAAAGCAGCGGTATTGTCATTTTCCGAGGGCATTAGATGGAGCCAAGTTGTCCTCTTAAGAGGTAATTTGGAGTGGCTGTAGAACTCCAACCATAGCCTTTTTCATTGAGTAACCCTTTTTACCAAGGCTATGCATTATCCATTGGCGACGAACATCGCGTGCCTCTCCCGCCCAAAAAAGCATATTATCTTCATCGTGTCTAGTGAGGCGACAAGATACGTGGACTGTCCTCTCTACGTGGGTTGATCTTTTGGTGCCATAGAAACGCCACATATTGGAGCTTCCATTTTAAGGTAAGGTGTAGGTCTTTGGAGACCCATTGTGATGCCCGATGAGGAGGTGTGGTATCCTCTCGCGTCCATAACACGACCCCTATGATCTCGATGTTTTTCGTTCCAGTTAGTTTGGGTTGAACCGATGTCCAAGTGAACCAGTAAAGAGATGACCCATTTAATTTTTATGATACTTCAGATGGTTAATTGCCGTAAGTACACCGACTACCATTTTGAGCAACTTTTTATCAACTTTTCCAGGAGTTCGTCCTACTTAGCACTGTTGAATCCAGGCCATAACGCCCAAGCATGCTTCACGCTGTATTCTGGTTAGCAGATTAAGATTAATTGATTTCAGGGTGAGCTGCCACCATATTACACAGCCATATGTAAGGCAGTATAGGCCTTAAGGTCGCTGTGTACTTCCACGGGATTAGCTTGGCAATATCCTGTTGTTAGCGTACAGAGTGTAGGTAGCCCTCTTGACTCGTTCTAAAACGTGTAGCTTCCAATTAGGTTTCCTGTCTAGGATAACACCTAGGTATTTAGCCCACTTCAGGGCGGTGCCCTCAACTTTTGGCAGTCTGAATCGCGGAATGAATTTTTTTGTTGGCGAAGAGTACCAACTCAGTTTTTTGTGGGTTTATGTCTAGACCAGGGAGTCGGGAAGAATTTACCTCGAGCAATTATCACCACGTCGTCGGAGTATGCGATAGCCCTGGTTCCAGATGCTTTCACTTCATCTAAGGTTTCGTTTATAACTAGCACCCAAAGGAGAGGAGATATGACCGCGCCCTGGGAGCTGTCTCTCGCGCCTATCATTTTTATGGTTGAGATTTCTAAGGCAGCATTTATCATTCTTTTGTTGCGCAGACTCACTAAAATTTTAATAAGCGCATGCTCAACTTTGTCTTCTTCAAGTGCCGTGGTCGTAACGTTATTAGAAGCCCCCCAATGTCTGGAAATGCCGCATGTGCATATTCTTTGACAGCAAGGGATTTTTCGCTCACAATCACTACTTCGTGTGGTGTAGTTTCTACGCCTTTGTCCTTCATAGCTTCCGTTGTATGGAACTCTCCATAGTTTGCTCAATGGCTTCGAGTCAAGTTGTTGAGTGAAATGAGATATTTTTCAGAGATAACTTCGAAGTTTTTTAGAAGTCGAATGCCATCACACTTGGCTGAGGGGCAACGCAGTGACGAATTAAAATTGATTTGTCAATTTGGGTTTGGCTGGTGGGAAGTTTGAAGGTGACGATTTAACACTTAGGCCATACTCTGGCAGCAGACTACAACGTCGAATGATTCTTTCATTTGTTGAGGTCAAGAAGGCGGCTCCAAGGTACATATCGTCACGAGTTGCCAGAGTATGACCAATGTGACGAGAAGTCAACTAGCCAACTTAGCTAGGGGCCCAAGCGAGACACCAGCTCAGTTAAGAACGGATCTTAGTTTGATATACTGCACTAAACGAAGCTACAAAGCTGTCTAACAGTTGCAGTAGCAGTTGCTTAACAACACAAGAGTGTCGGGAAACAAGTATCAGCCAGTACAGCCCTGAGAATAAAAAGACTCGTAGGTGGTCTGTACCATATGCCACTCAACCATTCTTGAAGAATTGAACTTTTTTCCAAATGACATCTACCTCCTACTACATCAAGCTGTATTGGAGAGGAAGTACTCTATCAGCTATTCTAGATCGGATTGGGATCAGACTGAGTATTCAAACAGATGGATCGAAGACAGCCGAAGGAGTGGGTGTTGGCGTCTACTTTAGGACCCCTTTACTGCTCTCTCCCTGTAGCTTCCTGACCACTGTACCAAACTGCATTGCTACAGACGACGCGCTGTACTGGCTTTGGCTCGAACCCTCCACGGGTCGTAGGCCTGTTAAGTAAGTTATAAGGTCCTGTTTGAAGAAGAATCAAGAGATATAGCCATCTGTTCAGACAGCCAAGCCGCAATTAATTCCTTGTACAAAATCGTTGACAGTTGTCTCTCAACGAATTGGATGTGCATGATAATATACGGTTCATGTTTGTTGCCGGAACATTGTGACATACCGCGCAATTGAAAAACCGATGAATTTACAAGGTGTGGTACATTCGCTTCTTTAATGCCAGGAAGATATCCACTTTCTACACCGGAGCTTGTTAGGATTCACTCAATTGAAGCAATAAAAGCACCACCTGCTTTAAAACAATGAATCTATTGTGAGGAATAGTTTTGAAACGATCAACCTGTCTGCTCAGACAAAGCAGTCCTAGGCTCAGGACGCTTATCAATGTCCTAAGCGGGCACTGTGCAATTGACACACACGTCTGCACAATCGGTGTTCCGCACAACGATTTCTGCAGGAGCTGGATGGGTGAAGAGGAGGTAAGAACCCCAAATCACCATCTCTGCTCGTTTAGCCCTCTGGCGAGCTCCCTTAAAAAGCAACAGCTTAATAATTACTTTTTTGTAAGGAGTTAAAGTGGCGAATGGGAAGTTATGGAAGTGTCTTATATTAGGAAAGTGGTGGCCTTGGCGTTGTGGGTGTGTGCTTCGACCCCAACGCACTTGAACCTCGACATCTAGGTTCTATCCCTGTTCTTTGCGATCAAATAATTTTCACGGCCCCACCTCTTTCGACTCACTGACAATGATCAAGAGTACAACGGTCTATAAAAGGTTTCTCAAACTTGACCTTTCTGTAGGACCACTCGTGATGAACATGAACATGAAGTTGGCCCTTTACAGGCTGTAACGTCATCCTTAATATTCCTTTAATAGTATTAGAAAAATACTTTGTAAGCAGTGAAAACTTGTGTTGTTTTTCTGGAGCAATCAGATTCAGAAAATGCTCCATTGAACTACAAGAGACAAACTTAAATTTTCTGAAATTTCAGTGAAGGAGCTTCTAAAGATAAGGAGCTTCTATCACCAGTTCTAAAACGGCTAGCTGGCGCAGTTTATTGAGTGCTTGCACTTGGTTATGTATGGTTCTCGTCCCAGTGGTGATTTTAAAATCTCGTTCAGTCACCATTTGTAGTTGGGTTGATCCCAATTAAAGACACTGGGTATCACAATGGACCAACAATGATTTAATCACCAGTTCTCATCATATCAGCTCCAAATAACTGCCACTCGATCCGAGCAAAGTGGTAGAGGAAGTGCTCTGCAGTGTGACCCACAGTCGTTGGAGACGGTTTCATTGCTTAGGCAAGGCACGTGTATGTGTGCCTTTGGTGGCCCGTTCGATTCTATCCAGATTTAACAAGTGGAACCACAATGGGTTAGGTGGAACTTCAGATTGAGCGATAGTCCCAAAAGTTTACTAAAGTTATGTCCAGTCGTAAATTCGTTTTCTAGAAGCTGTAACAGTCCTAGAGTAGGTAGTGTCTTTCTTGCACTTGGCCAAAGTATGCGCATTCTACCGCCACATGGGTAATTCAAAATTGGAAGGCTTATTATGACAGCCAGTCAGTTTGTCAAAAAATGTTACCAATGTGTTGACTGGAGTCTGGGCTCTCATAGAAGTATGAGTGGTTGCCTAATTGTAGCAAGAGCACGACAGTCGCAGAAATGATGTTGGGTGCTTTCCTCCTCATCCTCGTCTGGGCAGGTTCTACAGACGTCATTTTAAAAATCGCTAAGCCTTTCTGCATGAAAATCTAATAGGCAGTGCGCGGGAATTATTGCCACTACAGTGCTAATTTCTTAAGATTTTAAGGAAATGCGATTGCTTGATCTTCTTCGATCGAGGTGAGACGATGTGAAGACGTTATTGAGCTGTAACTTGTTGGTAGTTAAAAAGGTACATATGTTACAAGAGATTCTATAAATCGGCAGTCTGGTGGAGTATTTAGCGAGTTCTTCTGCCTAACACGAATTATGAACTGCTTGGATGTCTCGTTAGAAGATGCGCGGCAGTCAAATACTATTTTTGAGTTTAAATACCAGTGACTTAATGGCAGCCTAGCTATCCGTAAGGATACAGAAATCTAGGGCGGATATCACGTTCCACCTTTGCTCTTAGAAAATTGCACTTGCTACGCTATTTTCGGTCTTGGATCTATCGGTGTAGAACTGTATGGCTATGGAATCAGGGTTTTGAAGGTGCTTTCTGGGAAGTGTCGATGTGAAGTGTAGTCCAGTTGGATTTTGGTGAGGCTGTGTTCGTCTAAGATTTTGGCGTGTTGGTAGGTGTAATCGCAAAATTCAGAACAAGCCACTAGGCGAATAGGACAGTCGGTTACTATTTGTTTACCAAACATTTCCCAGGGGTGAGGTTCACAAAAAGTGTTAAAGTGCATTTGTAGATATATCTAGTAAGTACGTGAACAGTTTTGTGGTGGCTTTGTGGGTATGTGCGTCGACCCCAACCTCGACGGCTTAGGTTCGATTCCTGCTCTGAGCAACGAAAACAATTTTCACGACCCCATCTCTTTCGAGTCGCTGACAATGCACAAAGAGTATTTTCTGTCTAGAAAAAGCTTCTCAAACTTGGCCGTTCGGAGTCGGCATAAAACTGTAGGTCCCTTCCACTCGTGAGAGAACAATAGCATGCACAACACGAGTGGTTGCTGAGAAGCTATTCCCTGGCCCTGTACGGGCTGTAGCGCCACCCATATTATTATTATTACGTGAACAGTTTTTTAGCCCCCGCCATGTCCACCAAACGCCATTGACCCCAACAAATAGCAATGTGGCATCATCTGCTCAACGTTCGGTTGGGTGAAACACCACCCCCGTCTTGCATGTCCACTCACGGTCCGTTTTAAAGCGCAGTCTGGCTAAGACCAAAGCTTACACAAACTAGACCAGGACAGCGACTTTGTTCTTCTTCCTCTCCTTCTTCTTATGATGGCGCTACAGTTCGGGATGAACCTGGGCCCGAGCCGCCAATCTTCTCGAGGCATGATCCTAAGCCAGCTGCCTAAGCCAGCTTCGCACTCCAAGTTGGTTGAGGTCCGTCTCTACTTAAGTGCGCTACCGGCTGCGTGATCGTCCTCTTTTGCTTTGACCCACTGGTTCGGAGTCGAAGACTGTTCGGACTGTTCGACTGTTGTGGCAGTGTTGTACATGCGCTCAACGACTTCGTTGAGGCAGCGTAAAAGGCAAGTCTATCATGCCCCATCTAGCTGCACACCTTTTTTGTGCTCTGTTATCGTGGCGCTCTAAAGGCCTTCTTTAATAGCTGCCTTGCTCTGGGCAAAGCCTAATGTGACCAGCATAATGCATCTTCTCTGTTTTAGACTCCGTCAAAACGTACCCCCCGGAGAATCTGCCAGATAATTGAGATAAGTTTCTTGAATAACGTGAGAGGTATCCCTCAAATCATGATTCTCTGCTCAGCAGGAACTAACTCTTCAATTTTTTCATCCATCACCACAACAACTGCCAATCGCAGAGCACAGATCACAAAATTGCATCAGTAAGTCTCTGAAGCCACTCCAGTCATTGAACTCCAAAAACACAATCGCTCGACTCTTGAAAATGTTTCCTAATTAGTCCGTCGCCTGCTACATTCGTTAGGCAGTCCCCGGTTGACTTCATTCTCCAGAACTCCGTCCGAAGTGTGCTCCACTCTAGCAGCCACCAGCACATCACGAGTGCACAAAAAAAAGAACCACAAGCAAAAAGATTGAAACCAATTCCAACGCTTAAATGATTTCTCAACCAGAACTTCACGTGTGTGTCCTATTTGGAAGCAATTAGTAGTCAGCTCCTGACAGCCAGCCGCAGGTACTCGGGGGTGTATCGTTCCGAACAAAAGTCCCAGCCAGCGCTATCCCTTTCGCCATCGAATGCAGATACTAATGGGAGCTGATGTCACAGCGCCAGTGATATGATCTCTTTGAACAGGCCCTCCATTCACCACGAATGAATAGAAAAATAGGAGAAAAAAACCAGAAACGACACACACACACGGAACCGGCAACAGTCTAGTCCTGGCTCACACACACACCACGTTTCACTTGACACTCCCTCAGGTAATAAGTGTAAGTGATGTTCGCTTCATGCGAAATGATCCAACAAGCAAGCATCAATCCGGATTCAAGCGTCCTGCCCACCCTGCTGGGCGCGCACCGGCGACTCGACAATGTGAACAACGATGACATCGTGTTCGTGTTCGTATTCGTGTTCGTGTCCACCGTTCGTGTGGTGGCCGTGGACGGTGGAGGTGCACTCGTATGCTGGTGGGTGCCACTGGAACCAATTTGGCTCAGCACAAAAGTGCTCTCTAAACCCAACCGAAGCCGAAAATTACCCAACCCACCGCGCGCTCTCGCTAGACAAGAGAAATGAATACGCTCGTCGTCGGGGGACTCTCGGATTGAAGAATAGAGGATCCTTCAATGCGACGTGTGTGTGTATTTGTCGGTTAGATGGGGCTGGCAAGTGGGTGGTTGGGTGGGTTTGAGCGAGCGTTCGTTCGTGAGGACTTGGAATTGTCCTCTGATAAGGCGCGTTCGTTATTTGAAGGGTGTGCTCTTTTTATTTCTACTCTCCTCTGCTCTTTGTGAACGCACACACACCCAGCCACACATCCCCCTTATCGCGCTTATAGAGAGAGCAAGAGGTGTTGTGTGTGGCGCACATTTGTTTTAATCCTTTGTACCACTTCTGGTTCTAGTTACGGGTGAATGGGTGAATGGATGCGGACGAGGGCTGGGGCTTGAGATTATTATCGTGACTTTTTATTTCGAAAAAGGCCTTTTGTTCTCGGAAATTACCATCTAGTATCTTTGGAATGGCTCTGCGGAAAAAGCGTCAATAGCCTCAATGAGATAAATGAAATGACAAGAATGGCAAGCGTCGCATGAAAGCATACAAACCCATACAGGGAAGCTATTGAGGCCTTTGTTGCGCTGGCATCTAGATAAAATTAGTGCTTTGCCGCAGAATGTTCGTCGTGAAATGGAACTGAATGATGTGACCTATTCAGTTGACCTCCACTGGGAGAGCGATCAGAGACCCTGATGGACTGACTGACTGCCAGAACCTGTGGATATGAGGGGCTATTCGGTTTCATTCACAAGGGATGTTTAGAATTCTATGAGTTGCATTAGATTTTCGAAACGGATGTGCAATTGGGCATGGTTGCTGTGGAATAACGTCGTGTACATTTTTTGAGTCAGTGACGTACTAGTCTTTGGTTGCAGGCATAGTATATTGGACGGACAGTGTTCGTAGGGTGTCGTCAAGATGTGAGGTTCCACATAAGAAGTCGCTTTGAATAAAGAGTGCGAAGGAGTCCCTTCTATTCAGGTTTTGCTTGACGTGTACAGTGATTTTCATCACGAAACAGCATTTTAGTGAAATTTGGGGCTACTTTCCAAGGAATAACTTACAACTGTCATCCGTCCGTAGCTTCAAATACCCCTCTCCTCTCAACGCCAAGCTTGCGTCTGCTTTTGTTGCTTTTTCCTACAGCCTCGGTGTCGAAGTGCATATGCTCTATATGGCCCAGCCACCTTTCGTAGGCCTCTGACTACTGCCACGTCGCTATACAATCCACATAGTTAGTGGTTAAATCGTCAATCTCCTTCTGAAGGTTTAAACGGAAGCATGACAAGAAGTCAATACAATTTTCTCTTGCATATACTAAGACTTTTTCATCCGCTTTTGAGATTGTCCATATCTCTACGCCTTGCACTTTGGTCAGGATTTCTGCTTATTTAAGAAACTAAACCAGAATGATTCTTTCGAAACACGATAAGGTTAAGTAAGGTATTAGTGCCTTAGGTTGACAGCAGTCGAACTTGCCCCAAAATCCTATCCCGCAACTCAGTTTGTGGTGTTGGTAAAGCGGTGAAGAGGACTGCGTTGAAAGCCACATAGTTCGTTCAGGTTGTTAATAATATTGCGCTTCTAAATGGCTCCTACTAAAACCGGAAAGAGCATTGCGTCTCTGAAGATTCTGTAAAAGTCATTTCAGTGGGACCTTATCCGGTGGTGTGAGTTGTAATCGCATAGAGTAGGACAGGCCGTATTTATATCGTGATGAGGGCAGCATACCAGTAGTTGATCAACGGTTTGCATGTTCAAGCCTTTCAGGCATTGCCTTAATGGTTTATCCTCTCTCTAGCCAGGTTTACCACTTCACAATTTCCTTTGATGGCACATTGCTTTGGCCAACTCCTAGAGAGATTGGCCACGATTCAGTCTTTGCGTTGAAACTGACTGCGTTCAAACTGAAACTGGCAGTAGGAACAGCTGACCTGCGAGAAAAAAAGAACGCTACTATGATTCGGAAAACGAAATTATAAATGAAATACTTACATCCTTGTGGTAGACACCCGCGTCCACGCGATTCGAGTATGATCTGCGGTCACCCCAGCTGGTTGAGAAATCCTTCCCGATCGGTTATTCGGGTGCAGATGTATAGCAACGACTTAAACCTGATCTCCACGATGGTCAGCGCTGCGGACAGATTGGTCCGTAACGTTCCATTGAAACGTACGCATGCCATTCGCTGCACTTTATCGAGGGGCTTGCAGTCGATTTTTTTATCGAGCGCAGTCCATGAACCATGCGGGTCTCTATGCCCCATTTGCACCCTATGGCTTATATGGAGCCGTGTCTATCTTAGGGTAGTCGCACGCATTGAGGTTCAAAGTCAGGGATGTGTAAGTTCCCAGTGAAGAGGATTAGCTCTGCTTTGTATGGACTTATGGATTCTCTTATCTATATTACTGGTTTAAATAGTGCCAACGGCATAATATCCATGAACGTGGATTCCAAGACCACTCAATTTTAAAACCTAAATCTGGAAGTGAAGCGTCAAAGTAAGCGTAACGATCAGTAGAGCAATACTAGCGTGCCATGTCTGTGATGTGGTTTTAGTTCGAAAGACAACTCTTTGATACTAATCGACTACACCGAGCACCTGATGAAATCCCTCGCTAACTTGGTAAGCAAGCAAAGAAGAAACAACAAGGCTCGTCAGTGATTTTCAAATTAAATAATTTGAATAGCGCCTTCGTAGGCAGTGACCTTGCACACTATGCTTTTCATGTTTAGGGCAAGTTTACTAACGGCTGCATACCTTAAGAGAGGCGCCAATACTATGTGCTCAATCTGCAAATGTAACAGAATACCAAGCCGCGAGAACTGGCTCTTGGTGCCTTCGATAGGCAAGCAGTGAGTAGCAATACTAGCAGTGAGTCCTTTCTGCGAGAAAGACGACGAAAAGACGCTGGCCAAGGTGTGGACATATTAAATTGATGGGAATGATTGACTATATGCAACACATGACAACCACTTTCGACCAGGCTGCAGAAATTGATTTCATTGAGCTTAGAGCTTATCGCTCTTTTATTAAGAAGCTGCTAAATATAAGGGGCCCTTCAGGTTGAGTGATGTTCTTAATAGTACCGAAACACCATTGCAAACACTACAACCAATATTTTTAACATCCTTTCGTCGTTTGAGTTTATCACCCTTGTTGTCCTTCTCCTCAAATCGCCAGTGCAGGTCAGTCAAGCTTACACATTTGTAGACTCTCGTCATGACATCAATTCCCATTGAAAATGATTCATCTATCAACGACAGACTTAAAATTCGTTAAGGGGGCCAAATGTTGGACTCTTATTGGCACAGAGAACATCGTGCGTGGCTGCAGCAAATCACATCCTGAACCACACACCCTATGGCAATCAATGGAAGACCCCTTGCATGGCATTTGAACCCCCAGCTAGCTGAATCGCAGCCAATTGAAGTGTCAACGCTCAAATGCGTTTTTCGTCAAATTTATTTGTGTGTGCACGGGGGAATCCTCACCGCTCTTAACCGCCGATTACCCTCTTCAATCGGGGGAGGGCGCTTTTTTTCTTTTCAATTATCCTTTTTCCACAAACAGACTTTCATCGCCCGTGGCGGCGGAGTCAAATCCAATCGAGACTGGTTATTGCATGCCCCAAGGAATCCTCCCCACGAATGTCATACGGCTCACCTCATCGGCACCACTGTGTGTAGATAAACTCCATCGAGGGGCTTGTTTGTGGCTTTCTGTTTTAAAAAGTACACACATACACACCTGCGCTCTCTCTCAGACACACGCGCAGGCACGTCATTAAGAGTTGATCCTGGAAGCAGTGGAAAGAACTCCTTGGGGCAGGAGCGGCGGCGTGGGCCGAAAATCAATTCATTGAACAATGAGTTTACCATAAATCAGTTGCCATCGGAATACATTTATTACGGAATCGGATTTGTGTTGTGTTGTGTTCCACGCTAGCAAGTTAACGCCTGCCAGAGGGGGCGGTGGAGCGTTGGGTCCTTCGATTCAGTAAGTGTATAACATGGAATAGACGAGTGTTAGCAGAAAATCTTGAAAATGAATAAAAGATGAGTGCGAAGTGGGGAAGCCGATGGTCGAGATGTTCACCGCTGGCGCTGGAGCGCTCACTGGGTGTGGACGTGGCCATGTGCTGTTGTCTGCGAGTTGGTCGACACTTGAATCTTATCGATATTCGGCCCGGGGAAGGGTGAAACTGTTCAAAGGAACTTAACTGAAGATGCGGTCGCTTTGAAGTAAACGTCGGAGGGAAACGAGAAACGAATGCAATGGTGACTTTTATTCTGAAACTGTGAGTGCACAAAATGCAGATGAGCTTCGTTAGCCGATGACAGAGGAGGCGATTTGCAATTTGTCGTCCCTCCCCAAGCGGTGGCCATGTAATTAGAGATTCGGTGGAGGGTTTCCGGCGGAAAATTAAATTAAGTCAATTGGTTTTTAAGGAATAACGAATCTGATTTTGGAGCAGAGTGGGGCCACCAAAGCGATGGTGCATGCAGGTGGGGAAGGACCTCATCCAACTTCATCACGGACTGTAGTGCCATCAGAAGATCAGACGTCTTTCAAAGAGAAGACCACGCCGAGCAGCTATTCTCGGATCACAGTGGTTCAGGGCCCACTGAATGAGAGGTTAACCATCGCTTTGGGTCGTCTTTCACTTACACCGCCACTCGTCGTTCATTGCGTCATTGTGTCGATCTCATAGAACCTGCCTTTGGTGTCATCTTTCTCCTCTAAGTAGGATGTTCTTATGTTGGCAAACGTGGCTGATATAGGCAAGAAGTCTCTGCGTCTGCCTCTAACTACGAATCCACATCCAAATAAGCGCTGTTTTTTTGCATATAGCAATCACCGTAGTATGTATAAAAATTTTCTATCCTTCTTTTGCCTGGCCCATCCCATTGCACTTCTTAAACGACGGTTATACCTGCTTTGCAGCAGTCTAGTGCTTCCGCTAATTGCTTGACTGCACATGGCCTATAAAGGGACCTCACCTTCCACGTACATATCCGAAGATCGTTGTCCTTAGTTCGTTTGCAGGGTACGTCTTCAGCAATTTCATCCGATTCCAAGACCGTGTGCGTAGCAAAAGTTACAACTCTGAGCATCGCCAGGTTGACGAAAATCAGTGTATACCCGATTCCCACAGCATCCATCCATCTCATTCACAGATGTGCTCACCATTTTACTCTCATGTTCGTGTGGGATGGTATGTATAATTCGGACGCAATTTTGCAATACGTCGTGGAGAAGAGACAAAGAAATAAATGAAATGGAAAGGAAATCAATGCTTCGGCCCGAAAAGTCTTTGGATCCACCCCGAGGGATGGCGCAGTAGAGGAAGACCGCAATTCAGATGGCGCACGCAAGTGGACCTCAACCAACAATGCGTGCGAAACTGGAGACAGCTAGCTAAAGATCGAGCTGGCTGGAGACGCTTGTTGGTTGAGGCCCAGGTCCACTCCGGACTGTAGCGCCATCTTAAGTATGTAAGTAAGTCTTGGAGAAGATCGTGCAAAACTCACACACCAACGATCTTCCAGAAGTCCGTGCAATTGTTAGCATATGCCGATGACATTCACGTGATTTGCAGATCTTAGCGAGCCGTCAGTGAGGCTTTTGCTAAAATTCAGACGGATGCGGCTAAAATGGGTCTGGCGGTGAATGAGGGCAAAACGAAGTACATGCTGTCCTCAAAGAAGGACATACAACACCGTAGTCAAGGACTTCACCTACCTCGGCTCCGGAGTAAATTGTACAAATGACATCAGTACCGAGAACAAGCGTAGGATAACTCCTGCCAACCGCTGTTTGTTTGGGCTCAAGAGGCAATTGAGTAATAGAGCCCTCTCTAAAAGGACCAAGTTGACTCTTTATAAGACACTGATCATCCCAGTCCTGCTATACGTCGCGGAGGGATGTATAGTCTCAAAAGCGGATGAAGAAGCCCTTGGTCTCTTTGAGAGAAAAGTTCTGCGTGCGATCTTTGGTCCTGTTAGTGTTGACGGGTTCTGGAGGAGAAGATTCAACCACGAACTGTACGTGCTGTACAGCGACATGAGTCCAGTCAGGCGTCCACGGATTCAACGCCTACGGTGGCTACGTCATGTAAAGCGGATGGACACCACAGCTCTGGCCCGAACAATCTTCGAGTCGGAACCTGTGGGCAACGAAGAAGAGGGCGCCCGCGTTTAAGGTGGCGCACCCAAATGGAGAAGGACCTCAACGAACTTGGTGTGCCAGCCAGCCAGAGAACCCCTTTTTTGGATTCTATTATATTTGTTGACCGTTGATCGTCCTTTCCTCTTCCAAAAAATCAATGAGAATTTTAAACTGTTGAACTGACGATTCATGCAGTCACAGGAGTGTGGACCTAGTCTCCGTCATCGAACTAATACTCTCACCTGGACGTGGTTATAATACAAAATACAAAACTGTTGCCAAACAAGTTCGACAGATTATGAGGTTCCCAACCCGATGTCGCTCGTTTTTACAAAAGGTGGAACCTAAGGCTACAGTCCGCGCAGAGCCTGGACTTTAACCAACAAGCGCCTTCTGCCAGCTAACTGCCTCCACTTTCGCATGCATAGTTGGTTAAGGTCCCTTTCCACTTGTGCGCCACCTTAGTCTTCATTGGCGGTAGATTCGAATACTTTCCGGACCGAAGCATTGTT
Source organism: Eristalis arbustorum (assembly GCA_916610145.1). NCBI lineage: Eukaryota > Metazoa > Arthropoda > Insecta > Diptera > Syrphidae > Eristalis > Eristalis arbustorum. The sequence continues at coordinate 34,213,914 of OU744318.1, forward strand.
TTCCATCTCCTCTACATGACCTGCTCATCTCAATCGTAGAGTCTTCACTCTCCTGGGTAAGGCCATGTCGATTACCAGTTCGCACAGTTCGTCCTTATATCTTCTCCTCCACTCACGGTCTATGCAGACTGCATCGAAAGTCACGCGAAGAATATTCCTCTCAAAGCAGCAAGGAGCAGCTTCGTATGCTTTTGAAAAAATCCATACCTTGACGCTATAAATCAAGATAGGGACGAATAGTGGTTCACTTTGATTGTTCGAGAGAGGGTTTGTTTCTCAAGTACTTTCTCAGTCCATAGAGGCAGCTATTGGCAAGAGTTATTCGCCGTTTAATTTCAAAGTTGTTGTGGTTGTCTGAATTTATTGGGGTTCCTAAGCAGACAAGGTTTTTGACTATCACCAAGTCATACTGGCTGCTGTAACGTTCTGACCGAGACGCTAGTACTGGGTGTCCTTTCGTGTTGACCGCATATTCTTGGTCACGCCCTCATTTTATTTATCTCCGCGGCCGATACCAACAAAAGAGTCATTGGCATCAGGCAGCCTTTTTTTTTAGGATAATCTCAACATTTTCAGCATATGCGAGTAGTTGGACGGACTTCTGGAAGATTGTTCCTCTGAACGAACGTTCGAGCCTTGAATAATACTTTCATGAATGATGTTGAAGAAGTCGCCTTGTCTAAGTCCGGTGAGCATCAAAGGTCCCAGTGAAATCTTTACCGACCTCGATGGAACAACGGGCAAATCTTCATTGTCATTCTGCAAAGACAGATGAGTTTTGTAGGGATGATGCCAAAACTAGACAATGCTCTATATAGCTCGTGTCTATAAATGCTATCATACGCGGGCTTAAGATCGATGAAAAGATGTTGGGTATCCATTAGTTGCTCCTCGGTTTTCCCCTCCGTCGCTGGTTGTTGCTAACGAGAAATGGGAGAGAGTAAGTCTGTGTCAGTGATCATCTCTTCGATCAAGTGATTTGCCAAGGCGACGGATTATACCACATGGGATTTTAGAAAACCGTTGCCATCATATCTTCCTCCGCCAGAACTCGACTTTTTTTTTAGCACGTTCGCCTGCCAAATTCCACTGTTTTTATTTCTTCCTCCTTCTATGGTGTACTGATATTCTGATGATCCACCAACTATTTCGAATCGTCGTCAAGGATGTGGAAGTTCATTCTTGGTTCACCGCCAGCAAAAGAGTGTAGTCCTACCATTTTCCATGTTCATTTGGTCATGCGGGATTCGAATTATTTGAAATTGCAACAGTCTTAGCTATCTGACCTTTTGTCAACTATTTCCCCAGTTGTGTCCATATCCGACTAATCATCGCTTGGGCTTGTAGAACCGACTTTCCTATTGAGTGCAGCTGTATGCTGTATTCCACTGATGAATGCTTTTATCTACCGACAGGCAGTTGAAAATTCTTAAAGCACTTTAAAACTTTAAGGCTCCCGCTCTCCTTGATTTCGCATCCCATTCTAGTCCCTTCATCGCATGCAAATAACATGTCAAGTTCGTGGAAGGGGATGCCACATTGTTTGTCAGCCAATAACCCATCAGATCCGTCGCATCCCATCCCCACCGTGGATTGTGTTCCCTTCAAATTCGTCTTGCCGTCTAATGAAGCCACATGGACCACCTCGCCTCCCACTCCAGCACACACAATAGCAACTCATGTACTCGTTGCAAGTAATTTCCGATTTCATCTTCGGCCGCTCCTTCGAACACCCGATTCGTATCTCAATCAGCCTCCACCCTAACCCACCCCCACACCGTGCCATACCACCAAAGCCACAAGCCATTGAGGAATTAAACATTTCAAAAACCCATCGATGAGCGTCCTGTTTGCAGCGCTCAGCACTTTCTCCAAATCGGAGGACAAAAGAACATTTCCAATCCACGTCACGGGCGCACATCGATACCCGACGCAAACAACAACATCAACCGCCACGAGTCCGATGACACCGCACAACATGCTTGGCATCAATGTCTCATCAGAGCCATCAGCGGGCGCTCCTCTTCCGCCACGCCGCCACGCTGCTCGTATCGAAATTAAAAGCGAAAATCTAAACCAAAACGAGGAGACAAAACAAAACCCCAAATGAAAAACCGAAGGAGAGCACTTAACCGAACCGTTGACGGAATGGGAACGAAACGACTGACGACGCTGCCTGGTGACGGTGGCTCTGCCAACCACACACAATCCGACGCCAGCCCAGGTTCGGAATTCCTATTCAGCCGTCCAACTGTGCACGAGTACACAGCTCCACACGGCTCCCACCGCATGCAGTAAACAAAAGGAGGCGAAACAAAACGAGGAAAAACACTGGAAAACAGCAACAAAATGATTTTAATCTTCTGCCGCACACACACGTGAGCCACGAGGGCGGAAACGTGCAGGGGCTGGAGGGTGCTGCTGGCAAGGGGTAGCTTCGCAACTATCATGCACTATCGTCAGCGATTCCGATTCATCATCCTCGTCGTCGCTGTTGCTGGTGGAACCTCATCATCTCCAAGTTCAGTGATTTTCTGGGCTCTGTGGCAATTGAGCCGAAATCGTAAGTCAAGAAGGAATTCGGACGGGGAGTGCTGATCACTAAAGGTTACCGAAGCAACTTCTAAAATGATTCTCAGCGGGCAGGTAGGTGCCTCGTGTGTTGCAAAGTCCTTCGAAAAGCCACAGACTGGATTGGATCAGACAGAAGACTGATCAATTCAGGGAAGCCATCGCGTCAGGGCATTTATGATTAGACAGGGGACAGAAAAGATACTGGTACTGCCCAGTGACTAGCGGGCAATTTGAACGCAACGAAATAGACCTCAATCCCTATGCGAGGTAAAGTTACGCGTCGCCAAATTATCCGGCTCTTATTGGCCAACTTTCGTGTTAGTAGCGGTCACTTCTGGCCATAGCACCAATAGAACGAGTGTTCACGTACCTCAGGTTGCAGATGTTAGGCCAATATATTCTACCTCCTTCGTGCCGACAAACTTCACAAGAAGTAGTCTGGATTGATCGACTAGATCTCTTAATTGCCTTAGGTTCGTGGTTCTTGAAGAGTTGTTGTTGATCGCACAAATTCCACCTTCTCAAGACAAAGCTTAAAGGCTAACCTAACCTAACCGAGCTCTAGTCTGATGTTAAATAGCTTCGTTAGGTTAGGTTAGCCTTTGGCCTTTGCTGCGCCATTGTGATACCCAGCGCAAACAGGACTAAGGATTGAACGCCAAACTTTTCACTCGAAAAGACCTACGTCTGCCTCATCAGCTCTTGAGATAGTCCAGGGTGCCGCGACATACAGCAGGAGAGAGATGATCAGGTTTTATTGTTTTGACCTGGCCAAAACCAGATGCTGGCAACATTGGAACCTAGACAATACAAGCCATTTGCCTGTTGTGTACCTTTTGTCTTGCTACCACTATCTTTAGCATGTTCTAAGTTGTTGTCCATATTTCATCAAGGGACGGCGGAATTTGGCGAAGTGTCCAACGTTTCCTTTTACCACGCTTGCTGGCTGATGGGAAAACGAAACTTGATCTTCATTGGCTTTGGCGGGGTATAAGTATCTTCCCTACGATGATGACGATGACGAAAGCAGCCATGACTTTGGTGACCTCCTACGAAGGACATATGATCAATGCCCGAACTAAACCTTTTTAGGAGACTTCAATGCCAAGGTGGATGAGGAAAACGTCTTGGCTAGAGTCATCGATAGCATGCCCGAGAAAGGACTCTTTTCGGGTTTGTGAAGGAGGATCCAGGCCGCTATTAGCCAGGAGATCAAAGAAGTCGATGAAGTTGGACTAGTGATAGGTCACAAAAAAAAGCTGGCGTCCCACAGGGTTTTGCTTGGTGTCCTATTTCTTTCCACCACATCATCGTTCTTGTTTCAAAGAAAAAATGTCATCCTCTACCTCCTTAAAGCAGAGCAAAGGGCGACTGGTCCAGGCCGATGGGCGAAAAGACGCAACCCCTGCCCTTTTCATTCCCGCTTGTACCTTCTTCCTCCGATCGTCTAGCAGCTTCAACAGGCTTCACTGACAGCTGGTGCTCGAAAAAGCAATAAATTCAAAACAAGCACCGAAGAAATTCCCAAAAATTCAGTGTCACTCCCTTTTTGAAAACCCCACGGTCATGCCTTGTAAAGGACTCACACTCGGTCACATTCATCGATTATTTTCGCATCCACTTCATTTGCCACTCAACGGCACTTCAAGATGTTCCCCGTCGGCCAGTTGACACTCTGCGTCATTTCCCACCGAGAACAGCAACAACGACTGACAAACTGCAAATGGCATTTTGACATTTTCCAACCAACCAAAATGATTAATGACACATTTACTCAAGGAAGGACCACACACAGAGAGGAAGCCCCATCCCCCGTCGCGCTGCTTCATCGAAAAGGTTGCCATTGGACACACAATCTTTTAATGTGACGTGCGTCAAATGAAGCGTTGACATTTCGGTGTTTCTGAAAAATCGACGCAGTCATGCCTGAAAAGACGCTCAAGCTTGTCAAGGACATTCTGCCATGCCAGTGAAAGCATTTTTACGGCAGCCCTCTCGAGTGATGGATGGGCCGTGCTGAGGTGTGCAGCGGCATTTTACGTCGCCACTTATTTCGTTTGCGGAGCGCTTTTGAATTCATCCTGGCGTACTTTTCTTAATGCGATGCAATAAAACGAACGGCACACCGCGCCGCCGCTCACTTCGTGGCCGGCGAGCACATGTAGCTCTGTTTCCAATTACTACCTGATGGCCCTTGTGGGAATTGCTTAATATCCTGGAGTTTATGGGACCTCTGGCGGGACGCCGCCGCGCCGGAATCGTGTGGCTGGTAATTTGGTATTAATGAAACAATATCTATGTTGTTTCCGTTAGGGGATACCGTTAATCCACTGGTGGGTAATTAAAGACGGGAATGGGAATGCCAGCGGATGCGGGAGTCCGCGGCTGCATCGACGTTGTTTTGGCATTTATTCGTCCGGTTATTTGCGCTGTGATTTGCCGGGGAATTGTGAATCGAAAGTTGGGATTTGCGATTTTTAATTGAAAGCAGCGTCCTTGAGATGAATTGCGGTGGGGGTTGACTGAATGATTTCTTAATGACCAAGAGATTGATTGAGCAGAGGAGTATGAAATGCTCGACTTTGTTCTTCTGAAGGTTAGGTCAGAGATGGGGACTCTGTCATGGGAGATGATGGCACTCGCGCTTGAGTGTTGAGTACTGTGAGAGAGACTCTTGGCGGGCTTACTTTCTGGCTTTTCGGATGAAGAGGCTTACGGCAGTCAAGACGAAAGGATCAGATGGAAGTTGGCCTATGGCCTTTCGTTCATGTGGTGCGTGTTGTGAACCACTAGACAGAAGACCAAGCCTGAAGCGAATCCTGACAAAGTCATTTGTTCAACTTACCTCCTTGTGGTCAGAGAGTACGCATTTTGGACACAGCCAACGTGAAGTCAGTGCTGTTGTGGGCAGTGGTGTCCTTTAACCCTTTTATGCCCGAATTAATTGGGACAAAGCTATAAGTTGTGTACACGTATGGAGTTGTTAGTCTGGTCTTTAGCATGAACTTCACTTCACTTTGAAAATCCTATGTATCTTTCCTTAGCCGTTCTGAAATGTAGGCAACAGTGGGCAATAGAGGGCAATTTAAAAAGGCACACATATTTTAAGTTCTGTTTTTTATTGAAATGTTTACTTACTTAATTATTAGGCGGACGACCCATGAAGGGTTCAAGCCTAAGCAATTGCTGTATTCCATCGGTGACTGTCCTGTGAGCGCTGCTTCCAGTCATCAAAACCAAGTTGTCTTACACCCGCGTTGACTTGACTGAGGTTCGGTCTTCCTCGAAGCAGGATGCTCGGATTTGAAGACCCTCTTTGCTGAAGCATTGTTGTCCATTCGATCGATGTGGCCGAGTCAGTGTAGTCGACGGATTTTTCCCTTCCGGACTACATCCACATCCTTGTACAGCTCGTAGAATTCGCGGTTGTGTCTTCTCCTCCATTCGCCTTCCTCGCAGACGGGACCATACATCCGACGTAGATTTTTTCTTTCGAAGGGACCAAGAATCAGCTATGCGGTCTGGCTCAGTGTCGAGCTTTCAGCTCTATAAAGCAGGACTGACAGAGTAAGAGTTTCGTAGAACATGACTTTGGTAATTCGAGTCAGGAGTTTCGAGCCAAGTTGTTGAAGCATCGATTGCCAAGGGCGATTCTAGTCGGATCTCGACGACGATGTCATTGGTGGAATTTAAAGCATCCACTACGGCACGTTGGGACCGGGCGGTAATGTTGATGTCATCAGCGTATCCAAACAGCTGGACTGACTTGTAGAAGAGAGTGCCTTCCGAGTTTACAGCCGCCCGCCGGGCTATCTCCTCCAGTACAATATTGAAGAAATCACACAGCAGCGCATTTCTTTGTGCATCGCGTATGTCTTAGAGTGGTGCGACACAACCGAATAATTTTTTGCCGGGACCCCGGCCAACACTTGGAATAGCTCCTTGTGATGAATGCTGTCATATGCGGTATCGATTAAAAGGTAGTGGGTCTCGATTTAAAACTCGCTGTGCTTCTCCAGGATCTGCCTTAGGGTGAACATTTAGTCTATAGTCGATTTGCCGGGCCGGAAGCCGCAATGGTACATGTGGATTGGTGCGGTGTATGTACGCAGTACGCTGTATGTGATCTTGTAGGCGACGTTGAGCATTGATAAGTCTTCATAGTTCTTGCAGGAGCTAAAGGGTGATTTTTTAAAGCTATAGGAAAGTTTAAAAAAAAACAAAAAATTCAGAAAAATGCATGAAATCTTTATTTGAATCGATAGTACGGTCCATATAATTTAATGTTTGAAAAAGATTATTTCATGCAAATGTTGACCTTGACTGCTCAAATGGTGAATCCGCTTAGTCCAATTTTGGCATACTCTTTCGAATCCGATCTAGGCGGCCAATAGACCGGTACCGAACGTGAAATAAAATTTTCACCGAACTCGATTCTCTATAAGTCCATTGTTGGGCGTGCTGTGTGGCATGTGGCACCGTCTTGTTGAAACCACATGTCATGCATTTTGGGCAAAATAAGTTGGACATCATCTCACAGTAGTGCTCACCATTCGCAGTTACGTTACGATTCGCATCATCTTTGAAGAAGTACCTTTGAATAATATAAAACGCAACAAACTGTGACTTATTCTGGATACATTGGCCCTTGCACTGCATCTGGCCGATATTCACTCCAAAATCGACAATTCGAATTATTTACGTACTAATTGAGCCAAAAATGAGCTTCGTCCCTGAACATAATGAACAACAACAAGCGCACGATGGACTTTCTGAACAGAGCACGCATTTTGATAACAAAATTCAATAATTTGCAAACGTTTTTCGTTTGTAAGACGATTCATGGTTAAATTGAAAATGTTTGACAGTGAAACAAAACACAAAACCTGAGTCAGCTGTTCAAGCCAGTGTTGCCAAAAAAGATAATAGCTAAAAAATCACCCCTTTAGGATCACCTATTTCATGGATGGGGCGTATGGAGCTGATATTCCAGACGTCGGGCAGGTTTCCTACCAGCATATTGCCCCAGCTTTAAGAAGCTCCGATGGTAAGCCATCTGAACCTGCAGCTTTGTTGTTCTTCAGCCTTTAAGCGGCTGTACCGACTTCTTCAAGCTAGGCGGGAGGACCACTTCGTCGACTGGAGATGGGATTTCCTGGATCCCAATCACTCTCTCCTGGTCAGGCCTGCTAAGCAGCTGTTGGAAGTGCTGCTTAAACACATCCACTATTCCCTGTGGGTCCGTAACTAGATAACCAGCATCGCACAAATTCACTTCGAATCAAGTCACGGCCACTCTATGCTGGGTACCTGGCCATACTGGCATTCAAGGCAACGAGAAAGCGGACCGCTTGGAGAATCAGTTAGCAATCCCTAACGCGCTCAGGTCGCGTGGCTCTATAAGAAGAAACATGGAAGACGAAGCACTAGATAGAGTAAAGGCTCGATGGTGTTACACCGATTTTTCAACTTATACTCGTCTCGTACTCGAACCGTGTCTCCGCCAACCTGATACGAAAATTCCCGCGCGCACCAACGCACACGGCCACCGCCTAAGCTTATCGCGATTACTCCCATTTTGCTTAACGTTGTTCCGTAACCGCCTGGGTTATTACTCGGGAACTTCGCTGCCCACCTCAATACATAAATATATATATAAATACCCTGGTCTTGGATTTATTTAGCGTTGATGCTGTAAGTCCGCAGGTTGTTAAATACCGCTTGAAGCGTTCCGGGGTCACCTTAGTTCACGACTGTCTCCTCGCTCTCGCTCGGTTTCCTGGCTGCAATTCGTTTTTCGTACGGGTTGGGCGTAAATTCTCAACAGCTTCTTGAAACTGATAGTGGGGGAAGGAAAAACCTCGAATCGCTGAAATCAGTGGAATAAAAAAACTGGTTCTCCCTCAAAATAAAACTCCTTCCTACCTTTCTTCACTTGTTTTAAAAATGTAATCTAACCACTGTCAAAAAAACTCACAATGCACTACTTCTCCTTTTTTTTCCGATTCACTATGTACACTCCACGAGTTCAGTTTGTGACTGAAGTAGATGGGTTCGGCCTTCCTCCGCATCGCCTGGTTTTTCCCTTTTGGAGAGTTACGGTTTTCCACAACATCAGGCCATCTTCAGAGCTGTTAATTCCCATTACCACTTCAGCCAACTCAAGTTCTTGGAACCATAATGAGTGGAACTTGGATGCTACAAAAAAAAAGTGAAGAACGCAGCCACAGGATTCGAACCATAGTCCCAATGGCTACCGAGCTAGCGCTAGAACAATGGACCTAAGACTTCCGCTAGCGCCACATCAGAATAAACTAGTGTCGTAGCAATATACCCTCCCACTAAACGATTAAATAAATAGAGATCTTGAACTAGGCGAAAACCTTTACTGCTTCTGGACGTAACATTGGCTCAGTGGAAATTGGAGCCATAGCAAGTCTATGTGGCCGACGCTGGCCAAAAAAGAAAAATGTTCAACCTTGCTAGTTGCCCAAAAAAGTGTTTTCTTAAATAATTTTTGCATTGACCAGCAGGTCAGGACAATGAACAAACTAAATAAATGGCTTCGGATTGTTGTTCTGAAAATGATTGAACTTCGATCGGGTGCCGTATGTGGTAGTCCTCTGATATGAATCAGAAGATTGATATATTAACTCAAAAAGTAGCAAGCCACTCGTCACCTCAATCACAGCCATCCATTGTCGCCGCACCGAGTTAAGTTCCTATTTCGGCACCACTCCATCACCCATTAAATCTGACAAATGACAGCACGTCATCTCGCACCAATAAATGTCAGCTCGCCGCCAGTTATTCGCTCCAAAGTGGAAAACGATATACTCCGCATGTTGCCATTAACAGGCGCCCTGCCCTCCCAAGGATAACACTAATTCGGGCCATTTTTATTCTCGTTTATTTGATTCCCTCTCCGCTGCGTCGTAAATAAAAAGGAAACTTTGCGAAAGTTTTGAGTGACGCAAAACAAGAAAAACAACGACATCAAGGACACCCCTTCGAAGGAGTGGCCCATTGCCCGCTTTTGCGGCCGATCTAAACTTTTTTCCCTCGTTTTTGTTGGCCCATTAATGGCGGATAAAAACAATTTCCTCTCGATCTTCGCTCATTCCCAAACTATGTTGTGTTCCGCGTAACCCTTGTACGGCCGATGGCTGGGGCGGGGGAGACCCGAAGCGGAGGTGACCCATTTGCCTTTGAAAGCCAACTAACATCCGGATGTTGGCTGTATCCGCCCAGTCGCTGCCAAGACACCCGGGTGTGGAGACGGTTTTAATTGCGTTCCACCGAGGGGCGGCCGGCGACTGCGAGCACTTGCCGACAGCTCCGGCTAATGATCAGAGTGGAACACTTCTGCACTCCTGTGCGCACTCCCGTGCAGCAACAAATGGCCGCCGTGCCGCGCCGCTGCCGGTTGTCCGGTTAATTTTTCCACATCAACAAATGATTATTTCTGCTGCCAGTGGTGGCTAGTGGCTGGTAGCGGGTGGCTGGTGTCTGGTGACGGCTGGACGGTGTTATTCAATCGGTGCCCACAATGGATATGCAAAAGTCAATTGAGGGAGAGTAGCCGTATCGGTTTGTCCGCACAGCCGACTCTGCGGGAGGATATCGATTTTGCTGCTAAAAGCCTGTTAGATGTGTTTAGGGCTAATGGCAGTTACGCCGGGAGTGGGCGGCAAGAAGGACGAAAGGATTACGTAGTCAAACATTGGCTGGGTACTGGGTAGTCGAACGCAGGAATTACTTCGAACAATTTAGCAGCGAATGGGGTTCTTTTCGCCGCATTCCAAGGGATCGTTTTTCAGCGTAACTAATACCGCTCCCGCTGCTCGGCTGAAGTGATTTTGATTGATGGCAGTCATCGGGCGAGGGTGAGCAAGCAATGTATCCTTAAGTGAAGCGAAGGCGAAACAGTAAGCCTTGAAGTGGTTTTCGAACAGCTAAGTCCGCCTGGGACGGGGTGACTGCTTTCTGGTACGCTCAGGCGGTTAAGGGTCTTCACTGGTTCGCCCTAATTGTTATCGAATGTATTCTTGGAACTGGCTTCCTGTGCAGGGGGAGGGAGAGGGAATTTTTCAAACAATTGAGTCATTGTAGAAGCAAATGTCGATTCGTTTCTGTTTATTTTTAGAGGAACAAAAGACGCCGTCGAACGAAATTCGACAATGGAAACCCTAGACAACGAGTGGAGTAGTTTGCAATTCAATTCGGGCGGGGGGACAAGTCCATGAAGTCGAACACACAATCAATTCAAAATTGACTAAACAACTTGACGAAGAGAGCATTATTCTGGGAAGAAAATGAAACCGTACTGGGCGTAGCGTTGAGGGTAGATGCGTTGATGCGACTGCTCGCTGGTCCATGTCTATAACTGTGTTGCTGGTGTACTCGTAGTCTTCTACAGAGATGCTGCCTGAGTCGCTGAGATCGTCAAAACTTATAGGGATCTTAATGACGACCTCTCGGGGCAATGGTATGATGCTCTCAACCTCTTCTGCAGCTTCTGCAGAAATCAATCATGACGACTTCTGGTGTGCTGTCGTGTATTGTTTCCGTTGATTTCACGCCAACTCATCTTCTAGTTCATATCTTCCAAAAGTTACAAGAAGAGAAAAGAGTCCTTGTGCTTTAGTGAACAGAGCACAGTGGGGCCCTCGTCTTTGTAGGTATGTGCATCCACTCCAACGCACTTGATATCTAGGATATGTAGGTCAAATGAACAGCAATGCTCTGGCCAGCAGCGTATTCGAGTGTAACTCTGATGGATAAAGCAGTAAAGGAAGCCCTCGCTCTAGGTGGCGCGCACAAGTTGAAGACCGGCTTGGGGTGCGCAACTGGAACCAGCACACAATGCTCTAAACCAAACAAGGGGATTCATGATCATCAGTGTTTTGATTACTAACTTTTACGGACAGACACTTTCGACCAGTAGGTCTATGGCTCTTGCTTACTTAGAGCAAGGAGTTGGGTGCATTATTTTTCAGTTCGATACGGCTTAAGTTATCGCTTTACTATACTGTTCAAATGGCAGAGTTCGTGCTGTCCATTATGAGCAGCATATTTGCTAGAGACCAGCGGCGATATATATTCGCGCATCTGTGCTTGTTCACCGCCAATGCTGCCTCATGCACTGAACGACCATGTAGTATCTCCTGAATTTTGTGGAGAGGTCACAGACTGCACCCGCGCTCAAGCTGGTAGTGTGTAAGTCAATTTCATCTTAAAGAATAAAGAGGCATAGCTACTTATTGTTTGCATGTATTGAGACAGAGGCGACAATAATGGGTTTAGCGGTGAATGAGAGCAAAACAAAGTATATGCTGTCATCAAGAAAGGACACACAACATCGACGACTCGGTCAGGACGTCACCATAGGCAGCTACAACTTCGAGGTAGTAAAAGACTTCGACTACCTTGGCTCCCAAGTAAATAGTGCGAACAACATCAGTACCGAAATTAAATAACTCTTGCCAACCGCTGTTTCTTTGGGCTCAAGAGGCAATTGAGTAGTAGAGCCCTCTCTCGAAAGACCAAGCTCACGTTATATAAGACCTTGATCATCCCTGTCCTGCTGTATGGCGCGGAGCTTGGACTATCTAAAGAGCGGATGAAGACGCACTTGGTCTCTTCGAGAGAAAAGTTCTGCGTTCAATCTTTGTTCCTGTTTGCGTTGAAGGTTCTTGGAGAAGGAGATTCAACCACGAACTGTACGGGCTGTACAGCGACATGAGTCTAGTCAGGCGTCTACGGATTCAACGCCTAAGATGGCTAGGCCATGTAGAGCGCATGGACAACACTGATCCAGCCCGAAGAGTCTTCGACTCCGAGCCAGTGGGACAACGCAATAGAGAACGACCACGAACCCGATTGCGCACTCAAGTGGAGAAGGACCTCAACCAACTTGGAGTGCGAAATTGGAGGCAGCTGGCTAAAGAACGTGCCAGCTGGAGAGGATTGTTGACCGAGGCCCAGGTTCACCGCGGACTGTAGCGCCACAACAAGAAGAAAAAGAATCTACTTATAATAGGCAGCTGCATAGGCAAGACTTAACCACATGATTGTCGGATTATAAATACATAATTGCACTTTTGAAATCTAAAGGAATTCAGAGACCAGACAGGTACCGATTCCAATGCCGAGTTAAAATTCTGACGGCCCTCACATCTGTCTGTTATGTCATTTCGTTCTTTGGGGATTGGTTACCGTATAGTTTGCCGCGGATAACACGATAAGTTTCGGTAGATTGTCTAGCACGAAGAATCGCTAAGCCTTATGGCGCCTTGAGGTTTACTGGTCTAATGTGTAAGTCCAAAGGTATAGACCTCACAGATCGTGTGGTGCCATTGGATGCTAGTCTTATACCTTGTAGAGCTTGATATGTTAAGGGTTTTTCTAAGGGCTGGCCACTGTACTTCTTCTTCTTCTAATAGCCCTACAGTCCTGGGTGAACCTGGGCATCAGCTAACAAGCCTAATTGGCAGTTGCTTAGCCAGCTTATCGCATGCAAAATTTGTTCATGTCATTATCCAATTGATTGAGTCATCCGCTTAATGGTCGTCTTCTTTTGCGTTGAACCACTGGTTCGTAGTCGAAGACCACCATACTAGTGATCTTCATTTTAGAATCTATGGCAGGTCTTTGCACTTATCTCAGAGGAGTCACTTCTTAGTTGACGCTGTCAGAATTGGATGCATTTACGAAGAACTATTGCAAATACAACTTTTGGAACTGATCTATACGTTGGTTGTTCTTACTTGTTAGGTTACCTTAAGAAAAAGTGACTTACTGAAGAAGACAGTCGCATTTAGGGCAAAGTAGCTTAATTGTGATACCTTTCGGATTGAGTGCTCCAATCACTTTAACAAGTTTCAGCTTGTAATGAAGCGATTGCGCTGACATATTCTGACGTTGTTTAGCTCGTCGGGTGGTAGGCACGAACGCAAGCAAGGCATGTTTTTTAAGAATATATTTTTGTTTATTGGCACTTCGATGCAGGGCGAATACACAGCTCACTAGGTGCATTTACGTCGGTTTTCTTAGCGGAAAATTCCTATTGGCCACGAATTAAAGATAGTGTAAAGAACAGCAGGTGGTGACTCGTGGCGTTATGGGTATGTGCGTCGACCCGAACCTCGACGTCGTAGGTTCGGTTCCAGCTCTGAGCGACAAAAATAATTTTCACGACCCCACCTCTTTCGAGTCACTGACAATGATCAAAGAGTATTTCCTGTCTAGAGAAAGCTTCTCAAGCTTGGCCGTTCGGAGTCGGCATAAAACTGTAGGTCCTTTCCAGTCGTGAGAGAGGCATGACTATACAGATTGTCGAAAAACCAAGCGCATGCTCCCGAATGTCTCTGAAGAAGACGGAAACACTTCGTAAGATAAGGCGGCAATGAGGTGGGACCTAAAAATGTAGGCTCGTCATCACAGAAGCAGACGATTGTAGAGCACAAACTTAACTAATTTCCTTCAACAAGGGCATTCGTGTGAGAGCAGTCAACGACGAAGTTTTATCAGCGGCTTAGCATAAATAAACGCAACCTTATATATCTTACATTCAAGAATAAAGCATTTTTTATAATTGTGAAGGGTTTATTGAAGTCTTCTTTCAGATCTAGTGTAATGTTAAAAAACTTCGGAGTCGAGTTCGAAATTGGTTTTGATATTGATCTGCAATGCAAAGTTAATAGTGACTGCTATGAAGTTGATCTCTCACAGATGAGCTTTTGCATGTGTCAAAGAGGATCATCTCCAAGTGTTTGAAGGATGCCAGCGGACACTCCGTCCACACTCCACACCAGCAGCTCTTTTCGACTTCAATCTCACTGTCTTGAGATTGTCTAGTTCAAGGGGATGGAATGCCCCTCTATCTTCATACAGATTGAGCCGGACATTCTGCCTTCTGTTCCCTTCGACGTTTGTAGAATTGTTCGGCACACTTTGATTTGCCTGTGGACTCAGATGATGAAAGTATATGTAACGCAGATCTCACACTTTGCAAAAAGAAGTGACAAAACTTCAACAATTTGTACGAATACTCCGGCTGTTAGTATTGTGGTAACACCGCAATCAGTTCCAAGCAGAGGACTCGCCACACATAAGCTCAAGTAGCCAGCGAAACGCTGTTTAAATTCCTGTCCTTGTTCCTAATTGGTTTGATAACTCAGCGTGTCTGAACAACGATGTCTGCAATTTCAGGCGCTAACCGCAAAGATAAACATATGAGAAATGGCGCATAACCCATTTCCAACTGTTTTCACTTAATGATCTAAGCACTCAGGAAATATAGGCATGAGTCCCTTCGTGAGTTTACGTACAGTCAAATGCATTTTGGACTAAAGCCAATCTATCCCAGAAATCACATTCACCGAGAAAGTCAACTTCTACCCCTATCACTCTTAGAATTTATCTGACAGCGTTTTTATAAAATGTTCACAGAGCCTTAAAGCCTAAAGAAGTGTGCGTGAAATTTAAGTAGTATGCATGACTTTAGACCAAATTCAGAGACAGGCAAGAGCTTCTTCATGTGGATCACTTTTCTGGAATTTTTAAGCAGAGTCCTCTTGCAAACAATCCTCATTCAAGCCATTGACACTTTGAGAACAAATATTCCTCCAATTGTTGTTGCACGGAATTGATGATGAAATGACCTCCTGTCAAGGACTCTCCTAGATGACATGTGGATTTTCATGTATTCCTCAGGTAATGTCAATGATCTCAGATGCACTTTATTTAAATTTGTACTCGAAGCCACGAGGTGGATAACACGACAAATCTCTGAAGGATATCCTCGCACCCTTTGAACACGATCATCTCGTGGCAGGTGATTGACATAAAATAAAAGAATAAATAACTTTCAGAACCAACTCGTCATCGGGGAGATAGCCCGCCATTCCATTCGACTTTCTCTGAAGCGTCCCCACTGTCGTTGATTATGCGAGCACTGTCGCAAATATTCGGATGCCAGTTGTTCATCTTTGCTATCACAACGTCACGCTACTTCAGCTCCACTGTACAGCGTACACCTCCATAAGGACGCCCCCGGATCCCAGCACGGCACAGAGTGCGGAGGAGGAGTTTAAATATGCAACTAGGTTAGCCAGCAACCGAGGCATGTAACCAAATTTCCTTGCTCTCTGCCACAGAATAACACCTAGACCGCATTTAATTTACATAGCACCACCGCTGCCAGAGTCCAGGGATTTTTGTAACTTTCCAGGCTCACCCCAGGATCCCCGCCACCACCGCAACCCGTCCGCGGTGAAACAAAGGAGAGAAAATTAAATTCGGTCCTCGTTGGTGTGTTACAAAGTTTTCGCCAGATAAGCCAACCTCCAAACCTGATTAGCGTTCATTGCAGGCGTGCAGAGCTCAGCTCGCCCACACGCCGCTCACGTGGAACGCCCTTCGATAGGATGCGCGGTATAATTTCAGTTTTTTTAATTCCGCCATTCAACACATTTATTATCAGTTTTAGAATTGCCAACTTATGTACGATTAATTGGCTCCAAAGAGGGTGTCCTTTTCAAATGCTTGTCCTTGGCACCGCTTCAGAGGCGACTCCGCCCCAGCACCCTGTGTCATATTCATTGAGAGACGGTGCGAGAAGTGGATCTAATTACTCGGGAGAGTGTTCGCATGTAGTGGCTGGAGATGGATAGTCGTACGAATTGAATTGAGCCGGCGACGAAATAAGTTTCATAATTAGTTGGCTGAGCTCCGGGTGCGGAGACGAAGGAAGTGCTGCCTTTGAAAGTCAATTTGTTGGCTTCGCGCAGAGATGAGATGATTTTCGACTAACTGTGGAGACATTGAAGTCATCTCTTTCCTTTCGCTTAGTTAACTCGATTGTTTCCTTTGGCGGTACATATTCGTCTGTGTGGTGGGAAGAGTTTTGACGAGAAGATATGCTTGTGCGGGGAGTGGGCAAGGTGAGAGGTGGTAGGTCTGGTAAATTGATGTACACTGTCGCCGAATTTGGAGACGATACAATGGACTGTCGTTGTAGGGAATCTGTTCATCATAGCCCGCAGAAATAGTATAAAAAATAAGTTCTGAGATCAAATGCAAGATAACCCTTGTCCATCACTGTTTTTTTGAGCTCGAGGCACAGTTGTGCCACCGTCTCCTCTCCAAAGATAGAAGCTGACTTTTAATATAAGCCCTTGGGCATTCCAGTCCTACTCAACGAAGTCATGGACAGTGGTCAATGTTAAAAGTTGTTGAAGAAGTTTTGCGTGCAATCTTTGTCAGCATTCAAAGCACAAGAGACAGCCACAAGCTCAAGTGCTCGCCTCTATTGTTCTAGTTGCCAGCGATAATTTGCTCTTCTTGTGGAGTATGTCTTTCCGACCACGGATCATGTAGACCAACGTGTTGAGTTCATTGCCACTGAGAACTACAATAGCCAGGCTCATGTACGAACCTTAGGCGCTTTTTCGATTCAACACCGCTTAAGTGTGCCAGGCTCAAGAAGGCTTTCCTAGAAATAACATATTTTTCTGTTCTACAGACACTCCCAGGGCAGATGATGGATAGACTCTGTTTCTTCTTCATTTCGGCAGCTTCTGCAAGAGTAGTTAAGTGGGATGTTCGAAGTCGAGTTGCATGTGCACTTATGATCCGTTAAGGAGTTCCTATTAGCATGCGTAAATCCTTGCAACTAAAACTGATGCATGATCTTGATTCTTGCTCAGCACCCGCCATAGAGCCCTCAATGTGACTTCAATCCCGCTAGTACTGGCTCTGTTCTGGGCTACATCTTGAACATTGTTCCTTATGATGCTGAGCGGCGTGTGTGCTTAAGGATGCAGATAAATAAATACTTCGATGGGAAAGCTTTCCCTTTAGTCACAGCCATCTTTTTCGCATGGACAGAACTAGGCTTTTTTCCTAAATATTATATATTATATCCATAGTGGAGATCCGAAGTAGAATCGCCTTTGGCAACCGATGATACTTCGGTCCGTCAAAACAACTGGGCTCGAAACTCCTGACTCGAAGGACCAAAGTCATGCTCTACAAAACTCTTATTTTGCCAGTCCTATTTTCTGGAGCCAAAAGCTGGACATTAAGTAAGGCTGCAGAGCTGATTCTTGGTGCCTTCGAAAGAAGGCCTACATCGGATATATGGCCCCGTCTGCGAGGAGGGCGAATGGAGGAGAAGACACAACCGCGAACTCTACGAGCTGTACAAGGATGTGGATGTAGTCCGGAAGGCAAAAATCCGTCGACTACACTGGCTCGGCCACATCGATCGAATGGACATCAACGCTCCAGCAAAGAGGGTCTTCGAAGCCGAGCCTCCTGTTTCGGGAAGGAGAGGAAGACCGAACCTCCGGTACAAAGACCAAGCCATCGCGGATGCAAGACAGCTTGGCCTTGATGACTGGAAGCAGCGTGCCCAGGACCGTCACCGATGGAAGGCAGCAATTGCTCAGGCTCAGGCTCAGACCCTTCATGGTTCATCTGCCTGATAAGTAAGTAAGTAATATTATATCCGTAGGCACGGTTAGCCATTCATCGTCCACTGCCTTAGATCTGGTCCTGGTGTTGCATTGGCTCCAGCTGCTCTGCTCCTGCAGTGCTGTGGCTAGTCGTAGGTTCCTACACCTAGGAGCCTACTACTTCAGCGGCCACAATGAGCTAAACAGTGTCAGCATAGGCCAGCTAAATCGCTTCACTAGAAGCACCACCTGGTTCCAGTGTTAGGAGAAGTCAGTCGGCGTGGTAGCACAATGGGCCTACTCTGGAATGAGTGTGACTAGCAGTCAGCCACCATTACCTAACCTAAATTCTTGCAGACTACGTGAAACCTTTACATTCTTGGTATCAAACCAGGTTTCGACTAACTTGCCAGTGTGTTCCTGATCATTGTACTGTTAAACATACATGTCCTGTTCAGCATACATACGTCAGTATACCCAATGCTAGTATCTCCCTAATAGCATATATATTCATTACAAGCTATGTCTAAGACAGCCCACATTACGAGTTGAATGCAACAGATCATTACGCGTCACTTATTTCATACAATCCAAGGCTTGCAGCTTGGTCTGCTGACCTGTTTACTTTCTCCTGCTACGTACTTTACATGAGGAGACCGGCAGTCTTTCTCCTTTTAGAAGACAGGATTGACATGGATTTTATTCAACAAAACGAAACTCATTGAGTTGGACGAAGTCCTCTAAGCTTGCCCTAGTTGCTATGAAAAGAAGAGCTGTTGTTGGACTGTCCTAGTGGGTCGTCAGCCAAAGATTGTATGAAATTATGAATTCCAAGATGTGGACGAAAAGCCACCAAATGAGCAGGTTTATAGCTAGGATCACTGCGAAGATGAAAATGAAATCGCCGATGGTTCTCTGTGAAGAGACTCACTGACATAAATCCATTTCTCCGAGAACCCCTGTCGACGAAATCTAAGGTCTCCCCTCTCAACTTTAGCAGCATTTCAATTGTATGTACATTATGACATTAAACCTGTTCATATTCAGAATGACCCACAACGACGTTCCCAACACCATCCTCGATGCAACAATAAGCTGCTCCTTTACCTGAGGAGAAACAGGTAATAAATACAACCTTAAAATTCAGCAGCAACTCAGGAGGAAAGGACTAAAGTCGGCTTGCAACTCATCATTACATTGCTACATTTTACCCAAAACTCCATCCTTGAAGCGCACTCCTCTGGAAAGCATTAATAACTCCATCCCCACCAGACTGAATCAATCCCCCGCACCCCTCACCAACATCGAGACCACAAAAAAAAGGCCTAGAAACGGTGCGATTCAACGAAGAAAGAAAGAAAGATTCGCTGCCGCTACTGCCGCTACTGCTGATAATGATGATGATGAGTGGACGGACTCCAGCTCATCCCATTCAATTAGAGAATACTCATTAATATCTAAAAGCTTCACAAAAAGAGGTTTTCCATTATGCTCATTGATATCGCTAATAGTGTGCAGCCGTCCATTAACCGAGAACTGAACTAAACTTTTATGACTGCGCCATCCATCGCCAACCCTTCCGCCGCACCGCGATGAGATCATAAAACCAAAACGAAGACAAAAGCGAAGAAGAATCTCCAACATTTTATGAACTTCTTAATCAAATCTCTTGTCCCAGCCGACGCCCTCCACGCCCCCCACGCCCCCTCCACACGCCCTAGGACGAAGGTAAAGCCCTCGTCATCCAGCGACTTTCCATCATTCCGGCTACAAAGTCATTATACCGAAATAAGACCGCCTCGCCGAGTGTTCGCGATCTCCGTCCAGGACCAGGACCAGGACCGGGACCAGCACCACTCCCGTCCGCATTTAAAACAACAGAATCTAACACAAAAGCCAGCTTCAACTTCAACTCCAGCGGCAGCTCCGACTTCAGTTCTAGTCCGACGGCCATGTCCGTCCGACTGACGAGGACACGATAACATCTCCCCCCGCCACCCCCTCCCCAAGCACAGTGCACAGAGCGTGTGACAAGGGGTGGCTGGATGAAATCAAGAAAATTCCAAATAATGAAAGTACTCTCGACTGCAGCTTTGTCCAAGGAGAAGGAAAAAAAAAAGAATAAAACCCAACCAGGGTGGGTGGGGACTCAGCGCGACGGCTGAATGAGCGGGCTGATGGGAGAGTGAACTTTTAATGAAGTTTATGTTTCGCATTCTGCCTCGTTCTTCAGTGAGTTTCCTGGACTCATTTACTCGCCGGGAAGAACAAAAGTCAGCAAAAAACTGTTTACATTATCCTTCAGTTGATGTGCGTTCTTTTTTTCGTTTCGTTTCGTCCTCTTTATGAGTGGAGGAGCAAAACACACAGGCCCATCGAAGGAGGGCACACGGGCGCCCGGGCGCTCCCATCGGATTCGCAGTGCTGATGCGATGGGCACCAGCGTCGAGGCGCACAATGCACACAAACATTAAAATGCACCGGCTTCCGTTTGTGGAAATTGTTGCGAAACAATTTAATAACACTGCTGTGCGTGGTAGGCAGTGTGTGGTTGCCTCGTGTGTGTGTGCGGGGAGGGATTAATTATGAACGGGGGCTCTGAGCAGGGTGGATGCAGGCGTCCTAAACGAAGGCCCTAGACCGCTGGGGTGATTAATTCATTTTCAATCGAACCATGGACGTTCCTGTGCCGGAAGCGAAGGCAGTTCCGGTGTAGACATCCGCTGTGAGATGGATCAAGGAATCGAAAATTTCATTACTCGCCGTCTGGTGGTTCTTGAGCGGATGGACGGCCTGAAGCATATGCGGAGGTAAGTGAGGATGCTGAGGGACTGCTTTCGGCTTAAGAAGAGATAGCACCAGGTCAGGACCTTTGAGACGGTATTGGAGCGAACGCGACTCAAGTGAAACACTGCCCGCATGACTGGTGTGGCCATTTGTGCAATGATGTGCTATTCCGTATTTAATGGCATGAATGTAGCTCCAGAATAATGCTGACTAAATTATGGACCTCATATGGTTGTTGCTTTATTCAGATGTCCTTTCTTATCATTCTTATCTGGTCACCTTGGTATTATACTTTTTTCTCAAATGATGGAGAAAAATCAGCTTGTAGTAGCAATAATATCAAAATCCTTACCAAAGACAATATCTTGTACCTAACGTCACTCACAATCATTATTTTTTCAAGCAGAGCACATACAACGTCGTCAACTTTACAATTAAACACAGACGGCCCTAGGACACAGCCCTGTGTAGCTCCTCTTTGACTTGAAATTTAATTCGATATTCTGCAATAGTGCGACAATATTTAGAAAAAGGATGTTACTTTGAATTTCCGATGCGTCATACAGTTTGTTTACTCCTTTCGAGTCTGTGCCAATGCTTACAAGGTACAATTGTCTTGAAGAAGCTTCTCAAACTTAAGCAGTCGGAGTCGTGAAAGATCAACGCGAGTAATTAGCTCTAATATGGTTTTTAGCAAGGCCAAGACCATGTCAAGCTGCAGCATCAATTAATGCACGACGCGCACCGTTTTAAAAGTGTTTCCATGGTCGTTCGACTTAGTCGTCTATTTAATGGATTGTGTCGATCAGTTAGTCAGCTTATAGATGTTCACGATTTGCAATATATGCTGACAGCGTCGCCTCATGAAATTCTCGCGATCTTCAACTAGACGATTAGACAATTTAGCCAGAGCCTGTATCACATTTTAAAGAAAAGTATCAGTTTGTATTGACTCTTATTATCGAAAAAAGCACCGGAATGCTTTACAAAATGCCTTTCGTGCACTTCGACTATTTCACAGTCGATTTTATTTAATTACAGAGCGGAAACACCTTCATCATTTCATTAGCATCATATTGACCAGCAATCCACCTACCCGAATTTGTTGGTGCCAGAGTCAATAATTTTAGGAAATATGCAGCGTCAACAACACCAGAATCATATGTGCACAAGCCCCTACCGATGAGACTGAAGGCTCTGTCAAAGAAGACTCTTATGACTTCTTGGAGTACGATGTTCAAAATCGGTAAGATATACATCTTTGGCGGAGCGATCGGAAAGCACAGCCTCCACGACACGACAAGGGATAACGGCTTTCGACTCACAGACTTTGCGACAGCACGTAATATTTTCATAAGTAGCACAAGGTTCACTAGCTAAAAAATCCACACAGCAAACTGTCGATCCCCGGACGGTCGAACCGCCAATCAAATCGACCGCTCGTTCACGGAAGACACGCGTCAAGTATCCTGGATGTGCGAACATTCAGGGGAGCAAAGGCCAACTCTGACCATTTTTTCGTGGCAGCAAAATTCAGAGCACGACTGTTCAAAGTCAGAGCGCTGCACCAGCCAATAACGAGAAGTTTTGACATTGGACGCATGAGTACGCCGGCGATAGCCAGACCCTACGAAGAGCAATTGAGTGAGAGACTCTCCAGTATGCCTACGTCAAGCACAAACGCCAACGAGATGTGGATACATTGCCTCTCGGCCATCAGAGAGGTTGCGGAAACTACCTAAGGCTACCTCCCACCCCGACAAAAGATAGAAAAAACGTGCAACCGACGAGGCATACAAAAAAGCGCTGCTATGGAAAACAAGAGAAGCGCAAGAGGAAACTTGTACGCCTAAAGAAACTGTCTCACGTAACCTCACAGCTCAAGAATATCGAAGTTTTTAGAGACAAACAAAAAATACCAAAAACCTGGCCTTAGTCTTTATTAAAGGCACCCAGGCTCTTAGAAATTGCGAGGGTGACTTCCAACAGCTGCTTAGCGGGCCTGATCAGGAGAGAGTGACGGGGAACCAGGAAACCCCAGCTCCAGTCGACGAAGTAGTCCTCCCACCTAGCTTTGAAGAAGCCGGTACAGCCATTAAAAGACTGAAGAACAATGAAGCCGCAGGCTCAGATGGCTTGTCATCGGAGTTTTTCAAAGCTGGGGCAATGTAATGGTAGGGAGCATGCACCAGATCGTTTGCCAAATATGGGAAGATGAAAGCATGTCCGACGACTAGAACATCAGCTCCACATGCCCCATCCACATTAAAGGCGATCATGCCTCCTGCAAGAACTATAAAGGTATCCTACCCAGCGTACTGTCGTTTTGCACCGCACTAATCGGCACGTACCAGTGCGGCTTTCAGCCCGACAAATCGTCTATAGAACAAATCTTCACACTTATTCAGAACCTGGAGGAGACCAGCGAGTTTCAAATCGATACTCACCATCTTTTCATCGATTTTAAAGCCGCGTACGACAACATTTATCGTAAGGAGTTATTAGAAGCGATGGCCGAATTCGGGATCCCGGGAAAACTGATCCGGTTGTGTCGCACCACGCTAACACATACGCGATGCACCGTGCAGTTCGGTTCAAAAACCTCTGAACCGTTCGAAACCTGCACTGGATTCCGGCAAGGAGATGCGCTATAGCGATGATGTGATTTTTGCATTTTGGTACTGGAGAAGATAGTGCGGCGTGCAAAAGTCAGTCCAGCTGTTGGGATACGCTGATGACATCGATATTATCGAGCGGTTCCAACGCACCGTAGTGGAATCTTTCACGGCAATTGAACAGGCGAAACGAGCTGGTCGAAAAGTCAACGAGGACGAAACGTTAAGTAAGTAATTAATTCAGACTTCAGAGCTGATTCTCTCTTCTCTCAAATGAAGTCGAGAGCGTTGCGCGTCCAACGTGCTCCAATTGAAGAAGAAGCCATTTCGACCGCTGCTTTTATGTCGGAACTTGTGAATTGACTCAATATGTAATGGTGCACGGCTATGCTCCTAAAAACGCTTATCTTGCCGCTTATCTGTAGAGCTGGTTATTGCTGTATGTGAAAGAATAAGTGAACTATGCGACCAGTTGCAAGATGCGGTTGTAATTCGTAGATTCGATGCTCCAGCAAAATGGTTCTTCAAATTTGAGCCTTCTGGTTGGAGAAGGTGTGAAAAATCGTAGCGTTGATACGAATACCAAGTTCGTGCGAACACAGGGACCGCCGCCAGCGGTGGAAGACAGCTGTTGCTCTGGCTCAGATCTTTCACTTATATACCGAAACTTCCTTGCATAATCTACGACAGACAACGAAACCAACAGACATACGCAGAATATTCCATGTCGCTGTTGGAGTCGATGTCTGAGCCCAGGCTACACCAAGGTTTCATGTAGTTGCTGTACCGTCTTCCAGTGAGCGGCTTTTCTGGGAGGCCTTCCGCCATATACCGTTCAAATTCCAGAACTTGTATGGCGACATATGAACGAACCTTTATATTCTGGATCCAGTTTGTGTGATTCTCCAGTCGCTTGAGTGAACTGGTGCAGGAAAGGGTTATATTTGGCTCACTGTAGTTCTCGACGACTTGTTGTCTCTTCAAGTCAAGGTTCTCCACTTCAATTCGGCCATCGCGCAGCATTTGACGGACCTAGGTTTGAAATTAAAAATGAATTCGTTTGGGCAGAAAGTACAACAAATTTCGTTAAGAATTGAGATTACACTGGAGAGTCGGCAAAATCGAATCTCAATATGTTATCAACGGCTGAACATTTGAGCATGCTATGCAGAGTTATTCAATCGCTCGGCATGACTCGAAGTGTTGCAAAAGCAGTCTTAACATGCAGGAAACCATACTCCGTGCAAAATTTTCAGAACTCCTTCGAAGTACAAGCTGTTCCTCTGTCCGAGGTAATTCGCAATGGTTGCTCAAATATGGAATATACCTCTTGTAGAGTGTTTATGACTGGCGTTGACTTTGTACTCCTCACTAATGTAACCTCAACCCTTTTACATTTTTTTTCAGAAGTGTGTTGGTGTCGTGATATAAGGATTTTCAATTTGAGGATTCTTATGTTCAGATTTTACAAAATGACACGGTTGAAGCCAGCGATAAGTTTGAACTGATATCTTATGTTGTGGTGGCCGTGGCGTTGTGGGTATGTGCGTCGACCCCAACCTCGACGTCGTAGGTTCGATTCCAGCTCTGAGCGACAAAAATAATTTCCACGACCCCACCTCTTTCGAGTCACTGACAATGCTCAAAGATTATTTCCTGTCTAGAAAAAGCTTCTCAAACTTGGCCGTTCGGATTCGGCATAAAACTGTAGGTCCCTTCCACTCGTGAGAGAACAATAGCACGCACAACACGAGTAGTTGCTGAGAAGCTAGGCTCTGGCCCTCTATGGGCTGTAGCGCCACCCATATTATTATATATATATCTTATGTTATTCCATTTAAGAAACAAACAAATATATCCCCTTCAGTTTAAGCATCTGTGCGGTCTGTTGACGTTTATATGCTACGACCACGATGAATCGCCTTCCGTTCCTACAGAATGAAAGACCTCACGCAACAAGCGGATTCTGCTTTAGCGGATCTCTGGCTACCTTTCATACTTCCAGTTGTAGTTGCTTGAGGAGACTCTCCACCTCTATGCACCAACTGACAACCGACCGCCCTCTTCTATTCCGCCCCACTCGACCCGGAATTGAAAACCACTGCCACACACTTCAACAAAAACTATCAACAAACCGCACAAATGGCATTCAACTAATCACCTGGCTTGAGAAAACAATCAGCTCCCCTTCGGCGTGCCACACCATTTGATGGCAGCACCCTCCCCCCAAAGGCGATTCCATCTCCAGGCTAATGTCACGCAATAAATCTCTTATCCGACATCTTCGAAATGTCATTCAGCCGATTAAATCCCCAACAGCTTCAATTCATCAAAATCGAAAAAGAAACCACACTCTGTCGAATACGCACCAAAACCCACTCACCCCTGCCCCGTTCGCATGCAACAAATTTCACCCGACTTTCACTCAAACGGAAAAAAACAAACCCACTCACTGTCACATGGTAACACGAACTTGAGTGAAAACGGGCGCACTGCACCTGCGCCACACCGAAGAGCCGGAGTCTGCAAAAACAGATGAACTCTCCCTTGCAGACTCCCCAACATGGAACTCGAACATCCTGGAACGATTCCCATCCGCGAGGACTACTCACCACCATGCACGAAGGATTTCCCACTAAATTTTCTCAGTCATCGTTCATCGTCTCTCTCGGTCGGTAGTGGTTTACGGAGAAGGTGGATTCGCGCGTTTTGCCTTGTCTTCAGGCCTTAGACATAGAACCAAAAAAAAAACAGTGACTCCATCATCCCCCCCTCCGTTCAAAGGATACGAATAAATCTTCAAAAAAAAAAAGAAAAGAAACCGAAAAAAATATTTATTCTCCGCGTGTGTTAGTGTGCTCGCGTGTGTTCTGCGAGAGCGGAGAACGAAGGAATTTGTTAGATAAGATAACGCATCCACTGTCTCTAACGAGCGCCCGCCCGTCGCCGCCCCTCTCATATGGTTTGTAAAATATTTGCCCGTCATTCAATTCATTCCTCTGTGACGGATCTGCCTCTCGATGAATGTCCCCATTTGCGAGTGTCAGTGAAATGCAATTATCCTGTCTGTCTGTGATCTGTGTGTGTGTGTGCCTGTGTGTGGGTGACTTGGTGAAAACTGCAATTAAATCAAATTTACCGGCATCAACGGCCATCTAATCACTTCAATTTAACTCGTTTCCCCACGATTTTTTTTCCTCCCCACTCGCAGTGGGAATGCCCTCTAAATTAGTGCTTACCTGCCAACGGTTCTGTGGGAGGGAGACATTCCGAGCAAAAATGCACAAAAAAACAAAAAAAAACTCAAAAAACCGCGGCATGGGAGATGGAAAATAAAAAAAAACGAAAAAAACAACAACAAAATCGATAAAAGTCCTCTGACTACATGAAGGCGCATAGTGTTTTGTGCAGCGGCTGCCCCGTGCCGCCGTGCCTCCTTCCGTGTGCATATTTATTTATGTGCAAGGATTCAGTTTTTTTTTGTTTTTTTGCTTCTGCTTCTGTTTCCTCCCCCGTTCTGGTTTCTGCTTTGTTTTCCGTTTCGCTGTGCTTCGTCTTGTGCCCGCCCGTGATAAGAAGGAGATTTTCTGCGCTTTTCGTGGCAGGACATGTGGCGTTTGTGTCTCGTGACAAAAATGATATAGGTACTTTTGTTTTTTTCAATGAACAGACAGAGAATTTGCAATCCACTCCATATCCGTGGCATAATCGATTTGTGTAGTAAAATTCAGTCTCCTCGTGTCTGCGTGCGTGTGTGAGTGCGTGTGGTGGCGCGTAGTAAATGCATGTCCAGTCTGCAGTGTATCCTGAATACAAACAATGAACTTGTGCCGAAATACGTTTACTACACATTGACGTTGCATATAAATTGATTATATCGCACTCTGTCGTCTCTCAGTTTTGTTTCAGTTTCGTCCTTCGTGTGTGTCTGCTTGTGTGCGAGGTGTCTGTCCGCTGGCTGTGCATGTGTGTGTGTGTGTGTCGATTTGCATGCATGAAGCACTTACGATACATATCCTCCCCCATCCCCCTCTCCACCAGCCCCCTTCGACATTCACAAAAACGTACTACGAACACTGCGACCAGACACCAGAGAGTGCAATTCCATGTGAGTCCTGTGCACCATGTCCATGTGGTATTCCTTGTTTTTTTTTTTCGCCCAAAATTTCCATACAATTGAAGAGCACTGAACGAGTGTAAATTTGTGTGTGAATATCCCCCCCGCTCCGCAAAAAATAAACCAGAGAAGACGAAGGAAACAAAAATAAATATTGCAAGGATAACAGATGAGATGATAAGAGACCATTGAGTGTGAGTGTGTGTGAAGCTTAAAGTGGGCCCACACCGATGTCCGTCCAGGACGTGGAATAGAGTAAGAGATTTTGTTTATTTAATGTAGCAACTCGTGATGTTTCGGCGAAGGCCCCCTAAAAGGTTTCGCTGGAAATTGGAATGGACTGACAGAAAAAAAAACAAGAATCACTCGCAAACTTAAGCGGAGCGTATTCAAAATGGGTTGTGGCGCGTAGGCGTTCTCTGGATCAGTTGGCACAAGTATAAAGGTTGTTGGCTCGGCAGTTTTTGTTGGCAGCTTATCTCAAAGCTGTTGTCCATTAATTTCCTTTTTTCACAAGAACGGTGTGGAATTTAAGATCATTGAGGGGATTCAATGGTTTTTGGACTGTCGCAGGGATTTCAGTAGAAGGTGTGATTGTACGGGATGGACTTTTAAAACTGAACTAAATTGTCATTAATCCTAAAGTACAACGTCGTGCAAGTGGGTGCCTCGGCTGGCTTTGCAGTACCGCATTAATATATGGACGGCGCTACTGCCCGTAGGACAAGGCCTAGCTTCTCAGCAACCACTCGTGCAGTGCGTGCTTTTGTTCTCTCACTAGTGGAAAGGACCTACAATTTTATGCCGACTCCTAGCGGCCATGTTCATTGAGCATTATCAGTAACTCGAAAGGCTACTTGTACACGCTCTAATTTTAACAGCACGCTTGTCCATCTTGTGGGCAAAGGAGGCGTGAGAAGATGTCCTTGCCTTCTTTCCCTCCCTTGCCAGCAGGATGGGTGGATGGAGTTACTGTCGAAATTAGCGTGTGCTAAAGTAGTCTAAGAGGAGGGGGTATGAAAATATTTTTTTCACATGTAAATGCGTCGACACACCAGACACCAGACCACCATTCTGTCACCACAATTTTCCAAAGCCGTGGTTTACGGCTGCAGCTCACGGAGTGCTTGGATGATGTTGAGTTCAAGTGCATGAATCGTTTCGAAATTCTTGGCATAACATCGGTCCTATTCATCCGTCTGAGTGCACCTTATGACGTGCCTGTTGTCCACTGGCATCCAGCATATCAGTCTGTTTTGTTTTTTTTTTTTCAGTTTTGATACTAAACTGGAGCTTCAGACTGATCCACTGTACTACCAGGCAGCAACCTACAATTGCTGTAGTCTATATGCGCTTCTGTGATGAAGGGGCTACAACTCACCACATCAGTGCCGTGTCTTCGTCCTCCCCACAGTCGTCGCAGAGTGCATTCTCGCTTAAACCAAGCCCATTTTAGTGTTCGGAAGGTGTAGTGGCCCGTTATTACCCCGGTAAGTCATCTAGTCTTTTCCGCCAAGAAAAACTAGGTCTGTCTACATTCTGGAGGGTCATGCAATCTACGTTTGTGCTCTCGGCTCAACCATCAACAACAATGGAAGTTCTAACCACAGACGCAGGTAGCCCCAGCGCAAATTCAGGTCCTGAGAAATTTTCCTCTGATCCTTGTCTGGCAAGTTAGTCTGTACAAACCGGAAGATTCATGTTGTCGACTTATGTCTGTCGCAATTATGAAAGTTCTAACAATTGAATTTTTGCAGTAGTCAACGCACCCAGCCACTACACCACGGCTCCACTTAAATATCTGTACAATATCAAGCTCAACTCAAAATGGACACAATTGTGAAGCCATCTTTGGCGGCGACTTGACCTGAGCTGAGTAGACAGCTGTACGTTGTAACTGGTGGCTGTGCCATTGGTGAACGTTGAAGCTGCAGATATGAAGATGAACTGTTCATCTAGTCTCAAGTGTAACATCTAGCAGGAAATGCAATCTAGAGGTCTTATTCTTCGAAAATCTGAGCTGACTATCAGCCGACTTCATTGGTTAGTAGCTATCACTACATGATGGCAGGAATATGAGTTATTAAGTTAATATGGTTTCACGACGAACCCATATTTGGCTTAAGTGCAACTGTTCTTCGCATTCAACCATTTGTCTCTGGAAAATTAGTTGAATTTGAACAGCACAGCAAATGAGAGCGATTCCTGTTGCAATTGTGACTCATCTTGGGAACTTGTGTAGCTGACTACAGTGACTGCCATTAATATTCTTCGAATTTCCTCGAATGTGTGAAAAATTGCAGTTACGGGTCATAACCAAATGGTTTTTAACACATTATTTTTCAGCTTGGTAGTGTCCTTAATTTTTTTTGAGTTTAACAATTTTTTGAATAAATATCACTTACCATTACCACCAGATACTCAATTTACTCGAAAAACTATGAAAAAAAAAAATACATTCATTAATATTCGGTTCTTTTATCTGCATTCCTTTTTGCGGATAAGATCATAGATCCCATGGTGAGATTCTTATGATAGCTTGAAAATATCATTCCTAGACCAACAAAATAACATGGGCGGGAAAGGAAATAACACTTCGCTTTAAAACAGGAGTTGGTGTTAAGCCAGCACTTAAACAGTGCACAATTGAACATGAGGTTTAATATGGTCGGTGACATCGTAAGACAGTTCAGGAACTAAGGTCGTGTTAATTTAAAGAAGCAAAAATGTCAGTCCCACAAATTATCACTGCGCGAAGAACGCATAATCATTATAACAATTAAATATAACAGCCGCTTTAGTGGACCTAAGATTGTAAATCAGTTGTTGGTTGAGTGTGGATATCATATTATTGAGCCTACTGCTAAACAAAAAAATTTAGTCAAAATAGTCCAGTCCTTTATAACGGACCGTAATTTCATGGTTTCCGTAAACAACTGTTTATCGCAAGCTTTTCCAATCAAGGCAGGCGTACCCCAAGGTTCAGTACTTGCTCCCATACTGTACAACATTTTCACTCACGATTTTCCGCTATCAAATATTTATGAGGTCGCTATGTTTGCAGACGACACATGCATCTTTGCGTCCGATTCGTTGGGTTGTAACGTAGTAACCAAATTGCAATCAGGTGCAAATGATGTAGAAAAATACTGTAGTAAATGGAAAATTAAATTAAATGCTTCAAAGACCCAGACTGCCTTTTTTACCAGGAAAAGGAAAGCCTGCTTCTTATCAAGCAACAAAATCACTATAAATAACATTGAAACAGATTGGAAATCAAGTGCTAAGTACCTTGGGGTGCATCTCGATAAGACACTAACCTTCAATATTCATATTCAGAGTACAATTAAAAAAGTCAACTTAGCAATAAGAATGCTATATTCTTTCATAAATCGTAAATCCAAATTAAGCAATACTAATAAGCTTGCCATCTTCAAAACAGTTTTCCAACCAATCATTTTTTACGGTTCTCCAGTATGGGGCCAATGTTCTAAAACCCATATATGCAAACTACAAGTTGCACAGAATAAGTTACTCAAAATGATGCTTAACTTGCCATGGTTTTTTTCTACAGATGAGTTACATAAAATGTCAAATATTGAAAAAGTTCATACTAGACTAAGCAAGTTGTATGAACGATATAAATGGTCTTGTAACCAATCCGACAACCACTTGATTTCAAGTTTACTAAGCGAAACATAATGTATGTTGTATTTGTTTAGTTAAGTCCAAATTATTTAATTTATCTATCTACATATTCATCTATTTATTTACAATTTATTTATTAATATATTTATTTATTTATTTACTATTTATTTATTTCTATATTTATTTATTTATTTATTTGTTTGTTTATATATATTTATTTATTTATCATTTATATTTTATTTATATATCTATTTATTTATTTTTCTACATTTATATATATTTTATATTTATTTATATACTAATTTATTTATTCAATCACAGTGTACCTAATACTTCTTTTTGTTTACATTTTTGTACATAAAACTTGAAATCGGGAAATAACGCCACCCCCTCCCCCCTTCTTTTATTTTGTAACTCCACATATTTTTGTAATTGTATTATTATTTACCTATTATGTAAGTAAGTTGAATAGAGGTTTTTATCAACAGCATTTCCTCTCCTACAAATTAAAAAGTGTCATATATAGATTGGAAATAAATTTATAGATTGTCAGTAGTAAGGTTATTCTAACCAAATCTCTGTAAATTGTGCAATAGTATACTTCATGTAAGACTTATTTATAACGTTGAGCTGTTAAAAAAAAAAAAAAAAAAAAAAAAAATTTAGAGGGGTCGAACAGCCGAGTGGTTAGAAAATAGCCCATCCTCAAACATGAACAACTGCAACATTCGTCAAAAGTTTGCAGAAAAACAAATCCAGCATGGATGATGTATTTTTTGCAGATGAGCAAGTCCAACCTTTTCATGTCTGATGGAAGGGCTATAGTGTGGAGTATGGAAATATAAGAACATTAAAACAAAAATTACGCCTTCTTTTACAGCCCTTGGCGAAATTATTATATAAATTATGACCCATCTTGACGACTAACTCAGCCCTTCGAATAAATGAACAAATGCACAGGATTACTTACAATCAGAAAATTGGGCATACACAAGTAGACCCCGATTGAGGTCACTGCGAACATTGATTTGCCGAAGTCCATACCGTGGGCAACAAGCAAAAATGGGATCAGGAACTTCGTTTAATGAGAGTGCATTCGAATTTTCTAAAGTACCCTCAACAGAACTGCATTCCAAATGATTCGATTCGATTCAACAACCCGTGTAAATGATTCGATTAACTTTCGTATTTAGAGCACGAATCGCTTTTGACGAAGGCTGTTTCGTGCTCAATTGACTCGTTAACCATGAGTCCGGCAAAATAGTTCCATTTTCCCTAATGAAAGTGAATCGGCTCTCAATCCTTGGGAAAAAACTCATTTTATTGCGGTACAATGCTATGCTTGAGTTTGAGTTATCGCGAGTATACTTAGGATAACAAGGTATGCCTTTTTGAAATCAAATATGATGACTTTTGAATAGATGGTGTTTTCTGAGCGTCTTGTCAACTGATCAAGTTTGGATATAAAAAAATATTCCGAGGGAGTTGGATCTGGGCCACACACTAGCTAGGTTAGCAGGATAGATATGTTTTCCAATAAGGACTTGACAACTTATTTTTTAAATAAACGTACGTCGCGTCAATTTGTTCATCGGATTCAATTCGTGAGCAAGCTTGATCTGGTATGGGTGTAAACTAATATCCTTACGCAAAATTCGCGGTCGTAGTTCATTGTCCAGGGTACATTTCTTGCAAGGAAGATAAATAATCATGTGTCACAGAATGTGACCGTATCAATGTGTAAGTCAGAAACAACGTGCACTAAAGGTCTCCGATGATAAGTTTAAACGTGAAATGTGCGACAACGTAGTCCGAAAGCATTGTGCAAGGACAGCGTAGTGTGCCTGACGCTTTTGACGAGACGGCGTGCGTCGTCAAACGACTATTTTTGGCGTTCATTGCAAAGTACCTGCGTAAAATCTGCTTTTGTAACATTTTACTGCTCAGTGTGGCTTTGACAGGCTATCAAGGACAACTTGCTGATTTCGACTCATATCGGAGACTAGGTTTGGTAACGACTCGCTTGATGCAAACGACCACCGGCGGCGTTGTATGTGAAAGTACATAAGTCGTTGGTCATAATAGAATTAATTTAATTAAAAAATTAAAGTAGAAATAATAATAATTGGTGCATGCTCCTCACCAAATCATCGCCTGCGGCTTTAAAAAGCTCGGCGGGTAGGCCGTCAGCTCCCGCAGGCTTGTTGGATTTCAGTTTAGATATGGCAATCCTCACTTCATCCGGGTCGGGAGGACGGAATTGTAAATCTTCATCGTGCCTTTCAGCGGGGTTGAATGGTTCGTTCTGCCGGAAAGCGGGAATTGGTTCTTCGTCACCGTTATACAGTCTCGAAAAATGTTTTCTCCATGTCCTCAACATCGACTGTGAATTTATAAGTTCACGGTACCCCGGTGTACATAAATAGAAGTATGAAGCATGTACTAGTAGGTCAACGACGAACCTCGTAAGCAGCCGACGTAAGTCACAGCACAATGGACCTTTATGGTCTATGTGAGGCCTACCTATCTTCTCCACTCCCGCTCGAAGCCGTCTAGGCGCCGTCTTTCGCAGTGATCATAGCTAGAGAATAGACTCGTCATCAACAACAAGTTACCTCTTCACAGGACAAGTCACAAAGCAGTGTCAGTGACTCGGACTTTTGCTGGATTTTAGAAATAAGTGTCCCGAGCTGTTACCATTTTACTCGTCTTGCGTCCGCCATCAATTGATCTCCGTACTGGATGTTCGATTTCCTCTCTGTCTCGAACCAGCTGCTTGGAATCTCTTAACATGTACACTGGTCTCGAACCAGCTGCTTGGAATCTCTTAACATGTACACTGGTTACAACAAACGGTCGATGTAATCAAACTTGTCTAGTCGATGGATCTTTCCTTTTCCGATAGCAATCAAAAATCTGTGGGAGAGTCATTTTATGGATGTCTCTGATTAATTTGCGAAGACCACTACACTCGTGTCCTCGGATGGTTTACAATCGGATCCACAGAGTTTCACATTCTTCGTTGATTTCGGAGTCTTCGAAGTATGGAATGTTTCTTATTGAACACAGCCTTTCAACATCAATGAAGCCATTGAGGAGGCAATAAATGAACATATGCTCATCAGTTGGACAGTTGGATACAGGTTTCATTTCATCCGTTGGCAAT
This sequence comes from Eristalis arbustorum, assembly GCA_916610145.1. NCBI lineage: Eukaryota > Metazoa > Arthropoda > Insecta > Diptera > Syrphidae > Eristalis > Eristalis arbustorum. The sequence goes on from OU744318.1 coordinate 34,248,282, forward strand.
ATCTGCCCAAACAGCCACACATCACATTCACCGCATTTCTTGCTGCCTTCAATGCCCACCCCTTGAAATATTTTCGGTTGTTCCTTCTTGGAAAAGGATGGACGCATGTCCTTTGACAATTTTTCCTTTTCACTGTCAAACCGAAAAATTCTTGAACCGCATGTCACTGAACGTGCCCGCATGTCAGTAGCTTGGAATTTTAATCGAGTGTCCTGAGTATACTCGTGCGCCGAGAACGCAATTTCGAGTTCAGATCCATTAATTGCTCAAATGTACATATTTGAAACCTAGATACAAAGCCTCAACCTTTGGTCGCTCCTTAACAATTCTCCGGAGCATCCTTTATGCTTCGTCGTAATTTGACGAAGGAAATAGAAAACCGAAATGTGATCCCTCCTAATGGTCATAAAACTCCTGCCCCTCCTTCGGAGGGCACGTGGGTCGAAATTTTTGGAATTTAATGACAAAAGTTTGATTAAATCTGATTTAAATTGCACGTGTATCTAACCCTAATGACCTGTTGTCTTGTACATTTCTAAGTGGAACGAATCGGATTATGCTGTCTAAATATTCTTCAAATGGAGTCTGAATAATGTAGAAGACGAAATGATTGAGAGTGGCCATGTGATGTGGGTACCGGTGGCTGTCATGCCGCTTTGAGTACTCAGGCGTCATTCATCATTCTTTTTGAAGGGAGATTAAAATAAATATTGACGTGCAGTGAATAAAAGTTGGGGTTTTGATGTCTAGGAGGGACTTGTTTGATGTAAGATTTTGAGTTGATAGATTCCCGTCATCACATTTTCCAGTCGATCGGGTAAGGGACAATAATTCTGTTTATTTAATCGAATAGGTCATTATGCAGTTCTCAAATGCAGTTGATTATCATCATCTTCATCACTTTCTGATACAAATGATGCATTATAGCGGTCGAGGGAGTAAAGCACGCACTAGCCACTTGATCCTCCGCGATCGACTCTAACCCATCGGGAGTACTCGACTTTCCTGGCTGAAGTTGATGAGGCCCTAGATAGGGTAGTTGAGATGGATTCCTATATCCTGATGGGTGACTTCAATGCTCACCTGGGTGTGGATGTAACGACATGGGGGATTGTGCTTGGAAGAAAAGGTGATCGCCATCAGAACGCGAATGCAGAGATACTTGTGGATTTCTGCTGTGCAAACGCCATTTATTACATAAATCTTAATATCTCCGATTGCCATCAAAGCCTCAGTCGTCGAGTTTGGAAATTGCTTGAGTGCGTCATTTTGGCCTAATTCGTGGCTTGATACACTGACAGTGCTTTTTCGCTCAAAACTTGACCGAACTTCAGTACGATGTACGAATTGACTCTTTCTACTCTTGACCAAAGGTGGGTTATGTTACAAAATCGAACGAAAATTGCTTCTGAAATATTAATCAATTTTCAAAATATACATCCATGTGCAGGAAGCGATTCGTTTAAATAAGCATAATTGCACGAAACTCAGCTAGATGGTGTTTATAGGTAAGGCTGCAATAAATATATATAATAATATGGGTGGCGCTACAGCCCGTAGGGGGCCAGGGCCTAGCTTCTCAGCAACCAATCGTGTTGTGCGTGCTATTGTTCTCTCACGAGTGGAAGGGACCTACAGTTTTATGCCGATTCCGAACGGCCAAGTTTGAGAAGCTTTTTCTAGACAGGAAATACTCTTTGAGCATTGTCAGTAACTCGAAAGAGGTGGGGTCGTGAAAATTATTTGTGCCGCTCAGAGCTGGAATCGAACCTATGACGTCGAGGTTGGGGTCTACGGACATACCCACAACGCCACGGGCCACCACCGCTGCAATAAATACATGACTTATTTGTTGTAGCTAAAGGTCTAATTAGCTTGAAATGTGCCTTATTCCGATGTGATTCACATTTTGAAAGTGAACTCCGGTCGATGTAATGGATCAGCTGTAGTAAAGTGGAACTAGCCTGGAGTTATTGCTCGGATTACTGAGTGACAACTGAACACATTCTCGTGGCAACTACAGCCTTAGGTGAGATAGCTTCAACGACACAAGGAAAGTGAGAAACATTTGCACTAGTCTTAAAATTTGGATTGAACATTTTAGGCTAATAGCTTACAAGGCCATATTGCCTCATGACTCACATGATCACTCCCTTTGTCATTTCTTCTCTCTTTGTGCTTAATCACATCAAATGAGATGCCAATTAGCCCAAATTAGTCTTTCTCCACTTGTAAGGCACACCTTAGATGCAGTAGTCAGTAGCGTTGTATCCAACGCTCGGAAGCCAATAGTCTTCAAGCTGGAGCTCAGTTAGTCACGTACTTTACATGATCTTGGCCTTGGTTATTATGCTCATAGAAGAGCGCAAATTGTGTCTCTTACGAATGCTCAGCGACAACTACCACAACAGTATCGGCCGCTAAACCTTGCTTGCTAGGAACTTGACCTTGACTTAGTACAGCGGAAGGTATGTTGGAAGCGCACCATAAGGATATAATATATTTGATTTCGGTTCCTCAAAATGTATCGGTCTGCCGATATTGGCGATACCCCTTCTTTAGTAGGAAATATTCAAGTCAATAAGCTTAAGAATCCAGGCCACTTGTATGCGCTCGGAAGCTGAGACTCTTAAAGTTGGAGCTAATTTGTAGATGCGCTCTAAATGGCCTCATCGCCTGGAGAATTAAACCCCTTGTCTAGCTCAGGTCAGTTGGTAAGCAGGCCGTCCAAAATCGATTTGTGGAACACTAAATTTAATAATTCTGTGGAAAGTAATTTTGGTGAAGTTGCTCGGTCATGATATGCGAGCTATATGCCAATGCTGCAGCTTGACGCATTATGTCAAATTGTGTCTCTTCGAGTAGTTTAGCGAAAACTTCCACTGCAGTAGAAGTATGAACTTGCTTTGAATCTTGCTGTACTAGTACTCATTTGTAGAACACTATCGTAAGCAGGAAATCGTATGGAACAAGTTCATGGCTTCGGCGAATAATCTCGCTGATTGGGGGTTACCTCCATCTTTGAGCCAGCAGTGGAAATCGTTATTTTATGACTAGTTGGGCTTTTAGTAGGGCTTTCGTTGGCTGATGCTGATGTTCGGTTTTGTAAAGGTATCATGGCGTCGATATGCTATTTCAGGAAAATCCTTGATGTGGTCATATAATCGGATTTCTGGTGGAGTTGTCCTGTTGAGTGGGTAGGTTAAGGAAGTACCCTTCCATCTTACTCGTTAAGTTCGTTATGCCCATGAGACAGCCTTAAAATCCTAAAATTTCTTAGAGCAAACACTCCCAACCAGTGACCCGCGGATCTCTGAGTACTTTCGGAAGACCGCGACGGTCTTTCAATGAAACAACAAGTGCGTCCTTATTATCATTCCACTCCAGTTGTATGTTTGGAGGTGTTCGCCGAGCGATGGGGTGTCAGCAAAGACTCAAAGGTAGAGAAATTATGTCGTGTTAGAACCACATGTCACTCAATTTCAGAAAACTGCTGCCATAGGTCGGTGGTACTCTCTGTGGTTATCGTAGTTTTCAAGAGACCGAGAACTGGATCACAATCCACAGTAAACAGTGACTTTCTGAAACGGCATGCACTGCCACTGAGCGCACCTCTTGTACATTGAAATCGTTCCAAATCTGACACTTTTTGACTGACGATGCACCCATCTATTGCAAACGACCATCATGGTTGAAGAGCTTTTTTGCTTGAAATCGGGTCAGCTTCCAAGTGATCAAGAGCCTTGTCAGTGAAAAGATGGCGCGTGTTTTTTTTGTCGTTTTTCTTCAGTTCCCGGGTTATATAAATACAAAGCGTGACGACGGTAAATTCGCAGCTGGAAATGATCTGATTGGGCGCATGCACCAGCTCATCTGTAGGATATGGTCGGAGAAAAGCATGCCCGACGAGTGGAATCTTAGTATCGTTTGCCCGGCCCACAAGAAAGAAGAACCCTTCGACTGTGCCAACTATCGGGGTATAAGTCTCCTTAACAGCGCCTACAGATCTTCTCTGCCGTTCTGTGTGAGCTCCTGAAACCATTTTTTATTCCCTATCAGTGCGGTTTTAGGCCAGGAAAGTCCAACATCGATCAAATATTCACATTACGGCAGATCCTCGAAAAAACCCAAGAGATGCAGATCGACACTCACCACCTATTTGTCGACTTTAAGGACGCATATCACAGCGTGCATAGAGACGAGCTATACAGCGTCATGTCTGGTTTCGACATTCCTGCCAAACTCGTCAGGTTGTGCAGGATGACGATGGAGAACTCTCGCTGCTCCATCAAGGGCGGTAACGAACTCACCGAGACATCGTCAAAATCGACACGCTGTCATGTGGCTTCTTCAACATCATACTTGAGAAGATCGTGCCAAACTCAAACGTAAACACCCGAGCCACGATCTTGCAAAAGTCCATGCATCTGCTTGCTTACGCGGACGACATCCAGACCATCCCTGTCCTGCTCTATGGCGCAGAAGCCGGGACTATCTCAAGAGCGGATGAAGACGCAGAAAAGTTCTGCGTTCAATCTTTGGTCCTGCTTGCGTTGAAGGTTTCTGGAGAAGAAGATTCAACCACGAACCCCACAGGCTGTACTACGACATGAGTCTAGCGAGGCTATGCCATGTAGAGCGCATGAACAACACTGCTCCAGCCCAAAGAGTCTTCGAACCAGTGGGACAACGCAATAGAGGACGACAACGAAGCCGATGGCGCACTCAAGTGGAGAAGAACCTCAGCCAACTTGGAGTGCGAAATTGGAGGCAGCTGGCTAAGGATCGTACCAGCTGGAGAGGATTGTTGACTGAGGCCCAAATTCACCATGGACTGTAGCGCCACAAGAAAAAAAAAAAGAAGAAGACGACAGTAAATTCAAGTAGTTGGTCTTCAATAAAGCCCAGGGTCTAGTGGTCTTTGGATTCTCTTGCGTCTCTCTCGTCTCGGACGTCAACAATGTTTTCGGCAGATTTTTACTTTTCGTTGGCATACTGTCTGGCTGGCGATCGTTCAATAAAACGACCGAGGCAACGAGAAAGAAACCCAGTATTTGTTGCGAAGAATGCAAGCATTGCTGGACGTTGCAATTTATCATGTTTTTATTTTTTAGTGCCACCCTGAGCTATCCAACCCCACCCGTACCTGCTTTAAAACTCTGAATTCGACGCCGTCCAAGTGATGATGTTGATTTTTCAACCGTTCGATTTATTTCCACAGCCAACAACGGTGCCTTCATGAAATTTTCAAGTGCGAATGCATACGTTTATCAAATTTGCATTTCCATCGATTTAAATTTTTTAAAATGCAGTGAAATCACACAAAAACTACAAAAGCTGTTTATTCTTCATTTTTTAAATACATTTTCAATTCATGTCCCTCTTCAGCCGTTCATTGCACTGGATTATAATGAAATCCGATAATAGTTGCCGTCCGCAAGCCACTCGAGAGTCCCGATCGCCATCCGGTGCTTCAATTGATTCTCGTTTTTTTTGCTGTTCATCACACAATCTCATTAATATCAGTTTGCTCGCACTCTTCCGACGATTTGAAATCTCAATTAGGGAACAGCGGGTGAAAAAATCGTCCGTATGGCCCTCGAACCGGCCATAATTGAAGCCCTAATTAGGGATGATTTTCAGTTTATTTACTTCTGTGGACGAGTCATGCAAAAAAAAAACACTCACCCTTGAGTGAGACGCCACTCGGGCTGTCTGATCAGAAAATCCATTTCAGTCAAGTGCAACATTTCCCCCCTCCGGGGTGGAATAGACGAAGCGGCCTGAATGCCTGCCCCGCGGCGTCAAACAGAGCGAAAATCACTCTTCATAATTCAGCACCCGAAATGGGGTGAACAGCAGCGACAACACTGTTTTAATTGATACCTCAGCATTAATCCGACGCACACTGAACGAACGCCTGAAGTGCTGTGAAACTGCATGCCGTGCTGCGAAAAACATTCACATTCAACGGCTGCAATTAAACGCAGGCAGAGAGAGAGACACACACGCCCGGCCATGCAGAGAGGCAGACATTCCACACATCATCGCCGTCGACGTCCCGGTGATTTTATATCGAAAATAACCACCTCAGCCCTGAACTCAGCGCTGGTAGTCATTCATCAAACGCATCCAAATGCAACCATGCAAATTAACAATTTCCCCCCCAAATGAGTGCTACTTACCGCAAGTGCACAAGTGGACGGGAAGATGGGCCTGTACATCAGAGAATCAAATGCCGGGGCGACCGCAACAAGCGATTAACTCCTTCATCCGTCGGTTCGTCTGTTTGCCGCAGGCGAACAAATCGACCACAAAATGCACGTAAATAATTACAAAATTCCAACTACTGGCCTAATTAAACGTCCGTCCGCGTCCGTGTTCGAGGCTGTGTGTCCGAGGTCGGGCGCCAACCATCGACCATCGCTGGCTCTCGGTTCGTGTGGAATTTTTGCCAAAACTAAGAGGAATTCGAAATTGAAGTTCGCATCGATTTCGGTTTCGCGTGGATCCTTTGAAGGATCAAGTTTCGGTCTCTCGGGGGGAGGAGGCCAGACAAAATTAGAGGAAAAAAAGCGGAGATTCCTGAGAAAAGTGGCGGTTAACTTCGGGCACAATATGCTCACCCCCCCGTTGACCTCGGACAAGTTGAAAAGTTTCGTTTTAATCTGAAGAATTCCCCTCCCCCACTCGAGTCTAGCTTTGGCTGTGCAGGACGCAATGGAAAGGGAAAGTAGTCACGAGCACACAGAGCATGCAACTTATCCTCTCTCAAGCGCGTATGTCTGCTTGCGTTTCTGTGTCCTCTCGTTCGTTGCTGGTTTCTTGGCGGCACATGCATCCAAGGGTAACCAGCGCGCAGTAACATTTGAAGTCTGAATCCTGTGAAGACGCCGAGCAGAAATTGACATCGCAGCACTTTTTTTCGTTCGCTGCCATTCCTCATCTCGCAGTGGCACTCATTAATACCCTTTACTTACCACTCGCCGTAATCTCTTTCTCTCTCTCTGTCGGTCCCGCTGGGAGGCCTCACGTTGAGATGCCTTGCAGCGGAGCACACAAGTACACTGCGCCATTTCGCAGCAAGGCATCGGCAGCCACCCATGTTTGCCCTGGTTTCGCAGCAATGCAATGCGAGAGCACAAGTACACGCCGAGGAAGCCGCCGCCCACCCGGCCCAGGCCACTGAATGTGTTCTTTGTATTCAAATTGTGCCATTATGCATGCAGTTTATGGTCAGGACTAATGACTCTTATGATGGCAGCGTAAAAATCGATACAGATCCGCACGGCCGCAGCCGCATCTCGGAGGAGAGAATTTATGTTGGCGGTGTGGATTTGGCAGAGCAGCAACTGGCAGGGATGCACGCGGGTGCAGCCTGCGGTGCACTTGAAAGTTCAGGTGCGGTCAGGACGAATTAATGAGGATGCTGTATATAGGCGTATCCTTGAGTTCATAACCTTCGAGTGGGAACAAAGGGCACAGTCTGTCTGGCATCCGGGGCGGTTTTTAGCAGAATGCAGACCTTGTCTTGTTTGCATATCGAGCGGAAATTCTCCGCAGAATGAGATCAAAAATTCAAATGAAGTCCTGTGGGAGGTGGGGTTTCCGTTCCTTTTCCTTTCCTGGCGTACTTGTGAATCCAGGCTTCTAGGAAAATCCTACATCATCCCTATGCTGGTATTAATGGTGATGGAATGTGAATCTATAATGTGCAGGATTGCCGGTGACTTTGTCATCGCAGACCGAGGGCTTGAAGGTGGCATCCACGTCGACTTCAAATTTCAGTTGAAAGAGAGGAGATAGACTCTCATTATAAGCATGAGTCTTTGTCGATGCTGGATTTATTCGAATGGTCTTAAAGCCCTACTAAGCATCCTTCTTGGCGTCATTTCTGAGAAGGTATGAACCCGAAGCAAGTAGAGTTAACACCAACGTTGGTGTGAAGTTTGTCAAAGTGTCCTGTGGCCATTTGTCATGTACCTTGTCAAAGGAATCTTACATTTCTTGACCATCGTTTTTAGTAGTTCAGTTCTCATTGATTCGAGTGGGCTTAGGTTGGATCTCCGTTAAATTATAGGCACTGCAAGCAAATAGCGCAACACTTCAAGCGTCCTTGAAGGATAAAGCGTCGCCTGAAAAAGCCAAAAGAGCTACCAACAACCAAGCTTAGCAATGCATTCTCATCCACGAAGACGATGCAAGTTGTTTATGCGCCTTACATCTTAGGCATTGCATCTGTAGACTACTGACTAGGCTTGTGTCACTGTAGAACAAGCGCTTGGATCTTCTGCTCCGGATGCCATCGACGCAAATGGTCGTGGACTTGGGCCTCAGCCAATATGTCTCTTCATCTAGTCCGGCCTTGTGCTAATTGCCTCTAGTCACGCACGTTCAACTTATGCAGGTCCCCTTCTAGCTGCGTGCGCCACCGTAGGCGTGGTCTTCCTTTACCGCGTTGTCCCTCGGGGTTGGAGTCGAAGACTTACCGGGCCGGAGCTTTGGTGTCCAATCGCTCGACAGAACCTAGCCATTTGAGACGAGAGATTCGAACTCGATGTCGCTGTGTAGCCCGTACAGTTCGTCGTTCAGTCTCCTCCTATACCATCCGTACATACGGGACCTAAGATAATTCGAATGACTTTTCTCTCGAAGCGACAAGGAATATCCTCGTCCGCTTTAGTTAGTGTCCATGCTTCTGAGCCGTGCAGCAGTACTGGGACTATCAAGGTCTTATATAGGGATATATTGGTTCTTTGAGTCCAATGCTCTTTGCACACAACAATCCGCAGATGTTTAACACCAATGTACACAGGCACCTCCTTTCTCTCTCTTTCCCTCTAAACCTTCGGCCCGTGTTGTGTCTTGAGCACGGCAACTTAAGGGCGTAAGTATCCTTTCACCTCGCGCGAATTACAAAAAAAAATCCTTAGACCTTCCTAGCTCAGCCATAAGGCACTCTTCCAGATTCGTTTGGCGACACAGGTTCGCAGAGACCTCGAGGTTTCTTGTTGTTGGCACAATTCCGTCTGAAACTTTGTGCAATCTCTCAGAAAAGATGTTAACCTCAGCATACAGCTTCTAAATATATGCTAATTTCTTTTCATTAGAGAGAATGGACTTTGCACGTGCGCCAGAACTGCATTCATTATAAGTCAGTCCAGGCGCACGTCGCGTAAGAGTCCTTGAGTCCAAAAAAATAGCGGTTGCCTTGAGCTACATAAATTGATTTGAATTGTTTTCCTGTCTGCTTCGGAAGAATAACTCGAAGTAGCTGGAAGTTGTGACGCTCTATTAAAGGTGTCGAAGTTGCATAAATGTCCATTCTGGAGGACTGTGTAGCCTTCCTTCCGGTTTTTGATATGTCTTTAACAAGTCGTTTCAAACTAGATATTAAGGCTCTTCGGAAGAGTGCTGCTCAGAGTCTAGCTAATGTGTCTCAAATGTTTTGATATTGTCATCAAAGACAGGATGTGCAATTTGAGCGAATTGCTGAATTTGGCTACAACCTCTTTTCTTAATCACAATTACGACAAGTTGGCGTAGGTCCGTGACGTACACACTGAGTTCTTTTACGACACATGAAAATCGACTGAAATGACAAAAATGCCTGTAGACAAACTTGAAAAATCAAACAGACAGGCACAGATTTCACTAGATAACATGAAAGTATAGTTGTGGTACACTTTGACTTCAATAGAAAGAGCTCAGTCTCAGAATTTCACACAAAAAAAAAACTCTTCAGGCAACGTTATTTCTGAAGGAACGGGTATATGAAGCTGAAGAATAAGCCTTTTATGGCATTAAGCACCAGTTGAATATTACTATACTCAGGCCAATTCTGACGGTACGGCTGAAAAGAGATTGCAACCTTAAGTTCGCAAAAAAAGGTAAAACGTCAAGTGTACATTTGCATAAGTGGAGCTCCATTACACACACCGACGGAAATTAACTTACTTACTACTTACTTAATAAGGATCAGACTGGCGACCGACGTAGGCTCCGAGGTTGAGCAATTACTGCCTTCCATCGATGGATGTCATCAATACCAAGCTGACTTAAATGATACTCTATACCGGAGGTTCGGTCTTCCGCTCCTTCTCGAACCAGGAGGCTTGGATTTGATCTTAGCTGGAGTGTTGGTGTCCATACGCTCGGTGTAAATGGGCCAGCCACGACCGGTAACACCGCGTGTCAGGTAGTGGCGGCCTTCAAATACAATATTGTACACTTAGTCGTAACGACCGATTGTGCTGCCATGCAGGATCAATTCGTTTACCCAGGAGGCGAAGCTATTGATGAGAAACTAGCCCAAGCACTTGTTGAACAGATCTACATACTCGTGAACTTATCATGTGGACGCTCATTTCGCTAAGACAGAAACAAAGTGGAGTCCCTTTGTTCGAAATGGCCGGACTGTGGCAAGTAGATGTGAGGTATTGCCAATATCTCCTTCATTCATTCGCCTTCTGCAGGAATCTTTTCAGGGTATACCAGACGCATATCATAAGTGCATATCCATGGAGTGACATCATACTGTTTAGAGTAGTAACTTGGAGATCTTTTTCTGGCGATATCATTCAACAACCCAACAACCAAGTTGTGAGAGGAATTACTCGGCACTATTCTTGGATTGAGAAGATCAGAGCAGTGGCCGGAGGCTTACAGCTTCCTGGAATGCCTCTCTTTCACGATTTTCATCCCTGATGATATTTGATACTGAACAGTCACCTATTCGAGAAACTGGCCACAGATAATGGAACTGTTGGAATGCCACCGGTTGTGTCTGCACAGTGTCTCTGAAAGTTCAGTAAGTCCCAAGTAGTCAAGAGTAAATTCTTGTAAAATCACAAATCACAACCGAGGTTTCTGAAAGAACAGGCAACCAGTGGAACGCAATTGATAAAATATTGACATTTTGCTGAGTGAATTTTTGGTATCAAGACCAAAGCCAAGGCTTATGTTGATTTGCCAGGGACCTACTGACAAGATGAGCTTCTTTACGGGAATGCGCACAAATTGACTAAAACTTCGAGGGACAACAACTAATCAACGCCCTGCTCGAAAGCAAAACATCATCCCGTTCACACGTGCCACATCCAAATGCCTCCTCATGTGGAATCATTTCAAATCAGCACCGTCACCACTTCGTGCCTTCGAACCACAGTCCAATCGATCAATGACCCCGAAGCAATCTCCCCCGGAATGGAACAAATATCATCTTTCCGTCGAGTGAATACCCCTTTTTTGCCGGCTGTTCACCCCCGTTCTAAGCAAACACAAAGGCGGATTTTCTCACGACCTAGTCAGGATACTTCCGAGCAATTGCCTGCCACGTGGGCCGTGTGGAAACTCACTCATCTCCCGTATCAACAACGCCCATCGTGACCTAATACAGTCGCCTTAATCAGTTCGACGCCACCCTACCCCTTCCGCGGGTGCGGGCGGCGAGGAGTGATTTATCAAATAATTGCATCAGGTGCCGTCTTCTTGCCGGTGATCCATCAATTTCGTCCCGAAAAACTCACACAATCCCGCACTCAATCCATCCTCCAGACACATTCAACTTTAAGCTCAATCGGTGTCCAAGAGGAAAGCTCCTCATTCAAGTGATTGAGATTTCAGCCACCCACCGGCTCGGACGGGTGAAAAAAAAAAGCTACAAAAAGTCATCCCTCCGCCGAGAGTCGTACATTGACGGCAGCTGACAACAACTTCCACGAAACATCCATCAAATCAGTTTCGTGCAACATGTGCTCAACGACGGCGGTCGTGATTTAGGGGTGCGAACGGCGAAATTATAAAACGGGCGGACCACGGGGAGCAATTTCATTTCGTTCACAGTGTGTGTGAGAGCGAGGGATCGGGTGCGATAATCAAACACACGCCGCACCACTCGCCCGGTGACGGTTCAGCGGTATTGTGTCGGTGTTGCTGGTGAGGAATTGAAAGTACATTGCCACAGCAGGATCTGGAATAAATCACTGAACGGCAGTGGATAATACCCCACCCAGGAGCCACCCGGCAGCCTCGACCACGGACGGAGAGGGTGACGCAACAATAATACGGCCAATGTGAGTGAGTAACCGACTGAGTGAGTGTGCAAACCACTTATTTTTCTCCCCCGTTCGCACCCCGTCCTAGAGCAGCCGCCTCTTTGGCTTTATTTGCTTTCTCCACTCGTTCGTCAATCAAAGGAAAGTCGAACACTGGAATGGAGGCAAATGGACGGAAATTAATGATCGACTCGGTGTGGGTGGTGGATGGTGGATGGTGGATGGAGGATGTGGGGTACCGCCGCTTTGATTTCTTCATCCCCCCATCTCCGTCACCCCCGACCGCCGTTAATGAGGCACATTTTGTAAAGACGGATTTAAGGGCATCGCCATTCGCGATTATGCAAGGCTGAGTGTTTGTGAGTGAGAGGGGTTGGGCGAAAATCATTCAATGCGAAACGTGTAATCCTTGAGTACGACCCGGCCTTACCCCATCGCACACGACGTCGACTGTTGGCTGTGGGAGTGGTGAGGCGCAACAAGAGCCCACCCTTTAGCGGGAATTTCGCGTTTGATATGTGCACGGAAGAGATGGGATTCCGGCGAAAAGAGCAGAAATCCGCCACAACCAGCCGCCCATTCGTTGCAGTGTTTCCGCTGCGAGAATTCCACGCGAGGATATCAAAGATCCAGGATGTATTTCAATTCGTTCGCCGAAATGTGAAGAATTTTTGCGTCCGCCGTGTTTTTTTGCCTCTCTCTCTGCTTTGTTTTTTTTATTTTCTACTTTTTTGGCTGTTACTTGGAATTCCTTGTGTATTGCTGTTCGTTCTGTGATGGGGTATCAGGGCGCGGTATTGAGCTCTCGGAATGTCAGGGCATCCACACATCACAGCCGAAGGGTATTATTTGTTTCGCATCAGCACGACGGGTGTTTCCTTGAGGCGTAATCTGTGCGAAATCGACAACTTTATCAGGGGGGTTCGCAGTGGATTGCATGACTGTATGACCTTTTGTTCAATTCACGAGTGTTTTGTGTCAGATTTGTGTGCGAAGCAGTGGAAGGGGTTTGGCAAATCACGTTGTCAGTCCAATTGGCTTTACCTTGCCCGTCAATGCAAATTATTTGTGAAGGTTAATAACTTTTCATGGTTCTTTCGAAGGGGAATATCAGTCTAGAACATACACAGTCTCGAGTTTGAAGAAATATCTGCGTAAAAGCACGCACCCTTACCTGCAAAGAGAAGATCAAGTTGTTCATTCTTGTCCGAGAAAGAAACACATACAAAAAAAAACATCACTTTCTGATTCGAAATAATTTTGATATTGCTTGCACTCAGGCGAGTCCACTGTATGTTGAGTCAATTTTACTAACAGTGCGGACATAACGCTTTCTATCTTTAAAATTAAATAAAACAAAGTGTATGTGAGATATCAAATATTTGAAAGACCTCTGCCTTTATGCATGGAATGTAACATCATTTAAATGTTCACCGTGCATTAGAATTGCCCAATTTGGCATTATTCTGGGCCATAAATCAGACTAAATTTAACCGATTGAATGGGCTATTCTAGCTTTGCTAGCCGCTGCAAAACGCCAAACAGTCACTTTTCGGGATGCATTCGATGCTGTCTTTTGTTCTAACCATTCATCCAGAAATGGACTTCATCTTATAAAGCGATCGGTACCTCGCCCGAACAGATAAGTTAATTTAACCATTTGCACATGTTGTTGACCGATTTGTGCGTTCGTGGTGATTCGGCAAGACAGACTGAATGAATAACAACGAATTTGGCACATGTAGCTTCAATAGGATGGGGCCTTTTAATAGTTCCAAATCTAATATTTGTATCATGTGCCACTGAGTCCAAAAAATATCGGCATTCGATCCAAGTAATTGTTTTCAGGTTTTTGAATTGATTTGAAATATAAATAACACTAGTGCTGCGACCATCAAGATCTTCTGTAGCCTCTTCGACTGACCCAGGATTTAAGAGCGAAATTCAAACATTTTTTAACTTTTCTTGATGGAATTTGTTTAAAGGCTTTCCCTGTAACAGATGTTCTATTTTTTGTTTTTTTTTTTCGTATCCGTGCTAGCTCCTTTAAGTTTTGGATGTTTTTGTTTCATGGACGTCTTGAGTGGTTGATACACTCCTTGTTGTTCCAAAACTGGTTCCTTTGCTTAATTTGTGTGGACCTTAATCTACATGTCCGTGTTATTGAATCCATAAACGGGGGAGGACAGGAATGTGTAGCTTGCATCTAGGCCCATTATTTGTTTTGAAATTTTTTGATCGATATTCACGCAAGCCTTTACATTTTTTTGAGCTTGTTAATGGCACTTCATTGTTCCCTTCCCTTGACATAGAATATGTTTGATTTAATCACTTAATCGAAGCCGTCTTTATAGCAGCAGTTCAAATTCATTTCTACGTTTTTTTCATCATATTCTCTATGATGTCTCTGTTTATCAGTTTTCGGAACAGGAAATAGTCGTAGGGGCCTCTTACGAACATCCAAGATTCACCATGTAAGTAATGAAACCCCGCTTGTTGTCTTCGTCACATGCGGTCCTTTTGGTAACTTTCGGCCTTCGCGCTCTACGGAACTCAGTAAACCACTTGCAAGCAAATATAGTACCTGGGTACTAGGTACCGTAGTAGTTATCAGGCTTCACCTTATGCTTAGTCCGCATTTTCACTAAAATTCACTAGGTTCGAAATCGGCATAGTTTGCCGTGTTCTGTCTTCTGTCTTCTGTCTTCTGTCTTCTGTCTTCTGTCTTCTGTCTTCTGTCTTCTGTCTTCTGTCTTCTGTCTTCTGTCTTCTGTCTTCTGTCTTCTGTCTTCTGTCTTCTGTCTTCTGTCTTCTGTCTTCTGTCTTCTGTCTTCTGTCTTCTGTTTTCTGTCTTCTGTCTTCTGTCTTCTGTCTTCTGTCTTCTGTCTTCTGTCTTCTGTCTTCTGTCTTCTGTCTTCTGTCTTCTGTCTTCTGTCTTCTGTCTTCTGTCTTCTGTCTTCTGTCTTCTGTCTTCTGTCTTCTGTCTTCTGTCTTCTGTCTTCTGTCTTCTGTCTTCTGTCTTCTGTCTTCTGTCTTCTGTCTTCTGTCTTCTGTCTTCTGTCTTCTGTCTTCTGTCTTCTGTCTTCTGTCTTCTGTCTTCTGTCTTCTGTCTTCTGTCTTCTGTCTTCTGTCTTCTGTCTTCTGTCTTCTGTCTTCTGTCTTCTGTCTTCTGTCTTCTGTCTTCTGTCTTCTGTCTTCTGTCTTCTGTCTTCTTAACATCTCAAGTTAAGTCTGAATGCCTAGGTTCAAAATAATTTACGAACACATAATTCAGAGCTCCTCTTCCTTATCGAATCACTGGCAATGCTCATAGGGTTACACCCTCGCTATTAGCAGCAATTTTCCACACATTTCTTCGCCTCATCGCTAATAAGCCAGCAGCGCATTTACTTCTATTGCCACTCACTCCTCTCATAAGGACATTTCCTACCAGTTCTAACAAAGCACAGAGCCTCCTCAATTGTCCCACAGCCACATGGCGCCAACTACTCCCAGAGGCGAAGAGTGCGTGTTTGGGCAAACAGCATACATCTGCAAGCTTGCATCGCGAGGAACACGCCCTCGAATCACAGCATCCAATACGCGAGAGCATGCCCTCGAGGATACAAAAGTGAGCCAGAAAGTCAGCACTCATCAAATTTCAGAATCATCTTCACACGCACTCTGACAGGCTGACAGATGGAACACCTTCTCTCACCCCCCACACGCCCTAGATGCTCCCGGTTCGCCTCCAGCCGCAGCATGTTAACGACTTGAAGCAAAGACGCTTTGCAGAGATTTCCCGTCAAAACTATTACAGTTTCAGGCAAGAAATTTGTCGACTCCGCATTTCACTCCAATTCACCTGGGGGTGCTTTCATTTTCCCTCGCCCTCCTCGCATCCTCTGCCAAAAACGCGCGTTCACACCAAAATCCAAAGATACAACTCAAATAGCTGCCCCGAGCCATCCCTGGGGAGCATGCGAGATACGGTTCCTATTCCTCATTACAGCCAAGTCATGAGGCCACTTCTTGGGATCGTGTTCCTCCGCCCGCCCGAGGGTGTACATCTCCGGCAGAGAGGAGATGAAAATAATGGCGAACTGAAACTCTGCGAAAGTTTAATTAACCGAGAGCACACATCGACGGACGGACGATCCAGCAGCAGCAGCACCAGCGCCCTCCGACACGCCCGCCCTTGTGTGGGGTGGCAGACGTGGAATTTCTTTGTATCACTTTAATTGAACGGAAGCCGAAGACAATCAAGATCAAGTGCTGGGCTTTGGCCGAAGACGAACCAGAAGACAGTGTGGACACCAATACACGTCACTTCCGAGTTCAGAGGCGAAAAGTTGCTCCGGCCGCCTGGACATGTGTCTGTGTCTGTACAAGGGTGGGTGGGGATGCGAATGAAACCTCAGCGGCTCACTGTTCAACTTTCGGAAATCAATTCGCAATTCGCTTAATGACTTTCGAAAGTGGAGACCAATTAGGGGCGAGATTACGTGGGCGACGGACCCAAGTGGGAGTTCCGGCCGAGGAGTGGTCCAGTCGGGCAGTCAATTATCACGAGATCCCGATGGTGTCCTGCATGTTGTTTTGATTTGGTTCGTGTTTGCGGGGATTCAAGTGGAGATTAATTATTTTCGGTTGACTGCTCGGTGTGTGGGTGGGGTTCGAAGACGGCGCCGTGTAGGCAGTTCGGTCTTGCTTCGTGGTAGTTTGGGCACTGGGGAATAGGCAAATGGACGACCATCGTTTGTTGGACTGATTCAAGAGTCCCTGGGCCATGAGGGCAAGCATATGTTGAGACAAGACCACCTTTACTGGTGTGTCTGGAATTGAGTTTCTATGTTCCGCATGAGCGATAGTGAGAGCAAGAGAGTGAAGTGTTTAATCTCTATGGTAGTTTCTAGTCACTAGTAGTTCGCAGAGAAATAAGTGAGAGTCTTCCAGCTTCACTCTAGATTGTGAATGTGTCCTTACCCATTGCGAGGAACTACCCCTCGATATACCTTAACCCAAGTCTTTACCTGAGCCTTGCTGAACTGTCGTTGCAACGACAGTAAACACTAGGAGACTAGGTGGCTTAAATTTTCATTCGAGTGAATACGAAATTTTGACCGTGCGTGGATAGTGGTCGACTAATATTGTTGCTATTGAAAATATTTAGAGGAAACTTCTAAGTTAGCTAGGAGCAGATACTTGACTATCTAGACAACTTTCCTCTGGCCCCAAGCCATTGAGACAACGAAACGGACGATGCCCACGTTGAAGGTGACGCACACAAAAGCTAGAGGCAATCAACAAACTTGGTATTGGAAATTGAAGAGTATTCTGGTGTGAGAGGCTTATTGATTTTCATCAGACTGTAGAGCTAAAGGTCCTGCCAATCCTGCTCTATGGCGTAGAGATTTGGACGCTATTGAAAGCGGATGAAGAAGCTCTTGGTTGTTTTTAGAGCAAAGTTCTGCGTACGATCTTTGGTCCTGTTTACGTTGATGGTGTCTGGAGGAGAATATTCAACCCCGAACTGTACAGCGGCATGCACCTAGTTAAGCGTCATCGGATCCAACGCTTAAGATGGCTAGGTCATGTAGAGCGGATGGACACCACAGCTCCGGCCCGAAGAGTCTTCGACACCGAGCCGGTGGAACAACGCAACAGAGGACGTCCTCGCACGAGATGGACCTCAACCAATTTGGTGTGCGCAGCTGCAGGCAGCTGGAGAAAGATCGTGCTGGCTGATGAGACATGTTGGTTGAGGACCAGGTCCACCCCGGACTGTAGTGCCAATCAAAGAGAAGAGCTAAAGGAAGATGAATAATGAGTATTGAATATAGCAACTGTATGTATGTTATCGACTTTGATACAGCTTTGGCCGAAATGGTGAAGTGTAAGATTCGTATTTTCAAAGAAGTACTTCTTGCGCAGTGCGCTTTAAAAACAGACTTAAAGATATTATAGAGGTTATAGAGCGCTGAACGGTCGTCGGGTTGGCACCGTGAGATAGCTTGAATTGTAGCAAGTCACTACAGCTCTGCCCTCAAGGGTCTTCAATTTCGAGCCCTTGGGACAACGCAATAGAGGACGTCCTTGAACGAGATAGCGTACATAAGTGGGGAAGCATCTCAACGTCGTCAACCAACTTGATGTGCTCAGCTGAAGGCGAAAGATCGTGCTGGCCGGAGAGGTTTGTTGATTGAGGCCCAGGTCAAATAGAAAATATAACTCCTTCATTCCATCGTCGATTTAAAAAAGGCAAAAACCGAATATTTGGCATAACTAAGAAATCTCATTATTCTCGGAAGAAGCGATTCTTACATCGAGGAGATTATTTTCAAAAAACAGCACTTCCTCACTGACTTATGGTATGTTGCACACCTCCTCCAGAAACGGGGTTCAATGTAACAGCAATGCAATTTCATAGATTACATTTTTTTTCCAGTTTGGAGTGGAGACCTGCTTTGGTTCTAGGAACAGCTTATAGCCAAATCATTAATCCTTTCTTGGACGTGTTAATCTGCCTCTGATAGCGGCCCGCGACAAATGTTCAATGAAATGTTACAAATACCACCATCCTCTTCTACTTCAAACTTCAGACTTACAACTACATTTTCTAGGATATTGCGAATTGCCATTTGGTGATGGCAGTCAGAAGCAGACGTCTCATTATATCAGGTGCATCAGAACACTGATATTTCACAGGAAACGAGCACCTCCAGCCAGCTTGATCTTTAGCTAGTTGCCTTAATTTTCGTAGGCATAGTCGGTTCAGGTCGCGATTAAAGAGGCGTTGTTATGGCTCAAAAACAACCTGATATCAAAAAGGGATATCACCATCTGTTCCGCTATAAAATCCTTGCACAGTATAATGTTCCAATCAAAAACACTCCTTATTTGTAAGCTGTCTCTTAACGAGATGGCTGAGCATTTTAACACTCACCTCATGTGGGTGCCGGGACACTGTGACATACCAGGCAACTGCAAAACCGATGAACTCGCCAAGTGTGGTACAACCTCAGCCCTATCGATAGAAGGGGTACCACCTTCCATGTCGATCGCTACAGCCTATCATCTTTTAAAGATTCAGACAATGAAATCCACTAATGACAAATGGCTAGAAGGCACCAACTGCCTTAAAACAAATGAAACCTGGCCATCATTTAACCTAAAACGGTCACTCAGTCTATTTAGACTCTGTAAGCACTCATTAAGGACTCTCATAGGAGTCATTACCGTGCACTGTGCAATTGGTACTCATGCTCGCAAGATGGGTGCCCTATATAATGATTTTTGCAGAAGCTGCATGGATGAAGAGAAGGAAGAAAACACGCATCACCTACTCTGCTAATGGTGTGCTCTGGCTAGTCGTAGGTTTCTACACCTAGGAGCCTACTACTTCAGCGTACGTAACGAGCTAAACAGTGCCAGAATTGGCCAGCTAAATCGCAAGACATCAATCCGCGTGGTATCACAATGGGCCTACTCTGTCCTAAGTGTGACTGCCCTTAGCTACCCTAACAAACCTGGTTCAGGTCCCTTTTCACTTGCTTGCTCCACCTGAGTTGCGGTCTTCCTTTATTACGTCGTCCCTCGGGATTGGATTCGAAGACTTCCTGGGCCGGAGGATTGATTTCCATCCGCTCTACCATACCGAGGGTCTTCACACTTCTGGCTAAGTCGATGTCGCTGAACAGCTCGTATAGTTTGTCGTTATATCTTCTCCTGCATTCAGTATCTATGCAGGGGGGGCTGAAAATCACCTGAAGCAACCACAAACATCTTCATCCGCTTTTGGAAAAGTCCATGCCTCCGCGCCATATAGTAGGACTGGTACGAATAGTGTCTTAT
Organism: Eristalis arbustorum; assembly: GCA_916610145.1. Taxonomy (NCBI): domain Eukaryota; kingdom Metazoa; phylum Arthropoda; class Insecta; order Diptera; family Syrphidae; genus Eristalis; species Eristalis arbustorum. Next base: position 34,268,171 of record OU744318.1, read on the forward strand.
AGAGCGTTACTTTGGTTGTTCAAGAGAGGGTCTTGTTAATCAATTGCTTTTTTAACCCAAAAAAGCAGCGATTGACTAAAGTTATTCATCGCTTGATTTCATCGTAGAGTTGTTCGTATTTAGACACATTTTTGACTATGTCATAGTTATATCTGTCAATCGTTGCGCTCAGTCAGAGACGTCGGTGTCTATGAACCTTTTTCATAAGATTAGTCTTGCTCTCGTTGACCGCCCGGCCCCATCTTAGCCGCTTTCTTCTCGATACTCACAAAAGTGTCGTTGAAATCGCGCTGTGTCCTTCCGACAATATTACCAACGTCAGCACAAGCGAGTAGTTGGACCAACTTCTGAAAGATTATTCGTCTGGTGTTGACGTGAGAGTTTTTGGACAATTCTTTCAAGAATGAGAGTTTAAAGAAGTTGCATTACAGCGCATCACCTTGCCTGAGCCTTTTTAGACATCAAAAGTCTCGGTTAGCTCCTTACCAACCTTGGAGCAGTTTGCATTCTCTATCGATATCGTTCACAAAGCGACGAGTTTGGTAGGAGCTCCAAAATTAGACACTGCTCTGTATGGCTCGTCTCAGTAAATGCTGAAATACGCGGCCTTAAAATCGGTGAAAAGGTGGTCGATATCGATCTGCTGGTTTTCTCCAGGATCTGCCCTAGTATGTGTACTTGTTCGATGGTGGTCTTAAGACACACTGCTATGGACCGACCAAGTTGTTGACGAATGACTTTAGGCGTTCACACAACACTGAGATAAGAGAGACAGATAAGATCAGGAACCCAGATTCCATGTTAGCCATCGCAAAACTTAAATTTGATTAAGCCTCTGTTTTTTTACTCGTATGAATTGGCAAAAAGATGGATAGGAGTAAATGACTTCGCCAAAACTTTCGAGCTAACTCTCGCATCATTACTCAGTTTCTTAAATGCGTTCTTGTAAGTTTTTCGTGGATCACAGATTTATTTAATTATTCGCAATTTCGTGCGAACGTATTCCCTCGTTTCGGAGATGAGAATTGGCCCCTTAGTGGTCACTATTTTGTTAGAAAACAGTTCCCATGCATGAACTGTTTTAAATCACTCTTCAAGAATGTAAACTGACCGCTTCGTGCAATTGCATGTCTTTTTTCTCTTTCGCAACCCTTTATCGTAAAATTTGAAATTCCCACACCCCTTGGATACAGCAACTTCTCAAAAATGTATCGTGTGCGTATCTTTTTCGCCCTCATTCAGTACTCTCTCATTTTGATTTTTGCACGTAGCGTCGTTCAACTCAGCTCATGCTTGCCAAAAATATGCTCCCCCTAACTCCACCAGAAACCCATTCACTCCATGTCTCTTCTCAAACTGTATCGCTTACTTGAAGTCCATTGTTCCGGTTCACATTTTAAAGTACATCTGTCACTTAACATGGATCCTTCACGTCAGCAAAACGCTCGCTCCTCTCCATCTCGCCATACGCCAGCTCACCGAAAAAAAAGAAACGTGATGGGAAATCTCCATTGTTCCACTTGGCATCCGCTTCGCTCCGCTTCATCCTGGCTCATAATCTGGATAATTATTATGATTTCAATTTTTCTTCCAACGTAGCATCGTTTCCGAGAGATAACTGAAAACATTGTGATCCTAAGGATATGTGAAGGATTTTTGAACTTTGACCCAAATTTTAAAGCTCCATCCGTCCTCACTCTCTGTCCTACAACTTCAACTTGTCATAATTCATGATATTCAACAAAACCGCCCCCTTTATTCTGGCCCCTCGGCCCGGGCCCCTTTATGTCACCGCAGCCCATTCCGCCATTCATTTTCAAGTTACGCCACGGCGACGTGGTATTAGTGAAACTACATTCTCGGCGTGGAGTGTGTGGGGCCGGTACCATCGCGCGCAGCACTACATCATCACCGGCTCTGGGATAAAAATCAACAGAGCAGCTTAGAAGGAGCGCGCAGGCAAAAAGTTACAGAAAAAGTTGCAATCTAGGATGGGAGCAGATATCCTTGGATGGGCTACTCGCTCTCGTTCGCTCACTCCCGTGCACATGACGTGTCGCAGAGGATGCGGGTGCAGCAAGGATCCGTCCGACTTTCCCCCAGTCGGCGCTCGCATGCGGAGTTTTCTTTTAGTTTTTCCCTTTTTTGTGCCAGCCAGGCCGAGTGCAGGGGCGTACGCGGATTGTTGTTGACGTTGTCATCTCACGGAGGGTTGTAATCGCCTGGCTGAATGCAGTTAAATGCGCACCTCCCCCCTCGTGGGCGGATGGATGGTGGCAGGCGCGCACATAGCCGCCGTTGCAACATGGGAATTAAGTGAAGAAATCTTTCGGAAGGTCCTTGTGTGCGGGCTTGCGGTTAAGACGGAGCCAGCACAAGCCAAACATGACTTAAGTAACATGATTACTAACGGCGGGTGTGCGTTGCGTATGCACGTGTGTGTGGGTGTGTGTATGTCAAAGCAACCATCGTAACACAATCCCGGTCGCATACCCAGTGTGTGTGCAAAGCCGGGCGGCGTCCCACTTGGCCGGGTGCTTCTTCACTGATGAAAGGACACTTAAAGAGGATTGCAGGTGCCGCATGGTGTGGATAATTTAATGGACATGTGGCGAGGTGGGGTGTGAGTGGGCGGCAGGCATTTGCGTAGAGGTAAATGTATTAAGACTGCAACACAATGGAAAAGTTGAGTGTTTTATGCGGTTCGGGTGGTGCATGGTGGATGGGATGGGATGGGATGGCATGGTGGTGATGGCTGAGCCTCGGGTGGTTGACCTCTCATTGCTGGTAATGTGGTTATAGTCGCACCTGAATTAATTATTCCCAGCTGACGTTGCACAGGCCGTTTCAACAAACAGTGTGCACGCTGTTTTTTCCGCTTTCGCACCATGATCCAGATGGAAATGGGGGAGTGGGTAGGTGGATGGATGAGATGGAGTGGGTGGGTGGTTGGTGGATTTCAAGATGGCTTCATGTTATTTAGAATCGAAGAGACTCAGCGCTTGCTTAGAGGAACATGCGTTGATAAAACGTGCATTTCGAGTGTGGTTTTAAATATTCATAGTTTCCGAACCCCTGTCAGACGCGAAAGGGGACGGCTTAAGGATCCGTGATGGCTGAGCATATATTTTCCTAATTCCTTCCGAGATCCTGATTGACAGCAGATAGTTCAGTCCCTTGTTCCAGTCCTCTTTTGAAGTGCTTTCTGTGTCAAAACGGTCTCAACGACAATTAAGACGTCAATCTTCTTTGGCATGCCACAGGGATGCATTGTGACACCACAACTTTTTCTCATTTGACCTACATCTTTCGCCGTTGCAAAGCCGAACGCGTATTTATCGCCCATAATTTCCCACACATTTGATTTCATTTCAAAAGCATGACCTTTTGGTTGAATCGCACTTTTTCATTTCCAATATATGTCAAGGACCCGCTTTGATTGGTGGCGCACGTATAAATTCAGCGTAATCGCGTTGCATTGAACACTTTTTGAAAAACGTATTTATTCAAGTGTGCGGCCAACGCATTAACCATAATCTACCACTCCTCTATGCACTCGGCAGCATCGTGAACAAACAACAAATCGAGAAATTCTAGGAAAACTCTTTATTTGAAGTGAAGTTCAATCGTGTGAATAATTCTCGCGGAAGTGTAGGCGCGCCATTCAGAAACACAATTATTCACATATTTACACAAAAGGATTATTGGTTGGTGATTCAAGTGGAGTGAAAGTGTGTCAGCTTATTTGGCATATATGCCAAGACCGGTACCGGCACGTACGACAAGGGATACCGTTCCGACGTCCTTCCTTAGTGATTTATTTTTCGCTTTGGGGAACAGACGTTACTAGGTGACAGAGCGATGTCGTAACGCAATCAATTTTGGCTTTATTTTGTGGTCCTTCTGTGTGGTGCCGTCTTGTTCAACAAAAGTGACACTCAATAAAATATCACCTGTTTTTCTGAATGATCTGTCCTTGAAGCTTATGTGATAATAAGTTAAGATTTAATTGTACGCTTGTTGGCAATATCTACACCAACACCGTGATGAAACTAATTAAGAGTTGTGCCAGTTGAAAAAAAATATTGATGTCCCATCCGAACCCTCATGACACAGTAAAATCTTACGGTTTTGGATCAGAAATCTGGTGGTCGAACTAAACTTGACTCGAACCAATTATGATATCCCGTGACAAATCGACTTAGTCCACTGTACTACCCAATTCCCAGGTATGTTGCCTTGTCGTCGGTTTTGACAGGATTTTATTGATAGCTAATCACCAACAGACGAACATTGTTTTTTATTCACGCGAAAGCGTATGAATACATCAGTACACCATGTTTAGGCAAAAAACTGTGTCAGAAAGCTTTCAAAGGCCAGAGTGTCAAAAGTGGCCATCTGATCTCTTTATTTTATGTTTTGATGACTGTTGGCCATCTGAGCCGCTGAAACAAAAATCATTTCCGAAAAGTGAACTGACACCAATTCATCTGTAAAATCTGGTCGGACGAAAGTATGCCCGATGGATGGAATCTCAGCATCATTTGCCCCATCATAAAGTAAGAAGACCCTCTAAACTGTGTCAATTATAGAGGGTCTCCTAAACATATCCTATAAGATCTTTTCTGCTGTTCTGTGTAAACGCCTGAAACTCTACGATAACAGCCTGATTGGTCAATAGCAGTGCGGGTTCAGGAGTTTCAAGTTGATACCCACCACCTATTCATCGACTTTAAGGCCGCGTATGACAGTATTTATAGAGACGAGTTGTATGTGCATATGCCGATGACATTGATATCATCGGACGAACACGACGGGCTGTAAGTGGGGCGTTGGTGAGCATCGAAAACGAAGTGGCCAAGGTGGGTAGTGCGGTTAATGAGGGTAAGACGAAGTATATGCTGTCTTCAAAAAAAGTCAACCGACACCGACGTCTTGGACAAAACGTCACTATAAGCAGCTATAACTTCGAGGTAGTGAAAGACTTTGTCTACCTAGGCTCCGAAGTTAATACAAACAACGACACTACTGCGGAGATAAAAAGGAGGATCACGTTAGCCAATCGGTGCATTTTAACACTTGGTAAGAAACTGAGGAATAAAGCCATCTCTGATAGTCCCAGTCCTGGCGCTGAAGCATGGACACTAACTAAAGCGGACGAGGATATTCTTGGTCGCTTCGAGAGAAAAGTCCTCCGAATTATCTTCGGTATGTGCGGGTGGTGTTTAGAGGAGGAGACTGAAAGACGAGCTGTACGGGCTGTACATCGACATCGACCTGGTGAAACGAGTTCGAATCTCTCGTCTCAGATGGCTAGGACACCAATGCTCCGGCCCGGAAAGCCTTCGACTGGAGTCTTCGACTGGAGGCAACTAGCACAAGACCGAGCTAGATGGAGAGGCATGTTGCCAGCCCCACCCCGGAATGTAGCACCAACCAAAGAAGAAGAAGAAGAATTGACGCTCGTCTAAGTAGTCACACCTTGCGGTTGTCCTTATTTCTAAAATCATGTGTTCATTGGTGTGCTCGTAATGACTCATCAATCATCAGTCAATTATTATCAAGGCTAGTTTTTTAAGCACTTCCTGTCTAAAAAGGAATCTTTTAAATGAGCATATAGTTTCTATTCGAGTTGATAAACAACTGTTTGCCTTCTTTCATGCAAACTATGCATTACGTACTCACTGTTTCGAGTGTACTTCCCGGTACCTAGCCGATAACACAAATAGACGTGCATACATACACACGTCCAATCCAAGCCCCAATCTTTCAAGGATCTAGCGGACGTTGACTGATTGGCATTGACGAGTCCATGATTGACATTATCCAGCCCACTCCAGTAAACTAGTCCTAAGTGAGAGTTAATTTACGCATCGAATTTATTTCTTAATTGTTGTTTCATTAGATGTCACCATTTTACTGAAACCACATATCGACCAGCTTCACCTCGTGCTTTCTTGGCGGAAGAATGTTCAAATTTATTAAACGATAGTTCGTGCCATATACGGGAACTTTGTCCTCTTGGCCATCTTTGACAAAATTCTGTCCAATAACTCATTACTGCACTACACTAGGTATTGGGAATTCTGTGGAGTGCTCATGTGACCAGGTACGCCACATTTGGCTTACCCATCCAACCAGAAATGAGTTGACTCGTTGAAGGCATTATTCATATATTGATACTTAATTCTTTTTCGAATTTTAGTAAAGATTACACTTCTCCTTTCTCCTTCTGCTTTTTTGGTGATAACGTGTTTACAATTGCCTAAACTTAAGCTGCCTTCAAAACAGACAAGAGCAGACGTTCGAATGCCATTGTAAAATTTGGAACGAGATCCCGAATTTGGCCACCGCATTGAATAGTGCGTTGCGATGAATGTAGGCACCCGTGAAGTCAATAAACGACGAGGGTCATGGCTTTCTTACTCTTTAGCTTTTCATAGCTACGCCGACTTTTTTGGAGCTAGGTGGTAACATTTCCAGTTCGGGGTGTCATTAACACTTAGTCATCCCAGATGGAAAACAGCCTGGTATTGCGGACTGGAAGCGGCATGCCAAGGCCAGCGATTAGACAATCCCTGAGCATCCATGAGTAGGAGGACTGATAATTTGTTAATAAGCGACGTGGATATCATCGTGAGTTGGCCGTGGCCATGAGTTTATTAGCATCGACTTCAACCCCGACATCGTAGGTTTGATCAATTGTCTGTACGACAAAACTAATATTCACGACCCCACCTTTTTCGAGTCACTGACAGTGCCTAGAGTTTCTGGCAGTGAGAAAAAAGCTTCTCAATACTAAAGAAGAAATGTCGAATCGACTGATTCAAACTACACACTACTCATTTTTGCCGACAACTAGTTCTGATGCGAGATAGAAAGACGGGAGAAAATAGACAGCGCTGTGAGGAAATGGAATTGATGGCTTGACATCCGGTTTTTGACCAGAAAATTATTTTCTCGGACGAGACCCATTTGGTCTCAGCAAAACTGCCCTATTGGACGGACCACAATCCAGGAGTGTTCCACCAGTCCACAAATATAGACTGTTTGCAGCAGTTTATGGCATGGCGGCATCATGAGAATTTATGGATGAAGCGTCGTTGCACCCAATGCACTCATGTATAGAGTGATCTTAAGCGACTTTCTGCGGTCAGAGCTCGAGACAATGTATACAATCAAAAATGTATGTACATATGGGATGGATGCCCTTTAATCTGGACCCCGGCTGATATGGTGATATAATCCGGGCAAGCACTTATGACGACTCCATTACTTTTCCACAACAGTTGTATGTCAGACAGAAGACAAGTCCTTTTTCAATGCGTGAACACCTCATCACGTTTGTTTGTTCTTTATTGACATCTTTGGCAACATTTAACATTTTTTTTAAAATGCTTAGCAACGCTCCCTGTGTAGACCTAGTCGTTTTATAAATTACGTACACCTAATTCTGTTTTTACACGATAGAATGGTTCCCGAGAAATTCGTGTAAAAATAATTCGTGTAAAAACAGAATTAGGTGTAGTATATAGTCGATT
>OU744318.1:34964614-35108444 GCA_916610145.1 Eristalis arbustorum
TATCTCACTCCGATGTTATCCCTCCGACACGGATAGTAATCTTATTCCCACACAGACTCGTGTCCCGGGAACACACACCCACGTCGCTGTGCCTTAACCAGTTGCTGACTGAAATGGAAATCAGCGGATTATGCATTTTTATTCAAATTCTCTTCTTCTTTACTTCTTGGTATTTTTTTTTTGTTCGAGCGTTCTTGTTCCGTTTTGTTCAAGGATCCGAGGGAATTAAGTTCTTCTTTATGTCTACGTGGGTTCGAACATCTTTTCGATTTCGAAACGTCTGAACTGCAGTTGAGAGGGCCTTTGGCAGGGAACATGGAAATGCAGGTGTTGTCTGCGGAAATTTGACTTGAGAGCTTTGCACTCGTAATCGCAAGGAGTGTTATTCAAATGAGACGAATTTTAAGAGGGAACTCGTCGGGCTAAGTCTAATTCAAGGGGTCTTTGGGGTACAGACAGTGGGTAAGCATGACGCTTTTGGCACAGTAGCGTCTGGTGTTAGGGGAAGGGAGTCCAATGATATGACCCTGACCGTATTTGAGCCGCATAAGGAGGATTCAGTGCTTTTTACGATGTAATTAGAATTCCGCATTTTGGGTTGAACAATAAATTCTGCCTGTGACAGCGACTAGTTTCAGACTTTGCTACTGGAAGGCCGATGAGGAGTTCGCCTCTCAAGGAACACTATAGCGGGCAAAGTAAATACAGACGCTGCAGTATCGCCTGTTTATAATACTGTGTAAGAAGACGTCGCTTTTACTTGTTGAGTCCACTGGCAGTATTGGTTGGATTTCACAGCTTGGTGTCGTTCTTTTGTAACATTCTTGGTAGTTTTTACCTCTGTGTAGCGTTTCACTATATCAAACTAACGAGCTCATGTTATGCACTCCTTTCATGTTAGTATTTCCGAAGGAATACCTCTAAAACCCGTGATATCTTGTATGTCCTTGTACGTGATTGGCAGAACTCAGATATCCGTTAATGAGGCATTTACTAATATTAAGCGGCTAAAATGGGTCTGGCGGTGAATGAGGGCAAAGCGAAGTACATGATATAAGAACAAGTAGACCAACATCTGCTACTGACTTCTGAGAAATGGCCGCCTTTCCACGAAGTCATCCACTCTTTAGGGCGATTCGTCGGCCTTCTGTCTAGTCTGTAGCCCTTACTACATCCCACTCTCCAGGCGGAGATTACAGTGCAGCTTGGGGTTTTTGGCATATGCTCTTCGCTGCTTTTAAAAGCTTTTGATGGTTTCTCAAAAAGAAAAAGAAGGAGCATGAGAAGCGCGCGATCGAGGAAATGGAGAGGTGTTACTTCTGCAGACTGTTAAACGGCGAAGAGGACACCAATACCGCTGTCAGGCAGAATGTTCCACTCCACGCAATGGACGACGATAGAAGAGAATTCCGTTCCCCCGATCTAGACGAAGTCAAGGTAGCGATATCGAGACTGAAGTCGAACAAAGCTTCTGGGGCGGACGGATTGTCCGCGGAACTGTTTAAAGCAGCTGGATATGATGTGGTTGGGCGCATGCATCAGCTCATCTGTAGGATATGGTCGGAGGAAAGCATGCCCAATGAGTGGAATCTCAGTATCGTTTGCCCGATCCACAAGAAAGGAGACCCCTTTGACTGCGCCAACTATCGGGGGATAAGTCTCCTTAACATCGCATACAAAATCTTCTCTGCCGTTCTGTGTGAGCGCCTGAAACTATTCGTCAACAACCTGATAGGTCACTATAAATCCGGTTTCAGGCCTTTGAAGTCCACCATCGATCAAATTTTCACATTACGGCAGATCCTCGATAAAACCCAAGAGATGCAGATCGACACCTACCACCTATTTGTCGACTTTAAGGCCGCATATGACAGTGTGCATACAGACGAGCTAAACAACGCCATGTCTAGTTTTGACATTCCTGCCAAACTCGTCAGATTGTGCAGGATGACGATGGAGAAATCTCGCTGCTCTATCAAGGTCGGTAACGAACTCACCGAGACCTTCAATGTCAAAAAAGGCTTTAGGCAAGGCGACGCACTGTCATGTGATTTCCTTAACATCGTCCTGGAGAAGATCGTGCGAAACTCACATGCCAACACTAGAGGCACGATCTTCCAGAAGTCCGTTCAACTGCTAGCATACGCCGACGATATTGACGTGATTGACGAGCCGTTAATAAAGCGTTTGCTTGTATTGAGACGGAGGCGGCAAAAATGGGTTTAGCGGTGAATGAGGGCAAAACAAAGTATATGCTGTCATCAAGAAAGGACACACAACATCGACGACTCGGTGAGAACGTCACCATAGGCAGCTACAACTTCGAGGTAGTAAAGGACTTCGTCTACCTTGGCTCCCAAGTAAATAGTGCGAACAACATCAGTACCGAGATTAAACGCAGAATAACTCTTGCCAACCGCTGTTTCTTTGGGCTCAATAGGCAATTGAGTAGTAGAGCCCTCTCTCGAAAGACCAAGCTCACGTTATATAAGACCTTGATCATCCCTGTCCTGCTGTATGGCGCGGAAGCTTGAACTATCTCAAGAGCGGATGAAGACGCACTTGGTCTCTTCGAGAGAAAAGTTCTGCGTTCAATCTTCGGTCCTGTTTGCGTTGAAGGTTCTTGGAGAAGGAGATTCAACCACGAACTGTACGGGCTGTACAGCGACATGAGTCTAGTCAGGCGTCTACGGATTCAACGCCTAAGATGGCTAGGCCATGTAGAGCTCATGGACAACACTGCTCCAGCCCGAAGAGTCTTCGACTCCGAAACAGTGGGGCAACGCAATAGAGGACGACCACGAACCCGATGGCGCACTCAAGTGGAAAAGGACCTCAGCCAACTTGGAGTGCGAAATTGGAGGCAGCTGGCTAAAGAAAGTGCCAGCTGGAGAGGATTGTTGACCGAGGCCAGGTTCACTCCGGATTGTAGCGCCACAATAAGAAGAAGAAGCTTAAAGGTAGCTGTAGGGGTAACTACATATTTAACAGGACATTTCACCGGCTGGCCGTCTGCTGGCCTATTTAGGGAGTTCGTCAGCTTTACAGTGTCTCGGGACGTGTCTGTGGCATGTGTCCCTGCACAGGCTGCCTGAGCTGCTCGGATATCTCGTAATGAGATTAACGACAGTCGATTACTACTTTAGAAGTTAGATAACGATGCGAGGGACTAGTTGCTGTTGGGCTACCCGCTAAGGTACCACTTTCGCTGGCGGATATCGAGTTCCACCTTAGCCAGGACAGGGTTTGGATTGCGTAATCTGCTGCTGATGCGGTGTCATGTGCGTAGACTGTGAATTTGCACCCGATAATGCTTTATCTCCCTTTCTCTCTGTCTACCTAATCTGGGCCCATACCTCCATCGGATTGTCTTGTCGCATCATATTATTCTTGTATGTTCCAAGAACTAGCACTACCTCTCCGTTTATCGACTTCATACATCTACATACTGAACGTGTGAAGCATAATTTGTGATATTTGTCCGAACAAACCACTGTGTGACAGCGGTTTACCGACGCTCTTCATATATTTCGCACTTTTCAAAGGCGTCCAACCACTTCGTCCGCCTTCGTCTGCATCTTCTTTTCACTTTCAGCCAATTAAACAATAATTGTCCGTAGGAACGTCCGCTCATCACGACGCTGCTCCCTTCGAAGTGCCATGAATGTTGGCCATTATCTTCAGGACGACTTCCAGCGCACACCCTTACGAGTCCGTGTCCAGCTCCAGACCCATGGTGCGAAGAGGGCACTTAATTGTTATGAATGCAAATAATAATTGACCTTTTCGTCGGGCGCCAAGGAAAAAAGCAAACAAAACAGAATAACTTTCGTTTTTTTTTTCAAAGAAACTGGAGTCTTCCGGCGGCAATCCAATTGTGCCCCACCCCCGGGTCACAATCGATTAGTGCGTCCCACGTTCTTTTTTTCACTTTTAAGCTCCGCCCTTCTAAGACTGCTTGGAGTCTCGAAAAGAGGAAAACCAATTCATCCCGCTGGCCCGTGAGTTTTTTTCTGCGCCCTTTCCACGGAGCTGCCCTGGCCAATACGGTTTTCCACGTCAGGATATTCGAATTTTCCGTTACGTTAGATCTGAGCTTTTTTTTTCTGCTCCCTCCTCGCTGCTGCATGGCCAGCACCGCGTATACCACTTAAGGGTTGCAATCGGAGTGGGGGGAGCAGCAAAGGGGACCGAAAAAGTTGTTCTTAAACAAATTTTTTCTTCCCGCAATTGGGCTCGGCGGAGAACCCTTTCAAGTGGCGGCACAACGGCAGCGGTTTGGACGGAAATTAACTAAGTCACTTATTGCTTGCTGCCCTCGGGGCAAATCGCGCTCGTCTCTGTTATCCTTTTTTTGGCGTTGTCTCCGCTTTTCTTTCTTTATTCTTGCTCGCCGAACAACACTTCGTACCTAAGGCGATCCAGTGTGTCGTGGTGTTTACCTGGGTTTTTATCTTTGTGACGTTTCTTTGTTTTTCTTCTTCGTTTTTTGTTGCTGTCGCGCTTTGTTCTGCGACGCGATACAAATGCTACCCGCAAATGCACACGCGATAGATAGCCTCGGGTTCGGTGCCATCAAGTTGTTCTGTGCGCGCTGTGTCGTTGCCGTAATGAGTTAATTTAGCTTCAATTCGAGGCGAGCACTCGTCTTATCGAATCGAAAAATTACCGCAGATAAGTTCGAGGGAACGACGATGAATGGAAAAACTTGCGAGTGTCCTTGACATTTTTTTCTCCTCCTCGCAGGGAAATTGAATTCGTGGAAGAATTTAACTTTTGTAGGACACGTTTTAATATTTATTTCGATGTTGATTTGGGTCGCGGGCCCAATTGACAACACTGGGAAATGTGGCTATAGTTCAGATAAGCCTTTCAAATGGCGTTCTCAAAAAAACAGCGTCTTCTTTTCTTGTAAATGTCTGAGATGAGAAATTGTGTAGCTGATGAAAATCTACGTGCTATCAGCCTTTTTGAATTTAAAGCGAATAGTCAGAGCTCGGACACCGCTTCTAAGATTGGTGCAGATTGGTCATGGTCCACATAGAGTACCAGTGCAAGCATGAGTGCCTTGCTAAACGAGTTCGCGGTGTCTTCTTGGTAAAAAATTATTTTCCAATGATGACTTCTGAAAATTGCCAGTTAATAGCAGCCATACAAAGGGTGATTTTTTTAAAAGCTTTAGGAAAGTTTTTTCAAACAAAAAAACAGTAGTACGGTCCATATAATTCAATGTTTGAAGATTATTTCATGCAAATGTTGAAATTGACTGCGCCTCAAATGGTCCATCACGAAGAAATGCTTCAATGTTGTCTTCAAATGCGTCAACTGAAGCGGGCTGTATAGACATGAGCTTTAACATAGCCATACAAAAGATAGTCTAAAGGCGTTAAATCGCACGATTTAGGCGGCCAATTGACCGGTCCCCAACGTGAAATAAAATGTTCACCAAACTCGCCTCTCAATAAGTCCATTGTTGCGCGTGCTGTGTGGCATGTGGCACCGTCTTGTCGAAATCACATGTCATGCAAATCAAGCTTTTGCATTTTGGGCAAAGAAAAGTTGGATATCACACAGTTACGTTATGATTCGCATCATCTTTGAAGAAGTGCGGTCCAATGATGCCACCAGCCCATAAAACGCACCAAACTGTGACTTTTTCTGGATATATTGGTAGCTCTTGCAATGCCTCTGGCTGATATTCACTCCAAAATCGGCAATTCTGCTTATTTACGTAACCATTGAGCCAAACATGACCTCCGTCATAATCGTCGCTATAATTTGTAGATGGCCAGGGCCTGACTTCTCAGTAACCACTCGTCTTGTCAATGCTTTTGTCCTCCCACAAGCGGAACGGACAAACAGTTTTATGTCGACTCCAAGCAGCCAAGTCTTTGTAGACAGTTACACTCTTTGAGGTTTAAAACGGAGCGAAAATGTTTCTGAATTCGAGTAGAATACCATGTCTCGTTAGGTTAAAGTGCGTATGAGTCGACGCACAGAAGCGCAACGGGACGGCTCACAAGAGAATCCAACGCGTTTCGAAAATGCTAATGTTAAGTGCAGATTTTGGGTTGGCGGTGTAATCGGTTGATATTTCTTTGGGAATGATGTTGGCCATGGGTGTAGGTGGATAGTTGTCGAAATTTTTGATGATATGGACTCCAATGAAATGTGGCTTATAAACTGTCGTTAACTGCCATACAGCTCATGCCACATCAGGTACTCTGCCCGAGCTATTTGAGGGCATGGCCATCGCTCTTGGATGTGAACTGGTCAACGAGGTATGCGATTTCGGATTTTCTGAAGTGGCAGGCCCTTGCGGCCCTCTAAGCCAACATAAGCCATTCTTGCCATCTTGCCTTTATGCGCCAGTATCATTTAGAACTACACAGGACTCGACGGACATCGATAGGGCTTTCAAATGAATTTAAAAAGTCGATGATTTCTCACACACTCTTATTTACACTTCGAGAGAAAAAGTGCTTATTGAAAGACCTTTCTTGAGAAACAGCCAAGCCTAGGTACACCAAGAAAGACTATTGCAGTGAGGCGGAGTGCTATAAAATGTCAAAGCACTTCACACCGGTGCGACATAGTGCACAATAATTGTAAAATGTTAGTCTTGTTCGTCTTCTTTTTGAAAAATGATGGATGATGTCGTCGAAAAGGGATAAAAAACACATTTTCATTTCCATTCATGGTGGTTGCGTCATGTCTCTATTTCGGCATCTTCTTCTTCTTCTTCTTGTGGTGCTACAGTCCGGCGTGAACCTGGGCATCGGTCAACAATCCTCTCCAGCTGGCACGATTTTTACCCAGCTGCTTCCAATTTCGCACTCCAAGTTGGTTGAGGTCCTTCTCCACTTGAGTGCGCCATCGGCCTCGTGGTCGTCCTCTATTGCGTTGTCCCACTGGTTCGGAGTCGAAGACTCTTCGGGCTAGAGCAGTGTTGTCCATGCGCGTTTAATCCGTAGACGCCTGACTAGACTCATGTCGCTCTACAGTCCGTACAATTCGTGGTTGAATCTTCTTCTCCAGAAACCTTCAACGCAAACTCTCAGGAATATGATGCCGTAGACCCAGGTACAGTCCAAAAATTGGAACATGCAGTTGGAGCCATCAGAACATCAGCTTTTACTCGGTCATCTTATATTAATTATTTACATCACTAAGAGCCGTGTAGCATCTAAAATATGTGCTCATTATCGCATACTCACGACTCCGATAGCCAATATGCTATTGCCATGCTATTGCTCTTCATATTTGAAACTAGTGTACGAATGCCTGTCTGAACTAGCATCGTTAGATGGTGAAATAAGTGCTGCCCATGCATCCTTTGGGAGGGTCTATGGTCCGACGAAATCTGTTTCCGCTTTTTCTCAAAGATGTGCGTGAGATCAACGCGACCGACAATGGCGCCCAGAATCCAGCACCAGTTCCAGGTCACAGTGATATCCCATGCATAATGAACTGGCTCGACAGGAATCTACCCTTCAGCTCATGCTTGCAGAAGAGGTGCCCATTCCACAGGAAACAGTCAAGGCCAAGATCTTTTCACACTTTCAAGAGCAAACCAGGGGCCAGGTTGACAACTTATGCAACATCGAGACATATGTGGTCGTGTATAGTTTTACTTACTTACTTATCAGGCAGACGAACCATGAAAGGTCTGAGCTTGAGCAATTGCTGCCTTCCATCGGCTTCCAGTCATCAAGGCCAAGCTGTCTTACATCCGCGATGACATGGTCTTTGTACCGGAGTTTCGGTCTTCCTCTCTTTCTCGAACCAGAAGGCTCGGATTCGAAGACCCTCTTTGCTGAAGCGTTGTTGTCCATTCGCTCGATGTGGCCGAGCCAGTGTAGTCAACGGCGTTTTGCCTTCCGAATTAAATCCACATTCTAGTACAGCTCGCAGAGTTCGTGGTTGTGTCTTCTCTTCCATTTGCCTTCCTTGCAGACGGGTCCATATATCCGACGTAGAATTTTTCTTTCGAAGGCACCAAGAATCAGCTCTGCAGACATACTTAATGTCCAGCTCCATAAAGTAGGACTGGCAGAATAATTGTTTTGTAGAGCATGACTTTGATCCTTCGAGTCAGGAGTCAAAAGTGTATAGGCTATCTAAAAATAAAGCAACGATTGTTCTACAATGCGTGGCGAACCCTTCTTCAACTCAGTTGAGGAGATTTCTGCGAAGGATTTTGAGGAACTAATTGTGTTCTCAAGTGCCTCTGATTGGACTTAGAAATGTCTCAAAAATGTAAAGAGTTGGGCCATTAAAACTGGTAGTGATGATATTTTCGTTCTACAGCGAACTACATACCGACAGGGAGTGAGTGCCTCTCCCAACTCTATTCTCAATTGATCCATCGACTCGCGTCCCATGTGCGATGGAGCCCTGTCTGTGCTTGTGCATTTTTTGTAAGCTTATGTCTGACATCTGTGGACGGTGCCATTGGCCATGACGTTGTTGCCACCGCCGTCAATAGGACCAAGGATTCCGTCCGACCATAAGCCGCACCAATCGGTGATTTTACAGCTTTTGTTTTGCGAGAAGTTGCTCTTGAGAGCTGCACACAAATGGGAACTGGCCGTAATATCATCTAAGTTCGGTCTTTCACAGTAAATTGATAGCATTGGCTGCAGAGAACCGTACAAAACACAATTAAGAGGCTAATTCCTAATTAACCAACTCCACATTCGCATTCAGCCCGTCGACACCACCTCATCCCCTGAATTCAACTGAATCACGTTCACGTCTGAACGTTATAGTCCTTCCAACTGACTTTGAATCATCGTTGATCACTAAGCAATTACTCGTGAAGCATTCCGGAATGCCAAGCGAATCCTTCACTCATTCGAGACGACTTATCGCTTACAACATAAATAAAACTATTTGTGCAGCTCCACTGAGTGTAATTCATATGTACACGGCTTCCCAGCAAGGATTCCATCATTAGCCGTGTGTACCTTTGAACGCATCACAACTGCCCAAGGCAAAGGATTCGCCTACACATGTGAGGTAAACATTTCCCTGACAGCAAGGCGCGCGGGTGGAGGCGCAACGATAACAAATGAGCCTTTTGCATGTTACCGGCAAGTAAAAATCTGCCACTTACCAGCGTTTACTTAACGCAGCTATGCACGTTCCTTCGGCCACACATACGCCATCAATTGCCAAGCAAGGACGACATCAACAAACACAAACACTAACGATTCGACCCGGCACAAGGTTTGCGAATGCCAACAGCAACAGCAGCCAGGCAACCAGATCATAGAAAGGATTTTCATATTTCATGTGCCAACTCCAATTCAGTACGACGGTCCATTCGAGCAAAAAACAAACACACGAACAAATGTGTAAGCCGCCGCGCCACCGCCACCCACCGACCGGCTAAGCAGCAACTGAGTGACGCGACGCGACGTTTGTAACATTGTCAACAGAGCAACGTTGTCGTCGCAAGGATTCGCCAGCAGCACGAGCAATAGGCACCAGTGCCAGCATCAGTGCCAGAGCCATGTGAGGGATGTACCCGGGATGGTGTCGCGCATGATGAATACCAGTATTTCAACCAAAACGCACACCAAAAGTCATATGTCAAAGTTTAACCGTATAAATAACTAGGTGCTGAAAAAGGATTCGCTTGTGAGCGAGCACGGGGAGACGAGAGCACACACAAAAAAGGATTCATAAAATAAACACAAGGACGAGGTTATAATTTCTGAATGGACCGTACGCGCACACCATCGCCGTCATCACAATCATCAGGCAGCGACAGGCATCGCCTTCTCATCCATCCATCCATCCATCCATCGGGTTGTGTTTGTTTTGACGATGGAGGCCAGCAGTGCGTCAAAGGATAATTCTGCAAGGATTATAAATTATTGATACAGCAATGATTTATCAGTGTCCTTTCGTGCGTCCTCACTCTCCCCTCTACTGCTTCCCCCGGTCATGTTAAATAGCTCAAGAGTGGCGCGGCTTGCATAAATTTGCCCACACACCCAGCAACCCCCTACTTTTTTTTTAATTTAAAATCTGCAAACGCGACAAGCGCTACTTGCCGCCTGCGATAGCGAGCAGCACAACATGCACGCGGCGCACAACAATGTCAAGAATTTGATCAATTTATTGGAAATTATGGTTATCCTTTAATACCCTAATGAGGGCACTTAAGCCACCCTCCCTCCGCGGGTGAGTCATCCCTCGAAAAGGGGTGTGTGCGCTGTCACATCAGTGCTGCGATGCCAATCTAATTGAATTCCACTTCCACACTCGCTCGCTCGGTCCCCGGCTTCGCAGTCGAGCACAAATTGCGAACTTAAAAAAGAAATAAAATTTCCATTTCCATTAAATCAGACGCGTAAAGAAGGACTCACCCTCTTTCGTGCCGAATGCTCGTCAAAGCGCTGTGCCATCACATTGTTGCACGACACTGCGACCGATGAAGGGGGACACGGACGAGGATGGATCTAACGCCTTTTTTTCTTCGTTTCTTTGCCGCTGCTGATCTGCCTTTCAATTAAATGAAGCGGCAGAGTGGCTACCTGACCCAGTAGCGGCGCGGCGCGGCGCGACGGCTCTTGCTGTGTCCAGCGGATGGATGCGCTCGTTTGTCCTGTGTGGCGATGCGACCACAGCGTGAGCCGGCAATGTACGTACCGAGACCGGAGATAATGAGCAGGATTAAGATATCTCCTCCACCGGGAGGTAGTTTAGCCGAAGTGGCTGGATTATTGTGGATTTGGGGCTGCCGGAGATATCGCCTTTTTTTATGTACGTATAGCAGCGCCAGACGCAAGGCAATGATTAAATTTGGTTGCCGCTATGCCGAGGCGTGTGTGTGTCAGCCTGTGTGTGCAGAGTGTTGCTGGGGTCCTTACTTTCCATTAATTAGGTCGTAAAGTGTGCAAAATGAGATTTTAATTTGACACAATAAGCCAAGGGAGGAGTCGCGTGAGAGAGAGGAAGCCATACAATGAGATCATGCGGAATGAAGTGCTACGCGGACGAAGGGGACGAAGGGGGGATTTGGGGAATTGAAGGTGCTGGGTGGTTTCAATTGTGTTAGGAATGCCGATCAGCCGGAGATTTTCACTGGTTTGTATTGCAGCCTCTCAAAGTATACCAATCGGCGTTAGGATGATATGGAAGTTAGACAAGCAAGGGGTAAGGGCGTCGTTGTCAATATAATCTCCTTAGATAAGCTTGTTGACGCTGAACATCAAATCACTAGATCCTGAATATCACATTCAAGATCCTCTCAGCCGTTTTTTGTGAACTCCAGAATCCATTTGTTAATAATCTGAAAGTTCTTTATCAGTGCGGTTTCAGGCCTGGGAAGTCCACCATTGACCAAATATTCACACTTCAGCAGATCCTGGAAAAGACTCAAGAGATGCAGATCGACACTCACCACCTATTTGTCGATTTCAAGGCCGCATATGACAGCGTGCATAGAGACGAGCTAAACAGTGCCATGTCTAGTTTTGACATTCCTGCCAAACTCGTCAGGCTGTGCATGGAGAACTCTCGCTGCTCCATCAAGGTCGGTAACGAACTCACCGAGACCTTCAATGTCAAAAAAGGTTTTAGGCAAGGTGACGCGCTGCCAGGTTACTTCTTCAATATCATCCTTGAGAAGATCGTGCGAAACTCAAACGTTAACACCAGAGGCATGATGTTCGAAAAGTCCGTTTAACTGCTTGCTTACGTGGACATTGACGTGATTGAACGAACACAACGAGCTCTCAATGAGGCTTTTGCAGAGACTGCTAAAATGGGAGTAGCAGTAAACCAGGACAAAACAAAGTACATGCTGTCAAAGGCTGCACAATATCGAAGTCTCGGACACTCTGAGGTTGTGAAAGGCTTCGTCTAACTCTGCTCAGGAGTAAGCAGCGACAGTAACACCGAGATCAAGTGAAAAATTACTCTTGCCAATCGCTGCTTCTATGAGCTCAAGACGCTATTGTGTAACAGCCTTATCTCTCGAAGCAGCAAGCCGACTGCTCTATTGACTAGAAACATGGATGTTATTGAAAGCGGATGAAGAAGATCTTGGTCGTTTTGAGAGAAAAGTTCAACATGCGTTCTTTGGTTCTGTTTGCATCGATGGCGTCTGAAGGAGAAGACTCAATCACGCACTGAACGGAGAAGAAGTATACGCTACGTATAGACCAGAACACATTTTTTGTGAGGCACCAGTCCACGAAAGAATAAGATATCTGGGAAACCTATTATCAGAGGACGAATTGAAGTCACTAGAACCAACTCTTACTATAGGAGACTATAGGACAAATCTCTTCCGGCACTGAACAACAGGAGCGTATAGCCCTCAACACAACTATGAACAGAGCTGTATGGGGCTCTTAAGTAAGCAAAGGTTTGGAAAGGGGGTATAACCATTCTGGTGTAATACATTTTTCGCAAAAAAAAAAAATAAAGGAGAGAAAGGACCCACATTACAGACAACTTAGCCACAAGGTCACCAAAAACAAACTTAACGTCTTATAATAATAATATGGGTGGCGCTACAGCCCATAGAGGGCCAGGGCCTAGCTTCTCAGCATCCACTAGTGTTGTGCGTGCTATTGTTCTTTCACTAGTGGAAGGGACCTAGAGTTTTATGCTGACTCCGAACGGCCAAGTTTGAGAAGCTTTTTCTAGACAGGAAATACTCTTTGAGCATCGTCAGTGACTCGGAAGAGGTGAGGTCGTGAAACTTTTTTTTGTCGCTCAGAGCTGGATTCGAACCTACGACGTCGAGGTTGGGGTCGACGCACATACCCACAACGCCACGGCACCCCACAACTTAACGTCTTACCGCCTCAGAATCTAACACTCAGTGCAGAGAATAATCGCAAAATAACTTCTACGGCTGTAATTGGCTTCGTCCTTGAAGAGGACATTTTTTCGCTCAATCCTTGATCAAGTTTGCGTTGATGCAGTTTTGGAAGAAGATTGACATCTTCAGATTCAAAACGTGGCTATAACCACATGACCAGATAGACCACATGGACAACAATGTTGCAACTCGAAGGGTATAGTAGTCGATGGAGCTCACAAGTGGAAACGGGCTTCAACCAACTTGTCAAGCAAATGTAATTAAAGGCAGCTGAGTGCAGGTTGTGTATGGCGCAGAGACATGGACGCTATTGGAAGCGGATGAAGAAGCTCTTGGTTGTTTTGAGAGAAAAGTTTTGCGTACGATCTTTGGTCCTGTTTGCGTTGATGGCGTTTGGAGGAGAAGGTTCAACCACGAACTATACGGGCTGTACAGCGGCATGCACCTAGTTAAGCGTCTTCGGATCCAACGCTTAAGATGGCTAGGCCATGTAGAGCGGATGGACACCACAGCTCCGGCCCGAAGAGTCTTCGACACCGAGCCATTGGGACAGCGCAACAGAGAACGTCCTCGCACTCGATGGCGCACACAAGTGAAAAAGGTCCTCAACCAACTTGGTGTGCGCAACTGGAGGCAGCTGGCGAAAGATCGGGCTGGCTGGAAAGGCATGTTGGTTGAGGCCCAGGTCCACCCCGGACTGTAGCGCCAATCAAAGAAGAAGAAGAAGAGTGCAGGTTGTCCCAGCTGGACTGCTTTGATTGTCGAGGCCTTACGTATCGCAATCAGAAGAAGAAGTCTTATTGAACAGCATATACATTTGGTTCGACTAGGATGTCCAGCAGAATACTGCAAACTTAAATACACATGCACATACATTTGAAAAACTTTTCTTGCCAAGATCCATTACCGTAGAGTAATGCCAATGCCTCCAATTCTTTTGCGTTCAATTTGCTTATGTCCTTTCTGATTTTCTTGTAAATTAAACCAAATTGCAACGCGGTCCATTCTGTTTGCTCGTCCAAAAATATTTTTCGAAAAGAAAATGGTGGCATTACCTGCACCTTATTCTGTATCTATAGATAGTTTCATTTCAAAGTATAATCGGAAATAACAAATAGAATCCAAAGTTGAATCGAATTCTGTAGTAGTGCTCCTGCTCCGAGATTACACCAACACCCTGACTGGAGCCCTCGAAGCCCTGTGTAAATCAAAACAACGCAGATCGATTTGCTCTTAAATGTGTAACAGAATGTAAGTTATTAATGTTGCATTATTTTATTACAAACAAATTTAACTGGGCAATGTTTCGGTTTAGAATGCAGATGACAACTGATATTTTCTTAAAGCTACTCGGTTCGGATGCTCGGTGTTGTCGCTATCGCTCCGAGTGTTTAGCACCGCTTCCCTTTGGATTTGTTGAGTGAGGTCCATCTGGGCGTTCACAGTCCATTTGATTGGTGCTCTTAATGTCAAAATAAATTTGTGAGCACTTAGCATTATTTCCGTCGTTATGTCGCATTGGTTCGCACCTAAATATTATTATTGTTTATTTCATTGGCGTCTTATTGGTACAGTCGATCTTCGTTTGTTGCGTTTTGGCGTAGTCATAATTTAACCATCCATTTCGAAGCAATGTTCAACGACATCTTCGTTCAACAACAACATATCGTTCGTTTTTAAAAAAATCGATCACTTCACCCTCAATGTCAATAACCATAGAATTCGTAGCGTGCGTTGCGTAACGCGAACAATTTTTAATCATTCATTCAAAAAAATCATGAATGGTTTGACAGTTCCCCCAAGGCAATAATTTGTTTCACAGACAATTACTTTGTTCCAGTCAATTAGGATACTAGAACCAACTTTTGTTGAAATGGTTGTTTCTAAAAGTGCGCGTTCGCGTTCATTGTTCGTGACTCATACGGCAATGGTTCTTTAATGATGTTCACCTCGAAAAGTTCACACATATCTTATCATTCTGACGCCAAATCAAGATATGTATGTATGTTATATTACCCCAACCGCCATCTGTCTCCTATCAGCTGTTTCCATCTGCACATGTCAGTGTAGTTTTCCTCGCTGACCCGGTTGCACGGTTTCACAGTTTCACGACTACACAGAATGACAACTGATATTGTTTATCGCCTTGCCGCACCAGAGGATCGGGATTCGGTGCTGGAATTTCTGCGTGAGCATTACTACCGAGAAGAGCCATTGACAGTCGCCTGCCAGCCAGTGGAGCAGGACAAATACGATGAGGAAGCTAACATGTCCAATATTGCAAAGGAGCATGGAGCGTGTGTGATTGGCATGTGTGGTGATCAAATTGTGGGCGCATTGCTGGCCGGCAGCAAGGGCCGGGACGAGGAGAAGCACTTGTTGGAGGAAGCATCGGAAATT
The DNA here is from genome assembly GCA_916610145.1 of Eristalis arbustorum. Taxonomy (NCBI): domain Eukaryota; kingdom Metazoa; phylum Arthropoda; class Insecta; order Diptera; family Syrphidae; genus Eristalis; species Eristalis arbustorum. The sequence goes on from OU744318.1 coordinate 34,979,862, forward strand.
GCCGGCAGTAAATGGGCTAAGCTGCTGCATTTCCTGGCGTATTTGGAACGAGTGTCGAACGTCTATGAGAAGTACAATGTGGACAGGGCGATACACGGACATGTGCTGGGCGTGCATACGAGCTTACGTGGAAGGGGAATTGGACTGAGGCTGTTTGAGAAGTCAATTGAAAGAGCCAAAGAGCTGGGATATCCACTCTACACGACCGACTGTACGAGCGTATATTCGGCGAGATTGTGCGAACGACTGGGGATGGAGTGCGTGAATGTGGCTGCGTTTAAGGACTTCCGATTGCCCGGTAGTGACGAGCAAGTATTCTTCCCTCCCGAGGAGCACCCACTTGTGAAGACTTATGCCAAGAGATTGATTTAGTATTGTGTGTTGGAATAAATGTCTCCTAATGTATAAACAAACATGGGCAGTGTTTCTTTTTTTTGAGGTGGAGTGGGAATCAGGGCAACGATGGACGTAGAAGTTTTGTTCATCTTCTTGGGGGATTCTATGAGATGAACTTCAGCTGGGTAATGTATACTGGCTTTGGCAATGGCGCTAATGCACTCGTCTTACCTGTAAACACAAAAAAGAAATAGGATCTTAATCAACGTCCTTACGAACTTGCTACGCCAAGCATAATTGCAATCGTAAATCTCCATCAAGGTGGAAGGGAGCTAAACCAACAACTGTCATACAAGACCGAAATGACAGCCGATGAATCATACGTTAATAAATTGAAATAGCAACCCGTGCAATGGACCTCAACACCAGACTGCAAAAAGCAAGGCGAGGGTAAATGTGTGACACTCAAAATAAACTCAATTAACCCAATGCGAAAACATACTGTGTGTATAAACATATTCACGTACATCAAGCAAACGTAAATCGACTCACTCAAAATATATATTCCTCATATTTTTGTATTATATTTAAAAACATCAAAAAATCCTCCCTCATAACATCCCTGTATCCAATGTGCAGGGCAATTGTCAACGAGATGTCACTTGTGGCTTCTGTCAAATGTGTACTTGTTTATCTTATCATAAAGAGTTTGTTACATTTCCACTGTCTATAAATAAGTCCCATTGTTTATCCGAGTTAGTTTCTTTTAAATTTTTATTTGCTATATTTGTGTGTAAAAATATATATACAAAATATATAAAATGAGTGCAAGAGACATATTGATGGAGGCCTGTGAATGCGACAGAGTTGGCAGAATTTTACAAGCACAGCACTTGTACAAAGATGGAATACTTTCACTTCTTGCCACAGCCGAGGGTAGGTTCTCCAAACAGTTCGAAGCATATCCCTTTCACAGTTCAGTAAACGATTTAATAATGCAATAAATGCTCCATCAGCTGAAACGAATCCGGAGAAACGAGAGTACTTTGTGCAAAAGATCACAGAGTATAAGAACCGCCTGGATGTAATTTCACGTAAAATCAACGCACATTCCACAAATGGTGATGTTGTGGATAATATTCCCATTGTCGACGGCTCCACGGGTCACAGCTATCGGCAGCTATTTGGTAAATATCTCGACAGTGATGTGACAGAAGTGGAAGTAGTCGATGCCTACATAATGGAGTTCCATCAGGTATTTGAGATGTCTTTTTGACTCCGAAACAGTTTGAGGATGCCTTTCGTTTGTAGCTACAAAACCTGGTTGTGTTCCTAGAACTGATTGTGAAGAGCTGTCACAACCTTAGGTATGTGAAGATTGTGACAAAAGAAAACGATCGCAGTGATAATACACAAAAGCAATCATTTCAAACAATTACAGAGGATCTTGCAAAGCGCAGAATAAAGTTGTCGGTTGAGTATCAAAACAACTTACATGATCGCAAAATTATGTGAGTATTCAATTTGCTTTGCTCCCAGGCAACAGTAACGAGCTAACGAGGTTTCATTTTTTGTAGACTGAGTAATGGGTATATTATCAAGATCGGCAGAGGTTTGGATATCTACAAGAAGACAAGTGCACGTTTCTGCCTAGGAATGACGGACTACGACTTCCGGGAGTGCAAGAAAACCGAAGTTGATATCTGGAAATGCAAGAGATATGAGTAGCTTTGTGTTTATAAGCAAATAAATTGTAACAAATTCGAAGCTGTTGTGTTTTATTTACCAAATGCACGCAGGGTGTGAGGCTGCGTAGAAACCGACTGAAGCGTCTCGGGGAAAAGTGGTTAAGATGTCGATGCGGCTTCAAAGCAAAACGTATTCTTTAACTAGTTGTAGGGAATCGGGGGTGGTTTCAGCCCTTGATTGCTTTGTGTCAGTTGGGACGGCTGAGCAACATGTTTCTGTATACGCACTCATTGCGCAGGGCATATTTTGTATTTGTACGAGAAGAGCTGGGTGATGTCCTGAATGCGATAGTGGTGGAATGCAATAGACTTGTCCGGTAAATTGTACTGCCATTCAAATCAATTGAGTTTGATTCGTTAACTGGTGGTGGGGAATCATGTTGAGCTTAAAAGAAGGCAAAGTCAACGCCGAGTTTCGTGGTGAGATCTCCTAAGAAACTATGCTCTCTAATGACACCAACGGCGTTACTTTTACTTAATCTGTTGAGTAGAGCGCTTGGTTACAATCCGGGCATTATAGTGCTTACCATCTAAATCGTGCTAATATAGTTGGTCAGTGTCCTTTGTTGAGTTTTCTGGGGAAAGGAGGCGCGCCATGGAAGCTCAGTGAAAGGAGACAGAGTCGGGGGTTGGTTCTTCAGGGTAAGTTACTGTCGAAAATCTGTACCACTGAACACCTCTTGGCAGTAACAGGAATTATGAAGATAAGAGAGAAACAGCGAAAAAGTGGTGATTGGTGTCACGCTACTGCGGGAAAAGAGATTCACTTCGTTGCCCATGGGAGGAATTGTTCTTCTTCTTCTTCTTTTGGCGCCACAGTTCGGGGTGGACCTGGGCCTTAACCAACATGCCTCTCCAGCCAGCACGATCGTTCGCCAGCTGCCTCCAGTTGCTCACACCAAGTTAGTTGAGGTCCTTTTTCACGCCATCTAGTGCGAGTATCCCAGTGGCTCGGTGTCGAAGACTCTTCGGGCCGGAGCTGTGGTGTCCATGCGCTCTACATGACCTAGCCATCTTTAGCGTTGGATCCGAAGACACTTAACTAGGTGCATGCCGCTGTAGAGCCCGTATAGTTCGTGTTTAAACCTTCCCTTCCAAATGCCATCAACGCAAACAGGACCAAAGATCGTTGGAGGAATTGTTGCAGATGTCTAATATCCGTTTACTGAGCAGCGTCACTGGGGGATGATGTGTGATGTATCGTGTACCTTCTTCCGACGATTCTGTCGAAGCTATGACGGTTAGTGTTTTATTCGACTCTGGAAGCCGTTTGTTATAAGTTACTTTGACCATTGTTGGTTCATTGTGATACCCAGTCTGTTACTTTGATCCCAACAGAAAATTCTGACTGGACCAGATCTGAAAACCTGGATCAGTCCAGAGAGGCGGGTCGTTGGAGAGACAAACTATACAGCAAACCGGTTGGTCAGCAGTAGATGCAGCACACTACCCAAATATACTACCGGCGTTCGACACTAGCTTTGAAAAAGACCTTCCTACATCGTTTTCTGGATCGGAAACAATGGTAAGAGCATATAGTTGCAACAGATGGAAGGACTCTCTCTGCATACCGACGGCTTAATAACGAGTGCGGTACAGGCGCAGTTGTCTTCTGTGCCTGCTTCGGAAAAATTACTGGCACTAAGAGACGCCTGAAGGGTCTTCCAAGCTTAAGTGGCTGCGATACACGAAGAAGTGCTCGCGCTGCAAGAACGCAATATAACCAACAAATCGATTTCCATCATCTCCGACTGCCAAGCGGCATTAAGAGCCATAGCATCGGATATCTTGACTTCGAAGCTCGGCAGGTTATGCAGACAAAACGCCAGTGAAATATCCTTCCACTGATTGGGGTCCTCACCGGATACTGTGCAATAGGAATGAATACCACAAAATGACTTTAGCAGCAGCTATAGAGATGCAGAAGAAATAGAATCAATCCAACATGTGCTCTGCAAATTCCCAGCCCCAGCCAGCACTTGAAGAGAAACACTACTTTGCAGTGCTGGTGGACTTGTGCGGTGTATTGCTGAAAAAATTCCTCAAGTTTTCAAACGCAGTAGGATGGTTGCAGTAGCACGCAGGTCTCATGGTAGTAGTATACATAAAATCACGGGCACAATGGACCCAGCCGGTTGGCCTAAGGGAGCCGTGGCAACAAGGACACCCTACACCTACCTACCCACTGTGGAGATCTGATGTAGAACCGACCTTGGACACCTATGTTAATTCGGTCTCGATACCTAAATAATATGGGCGGCGCTACTAGTGTTGTCAGTGCTACTCACGAGTGGAAGGGCCCAATAGATGAATGAAGACTCCGAACGGCCAAGTTTGAGAATCTTTTTTCTAGACAAGAGTTCTCTTTGCTCGAAGTACTCGAAAAAGATGGGACCGTGAAATTTTATTTTGGTTTACAGACTAGGGATCAAGCCTACGACGTCGAAGTACAATTGACGCACATGCCCACAATGCGACGGGGACTGGTCTCGATACAACTTCTGACTCGAAGGACCAAAATCATGCTCTACTCAACTTTTATTTTACCAGTGTTACAAAGCTGAACGATAAACAAAACTGCAGAGCTGAATCGTGGTGCCTTCGAAAGAACAATTCTACGTCGGATATATGGTCCCGTCTGCGAGAAAGGCGAAGACACAACATACAGCGAATGCTTCGGGCCGTGCGAGGATGTGTATCTAGTCCGTCTACTACATTGGCTCAGGCACATCGAGCAACAACACGACGGCGTAAAGGGTTTTCGAATCCGGGTTTCCTGGTTCGGGAGGTAGACCGACCCTCCGGTCATCGCGGATGTAAGACAGCTGGGTCCAGATGACTGGAATCGACGTATAACAGGACAGTCATCGATGGTAGGTAGCAATTGCTCAGGAGCTCAGCTGCTCACTCCATCTGTCACCGGCCTTATAAGTACAAGAAGAACAATCCGAAAAAAATCAGGGACTGTGGCGATGCAAAGGAACAAGGAACTCACAACCCCATGCAATTATTCCCTTACTTTGTCTGATCAAGTTGGCTGAGCATCGTTCGAAATTAAAAAGTGACAAGAGGCATTTCATTCTCTTAGGATCCACAATGGGTCCTTCAGGACGTAAGTGCGACATGCGTACACCCAAATGCGACCCGATTAAAATCCCACTTGGAAAATATAAGCATCCTTCTACAGTTCGATGGGAAACCCACAAAACCCGGTTCATTCAGTTAACACACACACCTTCTTCGAGTAGCCCTCTCTCAGTCCCACCTACCACCTACTCCATCCCCTATGACAACGCGATTCCGAACACAAATCAATTCGAATATCGAACCCGCGTCACACCAAACGGTCAGCAAATAAAAATATGTTGACACATCCTCGCGCATCCGTCCGCCCACGCGTGTTCTCGTCCATTTTGCATAGCAGAGCACTTTCATCACATGCTCCACAAAACGAGCATCCAAAAACACTAACTGGCAATAAAAATTAAGTGAACCAGAGACCGGGTCCGCACCAGAAAAAAAGCGAGCCACCACCAGAGACCGACGCGGACATTACAACCGTAGTTCGCAAAACAAATTTATGTATATGTGTTCGTCCGCTTGATGGGGGGAAGGATTTGTGTAGTCGCCAGGATGTCCAGCAGCAGGAAAACATTGTGTCCGCAGCAGCACGGGGGCTGCCGCTCTTCAAGAGGGCTCGAAAAAAAAGAAGTTACCAAAAACAATATAAAAATACACAGCGCGAGGGGGGCTAAAAACTACCGACTACCGAGTGCCGACTACGGACATTGCTCTAAATACAAATGCGGATGGGTAAGGACGATGGAGCGGCGGACATGCAAAGCAAAAAAGCGCAAAACATCAAGATTCCAACACTGGGATCCATAAAAAACCAGGCAACACAGTCAGTGTTCCGGGAACGCCCGGCTGGCGATTGCGGGTAGGGCGACGACGATGACGACGGCACAGCTCCCAAACGACCAAATAAACTTAATTAGCGTTAGCTCCCCGATTTTCGGGAGACATGGTCGACTGGTTCGCAGGCCAGATCAGTGGGGTAGAGTGTTGCAAACGGGTTGATGGGAGAAAAAACAACGCCGACACACAAACACAAACGCGGAGAAACCGGAATGGGACTCAGCTCGAAGGTTGCTAGGGCGCACGATGCGTTTGATAAATTGAATTAATTACAACGAGTGTTTGAATGATTAGTGGATAGAGTCCCTTTTGAGTTTCTTCGGCCTTCAATTGACGTTTTGGGTCATTAGCTTGACTTGGCCTACCAGGGTGACGGCTGTGCATCTTTTTGGTTTCCTTTTTTTTTCAATGCAGTCGGGCTATACTGAGGGGAACACTTTTTTAACTGGTCGATGGAGGCAATTAGGCAAGGATTGGGCTGAACGGCCGAACTCGCTGAATCTCAACAGCCTAGCACAATACTTTATATTCAATTCAACGGGAATAATTGTCATTTCTAAAGATAATAAGTGTTTTACGTGATCTCCTTCCGTTATTCCTATATAACGAAGACATTTAATCTTTGGACCATTTTACGATGCTGGACCAGACGCCGTCAGTAGGAATCTGAAGTTACAAATTTAGAAATTAGCTTTTGAACCCGTTTCTCCACCTTGGTAGGGTGGCGAGGCCCATCTAACACTTCTGCTACTCTTTGGGTCATGGCACCCAGTTGTTCGCTGCAGCCCCACGTAGACTTGGATCAATACGTTTCACGTCGGCCCTAATAGCCCTAATAGACAAGATTAACTCCCAGACACGCAGTTATATCTCCAGCTCCCACATTGTGGCCAACCTCAAGCGATCATGTCAAGCTATCAGTTGGATGCCGTAACATCCCGGGACTGGGCTGTTATAAAGCCGAAGACTTATTGTGCAATGTCTATAATATGTTACGATACTTTTGCGATCTTGAAACCATCATTTTGACAAGCTAAAGCTTTTCCTAAACCATTAGCTCTTAACTCAGGATTTTAGTCGCCTTGTACAAAAGGCATGCCTTACCTCGAGTATATTCTACGATCCCCACCCAAGGGAGGGTGTCAATTCTGCAGGCAAAGCCTACTTTATTCCGATGACGTAAGCGGCATTCATTCGGACGCAGGTCTTTAGCCACAGTAAAAAATACGAGCTTACCTGCTTACGAATGATTACTAATGAACGTGGTAAATAATGCGCACTTTCTTTTTTTGGACAAGCTGTGCCTGAGCCTGGCATTGTGGATGCTGCAAGCGTCCCTGGCCAAAAGCTAGTGAGATCCTAATTTTCCTGAGACGAGAAACACACCATTAACTTAAAAAATTTAAATATTTACACTAATTCGAGGGAAACAAAATGAGCAGAAGATTGTTGAATGGGCGTTAGTTAAGGGGATTTCCTTTAATTTTGAATTATTCTTTTAGTGAAGATTCCACGTAGAACCGCCGCCCTTAGGCACCGCTTCGGTTTTTCTAAACAACTTGGGATTGAAAACTTCTCTCGGTGGACCAGCATCATACTCTCGGTCTGTGTAGATATGTGTCAGCGGAGTGCTGCTGAGAATCCCTCATACTGCAGCTCTAATCTTATTCGTTAATCTTCCGTATTAAGGAATCAACCAGCAGAGTTGTTATATTAGAATCACCGCAAACGTGGAAGGAACTCAGTTGTGGGCGGCACACAATTTTCAAACTTACACTTGGACTCCTTCATCGGGACATCAACATATTGCTACATGGATTTTTCCTTGACAAATATCCCTCCTAAAAGATATTTTTTCTATCTTATTATATCTTGAATCAGGTGGGTCGTGGCGTTGTGGGTATGTGCGTCGACCCAACCTCGTCGTCGTAGGTTCGATTCTTGCTCTGTGCGACAAAGATAATTTTCACGGCCCCACATCTTTCGAGTCACTGACAATGCTCAAAGAGTATTTCCTGTCTAGAAAAAGCATCTCAAAAACAAAGCCGTTCGGACTCGGCATTAAACTGTAGGTCCCTTCCACTCGTGAGAGATCAATAGCACGCAAAACACGAGTGGTTGCTGAGAAAGCTAGGCCCTGGCCCTCTATGGGCTGTAGCGCCACCCATATATAATATTATGTATCTTGAATCAACAGGCCTGCCAGAGAATGAATCAGGAATCATTAGCCATCGCGGATGTGTGCCGAATGAAGTGTTTATCACTGAAGCAAATTTATTCTTTAAGAGCTTAGAGAAACACTATTACTTGCACCCCTATAGTTGAATACGCCGGGGGCACGGTTCACTCAATTCACAACGTTTCATCGTAGAATCCGTTCAAAGTGAGTGTTTGAATTATCAGTAAAGTGAAAGCGTTTTGAGGCGGAAAGAAAACGTTCGAATTAATACGAAAGCAGATAATGATTTCAAGCTCGAATTATTCTTCGTTTTGAAGACATCCAAGACATATGAACATGCTGCCGTATTAGACGAAAGGCTTTAACAAATCTCTCTATCACTTAACAATAAAAATCAAAATATACTACTTGTTGTCTAAAATTCCAATTCAATGGGATTTTGCTTTCTGCATTCCTGACCATATGGAAGGCCGCCAATCAACTAAGCCGAGCACCAAGGCGGTATGTGGAATTATTCCAGCTCAGAATCACCATTGATCGCCATGCCAAGGGTCGAAATCCAGATAGCGAAAAAAAAGAATTATTATTCACATCGAATCCTTATGGTGCCGTCGTTTAAGGAGACCATCCCGAGTTCAAGAATAGCACCCAAATGTCTAGCAAAAGATATATCAACAGATAAAAAGTGGTATCTTAGCGGTAGGGTCACGGAAAGGTTTGAAGTTCAACAGCTCTAAATTGATTCTAAAGAAGGCCAATCTAGGCTTCCATATATCCTTTGATGTGTAACCAAAATGTACCAAGCCAGTGGACAAAGCTGCTGGTCTACAAGCTGTTAATAGGTCATAAATGGCTAAATCTGCTAACCGAACAGAACGGAACAGAACGGGAGCCGCCACATCATCACCAAATCCCAGAGGACCAACATGGACAGATATTCGTGGGGATCTAACTTGACCCTTAGTTTGCCACTTTTCTGCTTCTTGTGAATTTCAGACGTGCAGATATAATAATATTAATATGGGTGGCGCTACAGCCCGTAGGGGCCAGGGCCTAGCTTCTCAGCAACCACTCGTGTTGTGCGTGCTATTGATCTCTCACGAGTGGAAGGGACCTACAGTTTAGTGCCGAATCCGAACGGCTTTGTTTGAGAAGCTTTTTCTAGACAGGAAATACTCTTTAAGCATTGTAAGTGTCTCGAAAACGACATCCAAATAAGTCGTTTCAAATATTTATCTTGAATATCTTACGCGAATCTTCTATGCGCACACCTCTAGAGGAATTTGTGACGTGCATCCCTATCATGGAATTCGTCGAAAAGGTCTCCTTATAGACAGTCATTTCTGTGTGGCAGTTACAGAAGCCAACAGCTGTCATTCAATTGTAATAAAAACATTCGTTTGAAGTAAAAAATAAAACTTTCTTGTGTTTCAAATAAAATCTTCTTCTTCTTTGATTGGGGCTACAGTCCGGGGTGGACCTGGGCTTCAACCAACATGCCTCTCCAGCCAGAACGATCTTTCGCCAGCTGCCTCCAGCTGCGCACACCATGTCGGTTGAGGTCCTTTTCCACTTGTGTGCGCCATCTAGTGCGAGGACGTCCTCTGTTGCGCTGTCCCAATTGCTCGGTGTCGAAGACTCTTCGGGCCGGAGCTGTGGTGTCCATCTGCTCTACAAGGCCTAGCCATCTTAAGCGTTGGATCCGAAGACGCTTAACTAGGTGCATGCCGCTGTACATGTATCAACTTGACTTATGCACAAGCAAGGATCGCGATTGTCCTGCATAAGCCCATTGCCCCCAATATATATATATAAACAAATAAATAAAATATACATATATAAAGCGCACATATGGACACAACAATTCTGTTTTTGAAAGCAGAAGATGAAGAAGGATATGAGCAACTTTTTCAGAGGATAGTTCGAGAGAGGCGTTCTGAGGCGATTTGCGGTGCATTTGACAGGCCGAAGAACGAGGCCCTTGGGAACCCCTCATCTGACTCTCTCTTCTACCTCATCAGCTGTACATGTTCCGGTGGCACTTTCGACATATTTTGTTGTTTACCTGCCGATTCGACGATGGCGAAACCTATTTCTCGGCTTATAATTTTCCTAGGTGGATTCCACGACGGAGATGGTGTGTTTCCATTCTTTCTGGCGACAGAGGGTACATCCGCTACAAACCTGTTAACTGAAATAGAAACGAGAACATCAGTGGTTTTGTTTATTAGCTCGTCAGTTTGGTAACATAAGCAGTCACCAGCCGGCCATTAGCAAAAGCCAAGGCCCCTCCCCCCAAAATGTCCACCAACTCAGTCCCACTTTGTGGACTCAAATCCATCTAAGGCCAATGTCCCGATGCACAAAACTATCCCTCCCAGAGTGCCGTCAATCATGGCCTTAATCACCTGACTCCATCGCTCACCCAGTGGAGTTTCAACACAATTGGTATTTAGTGGATGTCAAGCTGCTTTATGACAGCAGCTTCACCCCATGCTTGCTCCCTGACGTAGCAGCTGTCAGAAAGTACATACCCTTCGTCGTTGTCAGGTCCAGTCCCACCCTCCGCATCGCACATCCGGTCATCATCACTCTCGCTGAGTGCACAACAGCAGGCGAAAAGGGAACAAAAAATGCGAACGCCACTCCGCCCCCAGTGCCTAGGTGTTCGCACAGAAACAGCAAAACAAACAAAAAAATAGCAAAAAAAATACGTTATATCGTCCCATCCAATATTATCGCAGAAAATGTCATTTAGGGCAAATTTATATGACTGATATCCAATTACGATGCCGTCAGGGCAAATTGCATTTTATTTCCATTTGAAGCATCATCCGCGGACGGGCTGACATGAAAGGACACTCCCCACGTCCACTTGTTCGTGCACGAACCTGGCGGTGGCCGTGGTGCCGGTGTCCCTCCCGCGGTGCTCCGGACAAGCGAGCAACAATTATTGCATTATAACCGTTTCAGTCATTTTGCTTTTTTGTTGCCAGTGCGCCGTGCCAGTCCGGTGCTGTCAATGTGCGAGCTTAAACAGTCAACACGACTTGCAATTAGCTAAAATGCACTTCGGAGAGCCCTAATGAACGACCGACCATTGCCGACCGATGAACGTGAACGAATGCACCGCCCAATCGGGCGCCGCGCCTCCCCGCTGGCAGGGAGACACACGGCGCGGCGCGGCGCGGCGACTCGGAAATAGGGTTAACAGGCAGTCAGAGGCTGACAGTACAACAGAGACGAACGAACGCGGGAACGTGCAACAATGAATTTAAAACTTTCGACGTATTCCGATTGAAAATTCATCGAACGGAACCGTGGTCCGGGTCCCGGTTTACTTTATGAATGCAGGACATCGCCGCGTCGTGCCGCACCGCACCAGGCGCTGCTATACAAGTAATTGGTTTGGCCATGCCGGCCGAGGTGAATGACGGCGCGGCGGCTGGGGCTGGTGGCGATGGCCAGACACAGTTTAATCGACGGGCCCACTGCGCGATGCGAAATGGGTGATTTGGTAATTGGGGAGGACCTGACAGGACGAAGTCCGCTCGGAAAAATATGGCTCTCTGCATCGATGGTGGTGCTGCCACCGCCACCACCGCCGCCGCCGCCGCTGGGTCAAATTTAAAATTGGATTTAATATGTTATCAAAAGCGATAATTGACCGCTACGTAAATTGTATTAATTTTCTCTCGTTCTTTCTCCCACTGGTCGCGTCCGGGTCCGGGACCGGGCGAGTGTAGAGTCCTTTGTGGGCGCGCTATTTCTATGAGCGAGAGGCCTGTTTTTATCTGTGGTCGCTGGCGTGCTCGTTGATTACTAATTATAATGTCGATTGTCTTTGGAATAAAGTGATTGTCAATTGCAAGATAGAATCTGCGAATTTATAGCTTCGACATTCGGCCGCGTTCTCAGCGGGGACCAGTAACTTTCACTTGTTTGGATAATGAAGTGAAACATTTCGCGCAGATGTGAAAACAGTGCTGGGAATTGACTTGCCTCAGTGGATAGGATCGTGTAAAAGAGGCTTCAAAAGTTAAGGAGGGTGATCGATTGTCTCTAGGGATTTAGTTCTCCCGTTTTGACATAGGATTCACACTTATTTGCTTTTTTAAACCAAACATTTGGTAAAGAGTTGGAGTGTGTAGATTTACGTGAAGATCAAGTGATCGTCGTATAAGATCAATGCAAGACTTTCGGTTAGACAGGAAGGAAGTCTTCTTCTTCTTTAAATGGCGCCACAGTCCGAGGTGGACCGGAACCTTAACCAACATGCCTCTCCAGCCAGCGTAGGAAGGAAGTTCTTGACCTTAAAATTGCGACTAGGAAAATGCACGCACTTTATCTATGACTGTCACAGCTGTGATAAATGAAACATTCTTCTCAGACCACAGCAATATCAGCTTTGAGTTGAAACTAAGCTCAATAAGGGAAAGAACCATGTGGTACAAATCTCCAGAAGCCACTGACTGGGGACAGTACTTTGTTCAAATTTTCTATGCTGGAGCACTGAAACTCCAGACCAGCAGGCGCTTCTGTGATAAAGGCCCTACAGAATCAGCTGTCACCACAACAGCGCTAAGGACGTGCCACCTGATATGAGCATAGGCGGGACAGTGGCAGAGGAAGTGCTCTGCCGTGTAGTCGTCCTCTCCACAGGCGTAGCTTACACCAACCATATTTAAATGTCTGTCAAAGGTGTAGTTGCGCGTTATTACGCCGATAAGTCGTCTGCAGTCTTTTCTGTCAAGAAACAACAAGAATGTCGCGTATTTCTTCCAGACCTTTGGGAGCATACACTTATTTTGTCTACATCCTGAAGAGTTATACCAACTCCGATTGTGCTCTCAAGAGCCCTAACCACAGACCCAGGTATTCCGAGCGCAGGCTCAGTCCTGAGAAAATTCCCTCTCATCCTTGTCTAGCAAGCTCATCGGCGATCGCATCCTTGGTGTCCTGGTACCCAGATGAGTTTCAGTGAATTTTGATTTTCAATCAAATTTAGGGCTTGAGTAGATCTTAGCGCAGCCTGATGCATGACCGATGCATAGGAGAGCAGGGATCTCATCATAGCAATAAAGATTCAGACGGATATTTGTGGTGATGAGCCTCATGTCTTAACGATAATCATCTTACACTGCCAGAAAACTCAAAGCGCCTTGACGATCTCTTCTATATGGAGTAGCACCGAGATATTTACTTTTATCAGAAAAACGGATGGTGACGCCTTTTAGTCGCAGATGGGTCAGATCAGTCAATTTCCTTCTCCTCGAGATTGAATTGCAGTTTCCCAAGGTTTTCTGTGCTGATAGGCTTGTTGCATACGAGACAGTGGATGTGTTTGCAAAGCGGATTTGCGCACGTGAATGTCAACCAGCTTTCTATGCTTTTCAACTGGAATAGACTGATTGGTCTAAAGCTCTTAACGAGTGAGTAGCCCACCTTACCAATTAATAGTATGAGGACTACTCTAACTGTACGCCAGGAAGTCGGGATATAGGCTATTGCCAGACTAGCCTTTTGCAATGCCGGCTGTAACTGGTCAATGCATTTCGCAGCATAGCCGGGTATATGCCATCGTTATCTGGCCTTAGAAGTTACTCCTAAATACTAGCAAAACTAGCATTGGCTGCGAGCAGACTCGACAATTCTGTTGAACAGATTCTCATTCCATTCTACTTGCCCTCTAAAGGAAAGGGTCACTAATAAATCGGTACTATGGTGTAACTCTGAACTGCAGACACTCAGGAAAACAATAAGAAAAGACTTCAATAAGGCTTAAAAAACCGGTGTTTATCACGTTTATCAATTACGTTTATCACGTTTATCAATTACAATAAAGGGGATTCGTGGAAAGGCTTTTTGGACGCTTTCCGTGTTCTCTAGAAACGGCAAGAGTTTATAAAGCAGTGTGCAGATATCGTCATGATTCATTTTGAACGCTCAAAGTCTCAGATGGTAATACCTACCACTTCTCCAAAGTCACATAAGAACTACTGGTAAAAGCGATGAAATAGCAGTCTCTGAAGTCAGTGGATAATCCCTAATGTACAGCAAAGGGAGAGACTCAACTAAAGAACTTGCCAATAACGTATTGACAACTTTTTTCTTAAAAAAAAACGTAACCCGTTTCAAAAACTTTATCATCAGCTTGAAGTACAATACAAACATTTATGAATGGAACTCAACTTCGTTCATATGGCGGAAAGGCTTCGACTTCGAAACGACGATCAATGTTGGCTTTTAACTCTTCTACCGTCATCGGCTTGTTGCCATAAACCCCTGACTTAAAGTAGCCCCACAGAAAATAGTCAAGAGACGTTAAAGCTCACGGACGAGGCGGCCAATCGACAAACCCATTTCTAAAGCTTGAAAACCGGTATAGAGAAATGTACGGGCTGATTGAAAAGTACACTAAGTTTAGCATGTATAACAAATAGCTTTTATGCAAGCAAGTATAATAATAATAATATAATATGGATGGCAGCCCATAGAGGGCCAGGGCCTAGCTGCTCAACAACCACTTGTATTGTGCGTGCTATTGTTCTCTCACGAGTGGAAGTGACCTACAGTTTTATGCCGACTCCGAACGGCCATGTTTGAGAGGCTTTTTCTAGACAGGAAATACTCTTTGAGCATTGTCAGGGACTCGAAAGATGTGGGGCCAGAGCAGGAATCGAACCTACGACGTCTAGGTTGGGGTCGACGCACGTACCCACAACGCCACGGCAAGCAAGTAGTGAAGCCTTGGACTTATAATACACCACTCTGGGATTGCACCGAAGACAGTAGTCCTAAAATTAAGTTATACGGGCTGTTGTAAAAGCTAACTGGTATCTCAGGAACAGTGGGGCATCTAGGAATTATTATCGTCTAGGAAGAAAATTCAAGCTCTGTCGAGAAACATGCGCCAAACAAACTGGTTTTCAACCCAACCGTTCAGATAATCATCGAACAGTGGACTGACTGGAACTTCTACAAATAGTCGACTGTAAGAGAGCTAACGAAATGGTCCTACGAGAAGTAATCTGGAATCTAGAATGCCCTGGAGAACATTGGAATACCACCATCCATTAACGAGCGCACCCAGAAACTTTACTGGGAAACGTGTGAGGCAAGAGTGCATATTATCACCCCTACTTTTCATCACTGTCTTGAATCTTGTCCAAGACCGTATAAGCAACGCTTCCAAAGGAATCACCTTAATGGTTACCAAGGGACAAACTCCACGATCTCTGCTATGCAGCTCCTTAGCCGGCGTTCAGGAAACAATGTACGCTCTAGATCTCAACGCCAGAAGAGCTGCTCTGAAAATCAAAGCAGAATCGGTTCAAGATGGGAGGCACCTCTCTTGGTAGACGGGAGCCCAATTGCTAGCGTCTGAAGGGCCAGTCCAGCTCTCCACCTTAATCAAGCTTCGGATATTCAACTTCAACGTGAAATTCGTAACGCAACACGGATGGGAGTCTTCAAAGACAACCACCAGCATTGTTCTCAAGCTTCAGGTCTTCGAATCGCGTGGAGATCGTCACGGAATCCCGGTTACTCCTAAATGCTCCATAGGAAAAAGAGAGAAAGAGGTGGAACTGTGAAGTGTGAAAGTTGTTCAATTGGAGGATTGAACCTGTTACCCTTGGTGCATGAGTCGACGCATCAACCCACTATGTCACAGTGACCACGGTGACAGAGGTTACACTTGAAAAACGCTGTACATTTTGTAAGAAATAAATCAGGTTATGTAACGCAGTCAGCTCACTTAACAACAATGTGGACTCAATTTCATTTAATTTACTTTCCCTTTCCATTTTGTGATCCTGTAGTGGGAAGACCAGTTACGTCCAACTGGACTCCCCCGACGGAGATGAGAGTGAGGCTGGAGACCGTTTTTTATTTTTTTAAATTAAGGACTGTAGTCCACACTCCGACTGTGCCTCTGTCCAGTCACATACCGCCAAAAACAAAGAAAAAGAAAACCCAACACAGGATTGCCATCCACACTAAAACGTGCAATCAAAAGCGCTTCACACTTCCCGCCACCACCAATGCCACTCCCACATCAAATGAAGATTAAAGGGATGTTTTCACTTTTAAGTGTGTACCCACTTTCGCAATCCCGGAATTAGCATGCCTTGGAGACTCCGATAAAATGCGAGAACGTAACAGGATTAAATTGCTAATCAATTCCCTTTTAATGCGATTCAATGAGGGGAAAGTAATAATAATAAAGAACAGCCAGAGCTGGAAAAAAAGAGGAGGAAAGCATTGAAAAGCCCATTTCAGAGCCCTCTATCCCTGCCGAAGGAGCCCATTATCTGGGATGAATACAGCAAAAAAAAAAAAACGAAAGCACACACAGCAAGGCAGCAACAACAGGCCGAGGCGAAGTAGAAAACCGAATGACAAACATTCCAGGCAGTTTGTCGACGTCGTCGATGTCTCATCAGGGCTCGTCCTTCCGCCACCACACACATGCGCCCAATCCGAGGATCCCACTCGACATTGTCGGATGAGAGAGTATTTTGCCAGAAATTGACATAAATGAACGGAGAAGTGCTTCGTTTTTCAACGCTCTTAAGCCGATCAAAGCCAACCTTCAGTTCAAAATGACACCCATTACAAGGATACTCCTCCCGCTTGTCGCTGCCGTCGTCATCGTCGCCATCATCATCGTCAACGTATCGTATCGTAGTCTTCTTCATCCGCGTCGTCCACGTCTCATGTGTACACTCGCCTCGATACTCGTATCCTTTCGAATTTCACACTGAAACACATTGGGAATCTAGTCGTACGCCATTCATTCGTGCTGTGCTCTCCTCACAGAGCCACCCAACTCGTACGTGTGCAGAGCTCTAACTTAGGCATTGATTACTTTTCGATTAGATGCGACTCCGTACGACCGCTCCACACACACACACACACTGACACCCCCCCAACGAGTGCCACTGAGATCCTGTCCCATTGGAAGTGTCCGTCTGGAAGCTACTTAAATTACCAGACAACTTCTGTCTTTGGGGGGACCAGGCGATATCCTTTGCCGGGCTCTGCCCGCTTTCGGTGATAGCGAGAGTGAGAGTCCTCGTTGTGGTCATATATCAAGGGCTAAGCCGATAAATAGATTAAAATATTTTTTTTCCGTTTTCCTGGTTCCCTTTTTCTCTTTCTGTGCGTGTGAGTGTGTGCAACGGGGTGGGTTGAGGGCGTGCGTGTGTGATTTCGTTTCTGTTTTTTTTTTTATCTGTGCACTTCATTACGGGATTTACTTCATTCAATAAACACCTGAGTCGTCCGTGGTCATTTAACTGTTTACGGTGAACGGTTCATTTGGCATTTTATGGGGAGGCAATCGTTCGGTGGGGCGGATTTAAATTCACGGCAGGTACTTGGGCTGAGTCCAGTCGTTTTGGGCGGAGGTGGCGGAATCCATTTGCATGCGACTGGTGGTGTTTCTTGCAGATAACTGAGTTCTTTAGACTTTCTCAAATCCCATGGAGCCTTGCGGCTGTGGTTGAGGGTGAAGAAGGAATTCTTAAGGAACTCCTCGAACTGGACTGTGCAATGTTTAGGGGGTGAATGTTGGCTTGGCCGATGATGACGTTTTTTTTTTATCAAACGATGGCGAGGTTGTTGATTCTACAACGACGTATAAATCCTGGAGTGTTCCTGAGTCATGACGAGAGTTGGCTGCTTACAAAATACGAAAAGTGAATGACCCTACCCTATGCATTATGAGCGAAAGGAGAAATAAGTTAAATTATGTGGTCAAAATCCGCGTAAATAACAAGCTCAGACCAGAATATCTACTTCGTTGAGCTTCGTTAAGCTTCGTCAAGTTTCGTTAAGTTTTGCCTATGTATGTTTTCTTGCATAAGTAGCGAGATTACATGGAATCGTGTTGAACACAGCTGGATTGCATTGCTCCACGAAGGGAATGAGTGCAAAGAATGCTAATTTTTAAGTCCCCCGCCTAATGATTGTCTGCCACCGCAGTCTTTATTAATTCCAAGCGCTCGTAGAACCCTCCTCCAGCTGACTACAACGTTAAGTGCATTAAAGAGTCCGACAATTCGATCATCGATGAGGATATGTCTCGCACATTTGCATCGCCTTGAAATCGATAAAGACAAGACAATCGGCAGGAATCTCCACCCCTCAGTGGCAAAATCGCCTGCAGCCCAGACAAGACTGTGTGTCCTTTCTGATGCTACAGTGACTTTGTCAATTTCACATTTAACCGTGAGCCTCATCCCCTGCTGCCACTTTGCATTGAACTTTACAGACCGACCAGGGCTTAGAGCTGTTTGCTTTTTTGTGTGCCATTCCATTCGGAACTGGCCAACTGTCCTGGTGGGACCATCAATCCTCTCCCATCCGGATAAAGGAAACGAACTCGTTTATGCAACAAAATTTGATTATTTTTGCGAATGCGAACAAACGCACACACACACTCCCAACAGCGAACGCCCACCGAGAGGCGGTGACGGACGGCTGGTTATAGACGATGCACACCATGCCCGCCCTGCTTTGTATGCCACACTATCGGCGGAATATAATTTATAATGGTATCGTAATAAATGGTCATTGTATAACCATATATCAAGGATGTGTGCTCATCCGTTGTGCCAGTGTCCACAGCCCGCACACGACGCACACGTCCTTGCGACCGTTGGTCTTGTGGGGATTTCGGGACTTGCCACTCTAACTTTAGTTGTTATGAAGTTATCCCAGTTGCAATGAGAGTTAAACTCGATTTTGAGCATTGCTGAGCATATGCAGACACTAGTGTGTCTCGTCCACACCACTGCGGGCAGATCCTGTGTGTCGCTCTGTCGAGGCTAACTTTTGTGTGAAGCCATTTTAATGGTTTTAACTTAAAACTTTCCCACTGAGTTTGCGGCTGGCAGGGCCTGGTGAGCGGGTGTGTTTGTGTTTAGCGAAGGCGACGGCTATTGATGGCCACTCGACGCGCTACAACCACGCAAAAGTTGACGCTGCTGACGCTGATGTTGTCGATGGTGCTGTTGATCATGGTTATGATGATTCCCATTCTCTCTCGGAACCGTTCGGTTTTCTGCGGAATTCGCTTTTTTTTTTTTTCGTTTGTTTGTCATTTTTGTTGTTGGCGGCGGCATCGGCGGTGGTGGCGAAGTGAGATGAATAGTTTTTCATTTATTTTCCATTTCCGCTGGTGGCGGGATACTTTCCGGTAGACTTGATTCCTTTACGTGGGACCACAGAGAGCACACCGAGCACACAAAGCACATCGCAGCCAGAGCATGGAGAGCATCACCATTAGACGTGCATCAGGATGAATGTGGTTCGGGATATTTTCGTTGTCGAGAGGCAACACTTGTTTCGGTGGCGGGGAGTGCATGGATGCGCCCCCCTCACCGCATCCACTCATCGCACAGTTCCTAACGATAACAAAAGGATTATTCACTCTCGAAAAATGAAGAAGAAAAATAAAAAAACAGCGCCGAAGAGTAACGAGTGCAAATGTTGGTTTAACTGGGCGTATGCAATGAAGTTGCGTCGGTCCTTCGAGCGGGAGCACACTGGAGTGGACCAGTGCCTTTGTTGTTTAAACGATTTGGGAGTTGTTGTTCTTTATTTTTGTGCTTTTTTGCCGCTTTTTTTTTGTTTTTCGTTTTTAGGGAACCTCTGCGGAGGGGCGTTTCATTTGATGTGGAGAGCGATTATTCTCGTGGTTAGGCAGCAGCCTTAAGTGTGGACTCAAGTGGTGATGAGGTTAATTTGTGTTCTTCAGCAGCAGTTTTTTTTTGGAATTTAAATGATAGCTGCAACAGGGTTTGTGATTTCGGATTTTTCAGACTCATGGGGAAGGGAAGAAGGCGGATGCTGAGTGTACTGGGGGAGTCATTTGGGGAGGATCTAGGGACAGGTGGCCCGTATACGTCGTATATGAACGTCGACCGCAATGCACTTGAACCTCGACGTCGTAGGTTCGATCCCTGGTCTGTGCGACCAAAATTATATTCACCATCTCACCACTTTGGAGTCACTAAACATGCTCAAGCTTCTCACACTTGGCTGTTTGGAGTCGAAACAAAACAGAACAATAGAAATAGCACACACTGCACTAGTGGGTGCGGGGAAGCTAGGCCCTATGGGGATAGGAGCCTAATAAGTGGGTATCGAGTTTACCGAATTCGATCTCGTCTTGTAACATCACCTGCTCGCGCTTTAGATTATGTTAAATCTGCTCAACGCTGCCTGATTGTAATCAATCGAAATTCCGCACCTTTGAGCCGTGAGCTTTGATTCCGCAACTCATCGAAGACTTGCAAGATCTTCATGTGCACCAATCGTTTGAAGAGGTGTTCACCTTCATTGGCAAAGCCATTGCTTAAGCTTTGTTATCCATCCTACTCTTCAGTTCTCCTTAACAGATGAACAGTATTTATCCAACCTGTTGCTAAAAGGGCGATCTCGTCACCCTCCTCGTAACGATCCATAGAACCTACGTCCCTTATGAATGATCTTCAGTCGCTGGCCATCTGTGTGGTTTCCGCAGCAGGCGCGACTTCTTGGCACATCTCATCGAATGGACCAATGTATCATCTCTCCGGACGAAAGTAAGATTGTTACACTTGATTTTTGTAAGAAATACAACAGAGTTTTATTTTTCAACTGGCCTTGAACCAGTTCATATCTAATGCCAACAAGTACTACTCTAGTTCTCATCACAAGAGCAGCTCTAGATTAGAATCCACAAGACAGTCGCAGACGCGGAATTCCATGCAACACGTGGAAATGAAATTGAAGCAGAACAGCTACAAGGAGGACTCTAATATGATGAAATTCCTAAATCTAGATAAATCGAATAATAACCTTTTTATTGAGGCCCTATGTTAACAAATTCGAGAAGAGTGCGGTCAAGTCAAAATCTGCCCAGAAGACAGAAGGTTGCCTATGGCATTGACATTGCCAAGAAGCAAACCTTAATGTCTCCTTTATTCAATATTCAAAATTTGTCAAAAAATTCCGAGCTGAACTAACTAGGGTCGCCAGAATGATAGGCCAAGGTAGGAGTGTGTGCAAAATGCCATTTAACCCATTTAATTTGTGCCTGCGCCCTGTCCGGTTCTGGCTGGAGCTTGGTAGATCCTTCTTCAACTCACTGACGAGATCTCTGCGAAGGATATAAATTAGCTAATGTCCTCTTAAACGCATCAGGTTGGATATCAAAACGTTCCGTTGTGCTAATGAGACTCTCACTGAACCACCTATTTAACTACATGATATATGTACAACGCTTTTAGGGGAAATAATGAAAATGATACTCAATGTCTAAATTTCCTCAATCGACGCAAACATATTTAACTGATTTAAGTTAATTTTAAAGCGTCTGGTACGGTGCCCGAAAGACCACTCTCCAGTCTGCACTATCCAAATCCGAGTAACCCTTGAACACTGACATGTAGTGTCTTCTTTTTCTTCGTTTTGTTGCTACATTAGCAAGCAATAGGTCACCGCTAGATCTATAGCTCACCGACTTCGAGAAGCCTTTCGAAAGCTTGAATCGAGTACTGTCTGGTCGGCCTTGCGCAGGAGAGGCATTCCGGGAAAACTCATAACTATGGAAAAGGCTACATATGAATTTAGTAAGTGTCACGTCTTGAACAATGGTAAGTAGTCAGAGGAAATTGAGATCCAAAATGGAGTTCGTCAAGGTTGCATACTGTCACCACTATTGTTTCTGGTAGTTATCAGCGATGTACATACTACGTGCAGCATTGATGGTCGGAAATTATGGCATTCGATGGACTATGACATCTTACCTTAAACACCTTGACTACGCTAACGATGCTTGTCACCTTTCGCTACAGATAATGGATTTTCATTTGATGGCCCAAATTCTAGAAGCAGAGGCAAGCAAAATGGGGCCAAAATAAATAAGACAAAAACTAAAGCCCTTAGTATTTCTGAAAATCGCGACCAACGGAATATTGTCGGAAGTTGAGAAAGTTGGTCTCGGCTAATCGCGGTAGCAATGAACTGAACGTGAGTAACAGAATCGGGAAGACTAAGGCTTCGTTCGAAACACTATCCACGATCTGGAAAAGCAATGTCATCTGTTTAAGAACCAAGCTGCGACTGTTCCGCTCCAACGTAGAGTAGGTGCTGTTATATGGATGCAATACCAGGTACGTGGACACCATTACACAAACAGATGTTTAAGAAACATTTCTTGGCTGAACCGTATCTCTAACGAACAATGCCTGAGAACAGGCCAGGAACCTAAACCTAAAGAAAGTGGCAGTGAATTGGACACACCCTACAGCGCGAAGACAATTCCATTGCGAAGTAAGCAGTGGAATCCGCTTACGCAGGCAGGCAGAACAGCGGGACGTCCTGAGGTGGCATTCCTCCACTCGATGAATTCACTCAACTCGCTAGGAATGCTCTTAGCATGAGCAAAGGTGTGCATGCCCAGTCAAATTGATTCGATGATTCGACGATTCGCAAAACGCATAGTTCTGTCTTCTCATCGATATCCATTACTCTCAAACAAGATCAAATGTCTCGCACAGAATTCTCCTTTCGATATCTTATCGTATCAATCTACAAGCAGAATAATGATTTAATCCCATTTCACCTAAGTAAGCTGAAGCTCATGTCATCACCGAACGAAAAATAACCCGTACTAAAATTTCAAGGCGCTCACATTTCAATTCAAATCAGCTTCAGCGGCATAGACTGTTGTTTAATTAGGCAGTAAGCCAAAATGGAAGCAACTTGATCGTCATCGTCACCATTTCTTGCAATCGCCCTATTCCGCTTATGTTGATTTACGCCTTTCTACAAAATGGGGCAACAACATGTGACCAATGACATTCTGGTAGGATCTCCACTGGGGTGTGGTTGGTAAGAAATTCACTTTTTCCAAAGAGCGGCCTTTTCCTACCTTAATGTTCAAACATCTCACTTTGGCACATTTTTGGCATATTTACATTTATTACTACTCGTTTGGTGAATTGAATAACACCGGCAGTCAGAATACTTGACAAGAGTGTTGGATCAATTAAATCAGGACCTATTTGTTTGCCACATGAATTTAATTGCAAGAAAATCTTTAGGAATTATATGACGAATTTAGCGCCTCTCTATCTGTTGCAATGTTTGCCACACAATACCACACATTACAAGGGACTACATACCAAACCTTCAGAATGGAATCATTTGGTCTTCTTCTTCTTCTTTTATAGACGCTGCAGTATGGGGTGGACATGCACCTCAACCACTAATCCTCTTCAGTCAGCGCGATTTTTTGCCAGCTTTTTGCATTTGCGCACATCGAGTTGGTTCTCCATCTGTGTGCTGTATCTTGATCGAGGATGCGTTGCACCAATTTCTCGGATTGCTAAACGTGGTTGAGTTTGAAATGCAAACAAGGCCAAAGAACACACGCTGAAATTTTCTCCCGAAACGACTAAGAGCTTTCTTACCCTTTCCATAGGATGCATATCTCTGTGCCTAGGGGAGGACAGGGCTGATCGGAACGTTGTATAAAGTCAGCTTGCTCCTTCGGGAGATGGCTCTGTTACTGAATTGCTTGTTGATTCTTGCGCCCTAATGCTGAATGCTGGAATTTGCAAAAATATCAAACATCGGGTATTTCGTAATTCTCTAAGACTTGTAAGACGACTGCAGCGCTAGCAAGACGATTCATTTGTGAAGAGGTTACATGGATGAAGGATGGAATTCTTTTCCTTCCCACTTAATAAGAGTCCGTCAAATAAGAAGTCAAAGTTCTAAAATTGGAGGAAGACTACGGTCGAATCTAGATGTGGCCTTTGGAATGCGTGAACACATCGAAGACACAGCGTTTTTGGTCGTTGGACTCTGTGTACGTGCCATGAATGCCACAACCCATCCAACATTCCTGTCAAGAAGTGGGAACTGGTGTGTGAATCCAATCTAAAGGATTTTAGCGCACGCTACTGTAAGCCGGCAAACTGCATCTTTTCAAGCTAGACACACCAACATCATAGATGTTCAGCTGGCACAACACTGTCCCATGCTAGACGCTTAGCCAAAGCTTAGCCTGAACAATAAGAGCAGAACCCTCATTGGTGTCATAACAGGACCAGTGAAACTCCTTTATCTTCTATGACTGGCGCTACAGTTCGGGGTGGACCATGGCCTCAGCCAACATGCGTCTCCATCTAACCCGGTCTTGTGCTAGTTGCTCTCAACCACGTACGTTCAGCTTATTCCAGCTGCGTGCCCCACCGTAGGCGTGGTCTACCTCTCCTTTACTCATTACCATCTTCCTTTACCGCGTTGTATCTCGGGGTTGGAGTCGAAGACCGCCCGGGCCGGAGCGATGGTGTCCATTCGCTTTACGTGACCTAGCTATCTGAGATGAGGGATTCGTACTCGTTTGACCAGATCGATGTCACTATACAGCCCGTACAGTTCGTCGTTCAGTCTCCTCCTCCAAACACCATCAACACACGGAACCGAAGATAATTCGAAGGACTTTCCTCTCAAAGCGACAAAGAATAACCTCAACCGCTTTAGTTAGTGTGAATGCTTCTATGCTATACAGCAGGACTGGGACTATCACGGTCTTATGTAAGGATATCTAGGTTCTTCGAGAGAGTGCTTTATTCCTCAGTAGCCTTCCAAGGCCAAAATACAGCAATTGGCCAGCGTGATCGTACGTTTAATCACCGCGGTGGTGTTATTGCTTTCCAGTGAAACTCACACCTCTAGCGTAGCGCTGCCCTACCGCGAGTTCGACAGGAGCTATAGAAAGGAGGATGAGGAAGAAACCATTGTACTCTTGCTATGCCACTGCAGTCCTCGCAGCTGGTAGATACAAACTTGGAAGCTTACCGTTTAGATAAAGTTGTTGAACTAAATATTGTAAAGGTCGGCCGTCTCTTTCTTCTAGGCATTCATGGATCCGCGTGATAGCACAATGGGCTATGCAGGCCTGGGTGTGGCTGCAGTCTTTCCTTACAGCAGTCAACCACTATAACCTAATTTAAGTCTACAACGACCCAAGTGTGATGGGCCTCCGGCTCGTCAGCCCACGTACATAACCTAACCTAATATAGTGCACAGCGAAACCCCGTCTCAGGTGAATTATTTTGCGCATCTAACAGAGCGTGTCAGACAGCTGCACTGCTGTCACCTTCCACATAGGAGCAACCATTTAAAGAGCTCGACAAGCCACTACAACCATCTCCCTGGCAACCTTTCATTCATACTGCCATTCGTCAGAGTTCTGATGACTCCTGATCAAAGGACACTAGCGTGTACCAACCACAAATCTAATTCCCAACGACCATATCGCAGTTCTTTTGAAAACAAAACCGAATAAAGACCAGCAAAAACCTCATCCAAATCTGCACATTCAAAGGACTGTGCATGGGATGCGGACGACCGTGTTCTCGTACGTTTAAGAAAAATTCAATTTCAAGCCTGGCAAGAGCGTCCTTATCGATTCCCCACTCCCAATCCTCCTCCTCTGTAACCTGCGCATCCAAAATTCATTTAGTATTTTTTTTTTTTTGCTTTCTGTTACCCTGCCCACTCCTGTCATTCCAGGAACCCCGACTATTTTTCTATTCTCCTCCAAGCAACTGCGCTGCTTCGTGGCCACTGGGGGGGAGAAAGCCAACACAGAAATCGCCGAAAAAAAAACAAAAACAAAACAACTGTAAAACTAGAAAACATGGCATTTTTGCGGCCGGAACGTACGTATGCTGCGATATTAGAACGGTTTAAGTTCATTCTTTTGACGTTCCGCAGCTCGCTTTCATGTGGTGACTTTCATTGGACCAAAAATGTTTGTGGTCGTGGCTTTTAATCTCTGCCCCTGGAGGCTTGCTGACTGGCCATACCGACCAACAGCTCACAGCTCAGAGCTCTGCAGCAACAGCAACAAGAACAACACACCCAGACCATCAACAACAATGACGGCAGCAGCAAAAGCGCCAGTTGCGGTGGCTAAAGAAAAACAAAAGCAGCAAGCCCACACACACAGAGGACTGCCGACTGCCGACTGCCGACTTGTACCTCGGCGAAGCTTCCCTTTTCTGCATTCACATCCTGAAATGGTATTTTCCGCCGAGCGGGAGCGGTGTTTTCTTTTGTAGCGCGGCTCTGTCTCTCCGGACTTGCCACAGAGTCCAGACTGTCAGACTGTTCACTGTGCGCTCCGGCTAATACACTTTCGTCCGAGAGGTGGGTGCATGAGCGAGAAGGCCTCCCGCTCCACATATCCTGCCGCAAGAATTTTGAATTTCTACTGTGTTTTTTATTTGGGTTGGTTTCGCCGCCTTGTGTGCTGCGGAGACGAACCAGAATTTTCTGCACATGTCGAGCTGGTTGCTGGAGAAATAAATTTCGTTAAGTTGAATTTATTTGTGTTTAACGCGAGTGTGGCGCTGCAGAGCCTCGGTTCGCGGAATTCTCTCAACTTAAGCGCTGTGTCTAGCTGCGGGGAAACACGGGACGGCGACGGGGACGGGCGCACACACGCGGTCGGTCGTATCTGTGCGCAGGGTCTCGGTCTCGTTTGGGAAATGATTTATGCTCGTGCATGTGGAGGTTTGAGATGAGATATGAAGTGGAAACGAATGTCCTTTTTTGTACGCTTCCTGTTTTCGCTTCGTTGCGTTGTCCTTTCAAGGATGTTTTGTATTTTAGCTTGCGGTGGTGCGGTGCTGCGGTACCGTGATGGCGATGGGGCTAAGCGAAGTGACCCGACTCGCCAGCTGGAATGACTCCATCCCAGTGGCCTTCAAAGCGCGGTGATGCGGGGCATCCTCGTGTCGGAATGTTGAAGAATTTAAAGCGTGAAATTCTGCACTCCTATTGGTTGGTCAAATAGTTTAAGCAATTCACTTCACCAGCAACTTGTTGCAAGGTTTGGCCCTTCAATGAGATTATATGAGGATGTCATCTGTGTTGGAGAGAAACACACGGAGTCACGGCTGTGGAAGCATGGCGGGCAAGATCTTAAGTGTTCCTGCCCCGGGCTATCATTCAGTCGGGGCCAGGGTAGTGCACTGCGGCGGGCCCTTAAAAAAACCCAAGGAGAGTAATTTGACATCCACCAAATATTCAACGTATCGTATGTCGCATACAGACGAGGTCTACTCCACTCTGTCCAGTTTTGACCATCCTTCAAAACTCGTGAGATTCGGAAGGCTGACGACGGAATATTGCATCAAAGTAATGAATTGGCAGAAGCTTGTAGTGTCAGAGTTTAGACAAGGCTATTTGCTGTCACATACAGACAACAAAAGAGACAGTCTTCGAGCCCCTACAGCTACGGCATACGCGAATGGCATACACATTATTGCTTGAACACAGAGATCCAAAAATGCTGAAGCAAATCATTGGTAATTTGCAAACAGGTTCATCGGTCACCGAGGCATTCCCAGGACGGTTCATTGTAACAACGGTAAGAAATTTGTAGGAGCCCAGAGGAGGCTTTAGGGTGTTCGCGTGCAGTTCGAACCAGAGGAGGAAGCAGCCGAGGAAGGATTTAACTCTTCGTGCTCATTTGAAATCCGCGAAGGAGCTGTTGCAAAGAAAAGTGGGGAATGCACCACTGACAAACGAAGAGCTGCAAGTGGTGCTCCTAGATGTAAAAGCAGTCCTCAGTTCAAGGCCAAAAACCGCACTCAGCGCAGACCCCAGCAAAGGCGAGGCACTTTTACCCGCACACCTGATAATTGAAGTCTCACTGCAAGCATTGCCATCAGGACAAGTGCCGAATCAAATGAGTTTGAAAAGATTCCAGCTTGTATGCTGACTCAAGCACCAGCTCCTACGGGGTGGTCAAGGGTGCAAGAACAGCCCAAACTCTTCATCGGAAAGCAACAGTGGACAAAAGGACGAGTCGTCGCAGTCGTCGAAGTGGAGGACGAAAATAGAGGGCGAACATGAGAACTCGAAACGGTATAATAAGAAGTCCCACAGTAAAGCTAGCAGTTCTGCCTAAAGATGTTTGAACCCTGTAGCCCTTCAATGCGGTCGGTGTTTCACCAAAACAATAATAACAACATTTATAAAATTAACTGAAACTGCTGCCGTCAAGGAATGGCACATATAATAGACGACTTGGGGGGAGCCGGTTCTCAAGTAGCCAGTCCACGAATACCCTTAGATTAGACGACGACCAACGCCGCCCATTAAAGGTAGCTAAATTTTAGGACCCTCTCTCGTAGTTTCGAAGTGCATTGTGTAGCACCTTGCCGTCCCTAGTTTGTTTTACAGTACGGAGACATGGATAATCTCAATCTTAGGCTCTGTTGACTCGGACGACATTTGGACAAGAATATTAAACTGTGACATGAGTCCAACTTACTAATTAAGACGGCTAGGACTTTTAGATCACCTGGACGACACTACTTTAGCCGAGACAGTGTTCGACGGATTGGACCAACACAAAGAGGAGACCCACGAAACTAATGTTGAACACTAAATGGCCACCGTCTACATGGGATTGAAGCTTTTGGGGGCTGATATGTGCATAGGCGTTAATTTTGTCTTATCTACAAATACTTACTTACTTCCCGTGATCCATGGAGGAGCTGAGTCTGAGCAGCAGCTGTCTAGGTGTCGGTCCTGCTTCCTTCCGTCTGCGATGGTCACTACAGCACTACAGCACCTGGTCACTACAGCAGATCCAGCAAAAGACCCAAGAAGTACAAGTCGACACTCACCACTTATTTATCGATTTCAAGGCCGCATATAACAGCGCGCATAGAGACCAACACCATGTCTAGTTTTGACATTCCTGTCAAGCCCGTCAAGTTGTGCAGGATGACGATGTTGCTCCATTAAGGTCGGTAAAGAACTCACCGAGACCGTGAATGTTAAAAAAGGTTTTAGGCATGGCGACGCGCTTTTATGTAATTTCTTCAATATCGTCCTGGAGAAGATCATGCACAACTCACTCGCAAACACCAGACGCACAATCTTCAAAAATCCGTGTAATTGCTAGCATACGCGGACGACATTGACGTGATTGGTCGAACATAGCGCGCCGTCAAAGAGGCGTTTGCTAAAATTGGGTCTGGCGGTGAATAAGGGCAAAACGATTTGTATGCTGTCCTCAAGAAAGGACATACAACATTGACGTTTTGGGCGTCACAATGGGCATCTATAACTTCCAGTTTGTCAATTACTTCATCTACCTCGACTCCGGAGTAAATTGTACGAAAAACATGAATGCCGAGATTAAACGAAGAACAACTATTGCCGATCATATAAGACACTGATGATACCAGTCCAGTCCTGTTGCACGGCGCGGAGGTATGGACCATTTCAAAAGCGAATGAAGAAGTCCTTGTCCTTTTTAAGAGAAAAGTTCTGCGTGGGAACTTTGGTCCTGTTTGTGTTGACTGATTCGGGGGGGGAAGATTCAACCACTATCAAGGGTTGTATACCGACATGAGACTAACCAAGCGTCTACGAATAAACGCCTACTGTGGCTGGGCCATGTTGAGCGTATGCACAACTCAGCTCCGGCCCGCCTGCATTTGAGGTGGCGCACATAAGTGGAGAAGGACCTCAACCAACTTGGTGTGCGAAAATGGAAACAGTTATCCAGAGATGGCGCTACTTGGTTGAGGCCCTGGACCACTTCGGACGTTTTTCGCCATACAAAGAGGAAGATGACTTGATCTTTATATCAGAGATTCGGTCATTCTTTCCTTCCTGAACCAGAAGGCTCGAATTCGAAAACCCGTCTTTTTGAGCGGTGTGTCGTCCTGTGGCCAAGGCAGTTCAATCGACGGTTCAAGAGGACTTCTTCTTCTTGTAGAAAATGTTCGCCTGTAACATACATACAATAAATTGCCAAATGAGTATTTTGAATTTGGAGAAACCGAAGAAAAAGTCTTAACTCAGGATGTAGACAATCGATATTCTTGTTATGTCTTGACAGAAACAAAAAAACCGGCGACTCGCTAGTGTGCTAGAACTTCACCAAACAGCGCCTGAGTAAAACACGACGATACTGCACAGAACTTCCTCAGCCACTGTTCCGGCCTTGCTCGAATCAGGTGTCAGTAATTCGATGTTGAAGAGCTATGAGCTGATGATGAATGCTTTTCATCCGAGAATTCTGATGGTATTCCTTCAAAAGGCGAAGAAATTTCATCACATGTAGGTTGCTGCCAGATAGTACAGTAGGCAAGGTTTCTGACATTGGGTGGTGTGAATAAAAACTGAGAAAACACTCGGAGTAAAAACACTTGAGTCGAGTATGTTCGTCAAAGGAAATGCTCAATTTGGTGTGAATAAAAATGTTCCTCAAAGCAGGTTCTTATCCTCAATTTGACGTTTAAAAACTCTGCTGGAGAGCTGGCAAATTTATTCGTCAACATTCTTCAAATTCAATTAACGAACGCAAACACATGCGAATTATTCATTTTCAATCATGTTTTTAAATGTAGAAACGCGAAAAATAAAACAATATAATGCACGGCGTTTCGGGGACACAGGGGATAATTTCAAGAAACATTACAGATTCGAGTTTCGCAACATGGAATGGTTAACCAATCAGTCCTCTCCGATATTCCTGGAGAAAATCGTGGTGGTGCCATACCAAGCACGGAGAAGATGAAAATATTCCTTCGATACATTGGTGACCCGGGTTTCCAAGTTGGAGTTGGAGAGGACTTTGGGGTTCATTACACCACTGTATCAAAAACAGTTTGGCAAGTGTGTTGCTATATATGCAAAGGCGGATCTGTGGATGAAATTTCCTTCTTCGATCGAGGAATTGCGAGAAGTGAAATTGGCGCTTTAGATTGTACTCATATTGCAATATTAAAGCCTTATTTACATGACGATGAGTACCTGAATCGGTTTGGCTTTTTCCAGCAAACGCGGATACAGTTGTTAACACCTGATGAAATCGCCATCGCCCATTCCAGATTTTTTTTGTTTAAGGAATAAGGCTTAATCCGTCAAAATATTCCTCCTCCGACGCAGTAATTTCCATTATTTTTATTGTTTTTTTACTTTTTTGTCTCTTGAGTCACCTCCTATGCACACTCAACTTCAACGATTGATATCTGAATACATTCCATCTTTATTCACACCCAAACTGAGGTAATACTCAACTGTGAAAATATGTGAGCGGAGAGGATTCGTTAAACTTAACGAAATACATTTTTATTCACGCCAGATGGAGCATTTCCTCCAAAATTCTGAGAAAATGCTCATACTCAGTTTTTATTCACACCACCCATTATGTGCCCCAGTGTAGTGTTAAAAGTCCTTCGTCACTAACTCATCAGGATTTATTCCCAGGCGCAACTAGGGGAGTTTTTAGACTCTGCACAACCCGTCGTATTCAATATGGAGTCTGTAAGCGGTCGTTCACCTGTTGGAATTGAATTTAAAACAAGACTGGGGCCATTTGTATCATCTGCGCAAACCATCCAAGTATACCTCTTTCTCTGCATTGAGTTTCTTACACACTGCCGTGTTTCTCACCATACCACGGCGAATAACTGCCACAATTCGAGATCATAAAACTCCAGTCCAGTCATTTGCACTATGTCAGTCATTCAAATATACAGCGTCCAAAGTGAATACTTTCTTTCGATATTCTCGAAGGAACCCCCTCCCGGACATTAATCCACCACAACAGCCATTAGTCTGCTCTACTCCCTTACGAGAATATTTCCTCGAGAAAACCACTTGTAAGTAAACCCAGTTCGTGCTCCAACACATCTGCGCGAACTTTCTCGAATGCACAAATCTAAGGCTTATCTGACAGAAGGACATGAATCACATGACCTTCTCCTGCCTCTCACCCATGTGCACACAAACTCAACCAAACCCATGCGAAGACGGTTGACGACACAATTGTTGCCGACAGCATCATCATCCATCTGTGATTTCAGTGCAAAGCAAAAGAGAAAAAAAATTAAAACATCAATAAACAAATAAATTGATTGACTTAGTTATGCGTCTGGCTGTACCGACAAGGCACTCGTCCAACAACACTGAGACGCCAGCAAAAAGCTATCGACGGCGCTACGTTCTTGTGCATAAATTCGAAAATATTAAGAAGGCTTCCATTTCGCCAGCCTGCCAGCCTGCCAGCCAAGTACGTGTGCTCACATCCCATCATCATCTTGCCATGTTAATATCTGTTTTATGCCGGCCGAGACATTCGAACACGAGCACATGGATGGATGTCCTTACGAGGCGAAGAGAGTCATCAGGAAGAAGAAAAAGGAACGACCGCAACCGAAGAAGCCGACTGCAAAACCACATAATAGATGGCAGACAGACACATGATGGTGAGTTCTCAGGATTAAGGACGTTGCTGAACAGACAATCCCGCAGAGAATGATTCATTTTTCTGCTTTTTGTTCTTCGAATTCGGTTGTGTGCCCATTTTGGTGGGGGATCTGTGGGAAGAGAGTGTGTATGCAGACAAACGACATATTTGCGTTCGAATGTTCAGCTCGAGGACACACTGGCAAACACACTTTGAGTGTTTGATTATCCTTTTTGGTGATTTATTAAAATCGAGACACGCCAATAGTCGCCGGCTGTGGGTGAGTGATGCGAAATATTGTCAGGGCTCTGACCTGGCGAACGTGATGTGACCGACAATGAGGACAACTGTGTCAATGTGAAGCATTTGGAACGGAAACATTTTCGTATTGTTACAGCCAACAATCAGATGGCGACAGTCAACAGTCTGAACAGCCTCGCCAGTTTCATCAGTCTCAATAATCCCAAACAATCCCGTGTTAGGCTAAAAAGAAAGGTTTTCGGCTAGTCCCAGATTTGAATGTGGGTTCATGTATTTTTATGGTATACTGGGAGCGTAGTGTAGCATCATTATTTGCAGTGGCTTGTGACGCTGGTTGTAGCCTTAGCTCTGCGATTCTAACTCTAGCTCGGTAATCTTCGGGACTAAGGTTCGAACCCTGTGGTTGTGCTTGTTCTCATTTTTTCAAGTTGTGTCAAGTTTCTTCGGTTATGGTTCCATGGCCTTTAAGTAGCTGAAGTGGTAATTTCAATTAGAGGCTTTGCAGATGGCCCGATTTTTTGACTCTCTTCTCTCCAAAAGGAAAATATTACAGCAAATGCAGAGGACGGCTGGGCTCATCCTCTTCAGTCTCAAACTGACTTTGTGGACCTCACGTCGATAAAAGACAAGAAGTAGTGCAGTTTAATTTCAGTTTAATTCAAGGGAATGTTAGTTTGCCACGAAATACGTTATTTTATTGTCTTGACTTTCAGTGATTCGAGACTTTTCGTTCCCACATATTTCGGTTGAAGAGGTTACGACGCTGAAGGGTATTTGCACCCTACTCTGACAGTAAGAAGTCAACCCGGGTGAGCGTTCCCCAAGGAGGAGAAAAAACAACTTGATCATCGTTAAGTAAGATGTCGTTTTATTTTATTTTTTGTATTTGTTGATATAACCAAGGCAACTGGTTAGACTGCGTCAAAAAGCTGAAAAAATAAATACTTAACTAACCATTATGAACTAAAAGTTTGGCATCATTAACTAACAATTTTACGGCGGTAGTAAAGCCGCACGTTCGTCCTCGCGATCAGCGGTAACCACGGTTCGTAAGGAAGATATTGAATCAATTTTTCTTTTGGGTTTGATTGGATGTTAGTTGTAAGTTATTTTAAGTAAAAAATTGTGTAGCTTTAAACAAATAAGAATTATTTACAAAACTACCACCTTATTGTCGCGGTTGAATATCTTACTATAGGTCAATCGCGTGACGCCCACATATAACAAACAATAAGACCACAGCCTTTCTCCACGGCTTCCCACCCGATCGAAGTCTGACGCAAATTGAAAGATCTGCGTAACCCCCTTCGGTTGATTTCCAAGAAAACCCTTTCCGTGTCCAGAAAAATAGTTCTGTTTCAGTTTCCAGAAACCCATTTCCGCCCTTTGTCCAATCACCTTTTCGTTTTCGGTTTCGGCCATCTAATCCCATGGGTATTTGAAGAAACCCATGAGATGATAGCGAGAAGCTCATGTGTTGTACACATGAGAAGAGATAAGACTCCTCCTCGTGGGCATCCTCTAGTTGTGTCGATCCTCTCTCGCATCCTTTATTATGCCTCCTTATATAGGAATTTCATCTGATCTTATGTTTGGGGTAAGTACATGCATCCAATTCTTTCTTGTTAATAGCTACATCTTATTAAGTAAGCCGTCAGCTTTTGAAATTTCTTAAATGGCGAAAGCCTCTTAATTAACTGCAGCATTGTTTCCGCAGCAACAGGTATCTGACAGATTATCGCACCGAAAAGTGTAAGCAGTCTTTGCACAATACAGGTGAAAGCAAGATAATTACAATTGGAATTTCTAAGGCTTTTGACAGAGTTTAGGGTCAAGTTCTTTTGTCGAAAATGCGTGCCTATGGTGTTGATGAATCTCTTCGAAGCGCTCAATTCACGTGGTTTTGGGTGTGCTCAAGTCTGGTATCCACAAAATAAGTTGTGGTGACCCCCGACGGCGTGTTCTGTCTCCGACACTCTTCCTCATTTCTGTAATTGATCTCCTTTCTGCTACTGCTAATCCAATCTAATCCTTCGCACTTTCGTTCTAAGACTCACGACCCTGCCCTCCGGACGTAGTATTGGCACGGCAGCATATGTTAAACACATTGAAATCCGAACAGAACAACAGCGTGGAAATCATTGCTTCCAAAACTCAATGCTGTTTGCAGTCACTAAAGCGAACCCCTGATAATCAGCCCTACGCCATGAATGGCGCTCAAATTGAAACCAGACAACTTCCCATCCTTGGTGTAAGTATCAACGCAACACTAATTTGGAATGATTACATTTTCGCCGTCGTCAGTAATGCTCTGCAAGGTTTTCTTCTTCTTCTTGTGGCGCTACAGTCCGGGGTGAACTTGGGCCTCGGTCAACATTCCTTTCCAGCTGGCACGATCTTTAGCCTGCTGCCTCCAATTTCGCACTCCAAGTTGGTTGAGGTCCTTTTCCACTTGAATGCGCCATCGGGTTCGTGGTCGTCCTCTATTGCGTTGTCCCACTGGTTCGGAGTCGAAGACTCTTCGTCCCGGAGCAGTGTTGTCCATGTGCTTAACATAGCCTAGCCATCTTAGGCGTTGAATCCGTAGGCGCCTGACTAGACTCATGTCGCTGTACAGCCGTACAATTCGTGGTTGAATCTTCTTCTTCAGGAACCTTCAACGCAAACAGGACCGAAGATTGAACGCACAAACCAAGTGCGTCTTCAACCGCTCTTGAAATAGTTCAAGCTTCCGCGCCATACAGCAGGACAGGGGTGATCAAGGTTTTATATAATGTGAGCTTGGTCTTTCGGGCTCCGAAAGGTTTAGGTTTTATTAATCGATGCAAGAAATAATTTAACACCTCTGATTCAGCTTCAATTGACTAGGCGTATATTTGGTTAAGTACAACGCTCACATCTGATCTAGCGTTCCCACGACCGTAACGCACTTACTAGATAGAATCTCAAAGCGAGTGATTTAACTTGTAGGAGACAACAATACCACGGGTTCATTAGACTCGCTCGAAGATCGACGTATCGTGTCTTCTTGGTGCCTGTTTTATCAATGTTTTGAGAGCTAACCAGCTGCATGCCTGCGGTTCATGATTTCACCCTCAATACACATCGTCAGAAATATTTTCCTTTAAGCCTGTTTTCTAGCGGAAAGTTTAGTTATATTTAGCCGCTCTACACGAATACGGAATGCTCTTAACAGCCCAATATTTCTCATGTACTACAATAGGCGAATATCTAAGACCATTGTGCACAGGTACCTCCTCCTCTCTATATCTTCATCCCGTGCTGTGTCTTGACCCCGGACACCTAAGGGTAGCAATCACGGGCGAATTATTTAAAAAAAATATACTCTATTCAGTTAGCAGGAGCTATTGTTTTGACTACTACTTGACCACTTGCAGTACCTTGTGCCAGAACCAATTGCCTTTCTTAAAGTGATCCGAGCCCTGATCCCGTAAATCCCCCCCTCCCTCTCGCCAAGAGGAAGCACACGCTCAAATCTGCACAGAAAATCAGATGCCCACTCAGTGCTAAGCGCAATTCCAACATCCTCTGGCCATTCACCACGAAAGTGCATGTCTGTGTACGTTCTTATGCCACTTATCCATGCTCGAAGATCCATCTCATTTGCGGTCATGTTCGGCATTGGCCAGCAAGACTCCAATTGAATCCAGAATGACCTCATTCAAAATTGGCCAAACACAAACGCACTCAGACATGTTGCTCGTGCTGTTGCATCTCGACGCCATGCTAAGAAGCCACTTAACTGTTTAATTGCAAAGCCACAGTATCAATATTTGCAGTGTAGTCAACAACTAAGGACACCACCGATAATGCGTACATCGAGATGCATTCGCAAATGATCCCAAATCCGAGCTGAAGATGGCCAAGGAAGCCCTTACACTGGGCTCACGCTCATCGCACGAGTGCTGGCGCTGGTGCTGGCAAGTGGAAGTGGTCTAGTAAACTGCCCCCCAACTGGTCCTTGTGACTGAAGTGAAGTGCGGCATTTACAAGCAGGCACCTCAGTCCACCGCCACCGCAACTCCCTTCCCTGCCCGCCCCACCGATGAATTCTGATCCGAAGAACAACAAGTTAAGGCGACGACCATAAGGCTGGACTTGGTTTGTTTAGTTATCACTTTCCATGCCTTGTGCTGTGCTTTCAGTTTAAGCCCTACACCCGGCGCCTTTGTGGGACAAACACTTCTGCCGAAGGACCGGAGCAGCAGTCGAGCTGTGCCGTCCGTTGCTGCACACTGGCGGCAGCCTGCCGATGTCATACGTGCGGTATGCTGCTGGTGGTGGCACTGCTGGTGGTGTACTCTGCATCTGCAATTGATCCTGTTATCGTTATCCTTTAAAAGTTTATTCATGGACCTTATTACAATATTATTATGATTACAGCACACACCGACACCGATACACGTCCGACGACGACGAAGACGACGACAATGAGCGTCGATGTCGAGCGCCTTTGTAGTCAAGCCCTCTGTGATGGCTTAAGGAAAGTGCTGTGTAAACATTGTGTCGGGGGCAGTTTGCCCGGTCAGAGAGTTATTGGCGAAAGGCTTTTGTGACCAATTTCCGGATATCGAACATGGAGCTGATGCCTTCGGTTGGCTAATAAAGTCACCGTCGGTCGGTGTGCGGGTGTGGCCCGGCGCAAAGAAAAGGGCTGAGGTTGAGGCTGTGGCTGCGGCCGCCGGGAGGAACTTTTACGAACCGAAAGTGTGATTGAATGACGGTTCTTCTGACGGCAGGATCTGCATTTA
The DNA here is from genome assembly GCA_916610145.1 of Eristalis arbustorum. Taxonomy (NCBI): domain Eukaryota; kingdom Metazoa; phylum Arthropoda; class Insecta; order Diptera; family Syrphidae; genus Eristalis; species Eristalis arbustorum. The sequence goes on from OU744318.1 coordinate 35,017,371, forward strand.
AATTGGAAATTGTTTTGCGGAGGACTGCTGACGTCCAGCGCAGGTTAGTCGGAGGTTTAGAATCATCGACTGAGCCAATCTGCGTGTGCAATTCGATTTCGCGTGTCCTTCGGTCTGCAGTCGGCAGATGTTGCGATTCGATGGGAATGTTCTGGACGATCCGAATGGATTTCTGTGATTGCTTTTGAAGCTCCTCTGTGGATGAAGAAGGACGCTTTCGCATCGGGATTGGTTTTGAAGTGGCATCGGGGGCATGGACTGACCGCGTAAACTCTGATTAAAGAGTGCATCATGCTGCGGGTGAATGCTGTGGCAGGTGGCAAGGATGGTGCAAGAGGAGGAGACATTCAGATGCATTTGGTTGCATAACGGGAACATGCAGGACTGAGTGTTGAGTCTGCGGTGACTGTTGAGACTGGCAGGTGGCTTATTTCATTGGGAGGTGGAAAACTTGCAAAGTCACCAGTGGTCCGACGTCCATTGGTAGCCTCAGGCTCTTACCGACGAGACCACCTTTAGCGAAATCTTACCGCTTATTATTCCAATTCTGGACATAACAATTTTTCACATATATCGCATACTGATCGCATCCTCAGTCCGTCGCCGTCGCTTGTGCATTTCAAAGCCTTCGCTGAAAATCTTTCCTGTCCCTGCTGTCCTCAACCTAGTGCGCTCGATGTCAGAACCAAGAAACCTCCCCTCTAATTGGCCTCAACCAGTCTCCTTATAGACACCTAAGCGGCGGTAAGATAACCAGTGGCAGCCTAATTCACACCTTTTGTCGCATAAATCATCACCCACCGTCGACTTACGGCAGAACATTCATCACGTAACCTATAATTCGACGCCAGTTCACCTGAATCCCTCGCAGAATTGAGGCATGCAACACATCCCTCCGGAATAGACCCACTTTCCTTTCGCCCCCGTCACTCCCACTGCGCCACTTGCCAAACCGAACTTGAAAACCTCACTCAAACCCGCTTCGACGTATTGGCTTTGTTCTGCCGCTTCCATTCTCTCTCCCGTTTCGCCGTTTTTTCCAAGCACGATGCTTTTTTTGCGCTGTCGCTCTCCACTAGCGGTTCGCAGTAGCGAGGCAATGGTTTTCTAAACGAGGATGTGCTCGTGTGTGCATCCGTTTCGAAATTGCCTCCTTTTGCTGGCAATTTTTTCGATGTTTCCGTTCATGTGTAGCTATCCCAGGTTTTTTTTTGGTTTCTGTTCGGTTTCTGCACGGCGCACGGTAGAAAATTGTATCCACCTAAAGCGGAAGGAAGCTATGCCGAAACAACGAACAGGACTTTAGAAATTCGCTGAAATTATAATTTTAGTTCGACGAAGGATACAGCCTGCTGGGGCGACCTAGAACCGGTTAAATGGTTTTCGGTTTTTATCCACTCAAGTGGGAAGCGAGTGTCCTGAAAAGTGAAACCGAATTCCGGTCCAAAGTAGGGGCCACGGAATTCGAACACCTCCACAGGACTCAGCCACCGGCAACAATACCTTCACACGTTGTCGCCCAGCTGGTGCGCCCCGCCGGTGGAACGGGTGGTGGGAAGTCCTTGGAGTTAAAGGATCATAGATATATTTCACTTGTCGGTTGTTCTGGCAGAGCATAAGAAACGTCTGCGATACCGGAATGTGATTGTGGTAAGAGCTGCTTACAACGAACCCCGCCGCAATCTCTATGCACCATCGCTGTCGTCCTTGTCGTGACTCGATGCTGGAATGCATCCTGCTGGTTTGCTGGCACCGAGCTACGAATGCATGTTAATAGCCAACCAACTGGCTTCTGTCAAAGATTTATGACTCCTCCACGGCTGGAGAGGGTTATTGCAGTGCCACTGCGCCTGACAGCAGCGACAAAAAATTAGTTTTCCAATCGAAACGGAGGCGTTCAGATATGCTGCTGCCGCTGTGCGGCAACCGTGCGAAGAGAAAAAAAAACCCAACCCCCCACAAGTGCGGGGGAGAATGTGGAAATGAAGTATGGACATGTGTCTGGATATTGTCGAGTGAAATTCTTTTCCAATTCGCCGTGGAAGTTATCGAAATGAAGCCAGCCGAGCGAAGGTAATGCGCCGAGAATGTGTGAGACGCTGGGTGTAGCGGCGCTTGGCGCGGGGAACGTCTTTGAATCCACATCACTTTGGCGCAGTCGAGGGAAGGCAGCTCATGAATTTGCATTCGAAAGGTTGGTGATTACTTATGTAAGTTCTCGTGGCAGCCGGGACACACTCGGATCTACGCTCTCCCTCTGTCTCGGGCACCTGTCTGTACGAGAAAGTGCTTCAGCCAAGGACCCCATGGACGCCGCGGACCGGATCAGCAACAGATATCGTTGACAGAATTGAATTTTATTGGCAGCCTTAATGAATATTCCCGTCCGACGGTTTAAAGCTCCCGAGGGTGCAAGATGGATACACACACTTGATTTGCTGACCGCGCCACATGCTGCGTGAGAGGCAATAAACTCTGTGTCCAGAGGAGAACTACTTGGCTATTGGGAGATTTTCTCGGAGACTGAGGATTCCTGTCAAGGGAACATGGTGCAATTTATGTTTTCGGTCGATGTGTTCAATTGGAAAGCAGTTTGATAATTTATGCGGTAGAGGTCGAGGATATGTTTCATAGCAAAATTTCCGAACTATTGCTGTATTATCGGATTTCTGGCGCAAGATAAGAACGAATTTCTTTAACCCGTGCCACTGTGGCAGGCGAATGCTTGAACTATTTTTCTCGACCCCCAACCTTATTCTTGGATGCAAATTTCGTGTCATCATAAGCTTGCGAATATATCAGATCGGGTAGTACACGTAAGAAATATACAGATTTACGGATGTCATGTCCAGAAAGTGCGTCGGTGAAGATCGTTGTGGACAGCAGCTAGTGTCCATTAAATGCTTCGGCGAAGGACTTTGTGGACAGCAGCTAGTGTCCAGAAAGTGCTTCGGCGAAGGACTTTGTGGACAGCAGCTAGTGTCCAGAAAGTGCTTCGGCGAAGGACTTTGTGGACAGCAGCTAGTGTCCAGAAAGTGCTTCGGCGAAGGACTTTGTGGACAGCAGCTAGTGTCCAGAAAGTGCTTCGGCGCAGGACTTTGTGGACAGCAGCTAGTGTCCAGAAAGTGCTTCGGCGAAGGACTTTGTGGACAGCACCTAGTGTCCATTAAATGCTTCGGCGAAGGACTTTGTGGACAGCAGCTAGTGTCCAGAAAGTGCTTCGGCGAAGGAATTTGTGGAGAGCAGCTAGTGTCCAGAAAGTGCTTCGGCGAAGGACTTTGTGGACAGCACCTAGTGTCCATTAAATGCTTCGGCGAAGGACTTTGTGGACAGCAGCTAGTGTCCAGAAAGTGCTTCGGCGAAGCACTTTGTGGACAGCAGCTAGTGTCCACAAACTGCTTCGGCGAAGGACTTTGTGGACAGCAGCTAGTGTCCAGAAAGTGCTTCAGCGAAGGACTTTTTGGACAGCACCCAGTGTCCATTAAATGCTTCGGCGAAGGACTTTGTGGACAGCTAGTGTCCATTAAAATCTTCGGCGAAGGCCTTTCTGGACAGCAGCTTGTGTCCAGAAAGTGCTTCGGCGAAGGACTTTGTGGACAGCAGCTAGTGTCCAGAAACTGCTTCGACGAAGGACTTTTTGGACAGCACCCAGTGTCCATTAAATGCTTCGGCGAAGGACTTTGTGGACAGCTAGTGTCCATTAAAATCTTCGGCGAAGGCCTTTCTGGACAGCAGCTTGTGTCCAGAAAGTGCTTCGGCGAAGGACTTTGTGGACAGCAGCTAGTGTCCAGAAAGTGCTTCGGCGAAGGACTTTGTGGACAGCACCTAGTGTCCAGAAAGTGCTTCGGCGAAGGACTTTGTGGACAGCACCTAGTGTCAAGAAAGTGCTTCGGCGAAGGAATTTGTGGACAGCACCTAGTGTCCAGAAAGTGCTTCGGCGAAGGACTTTGTGGACAGCAGCTAGTGTCCACAAACTGCTTCGGCGAAGGACTTTGTGGACAGCAGCTAGTGTCCAGAAAGTGCTTCGGCGAAGGAATTTGTGGAGAGCACCTAGTGTCCAGAAAGTGCTTCGGCGAAGGACTTTGTGGACAGCAGCTAGTGTCCACAAACTGCTTCGGCGAAGGACTTTGTGGACAGCAGCTAGTGTCCAGAAAGTGCTTCGGCGAAGCACTTTGTGGACAGCAGCTAGTGTCCAGAAACTGCTTCGACGAAGGACTTTGTGGACAGCACCCAGTGTCCATTAAATGCTTCGGCAAAAGAATTTGTGGACAGCAGCTAGTGTCCAGAAAGTGCTTCGGCGAAGGACTTTGTGGACAGTAGCTAGTGTCCAGAAAGTGCTTCGGCGAAGGACTTTGTGAACAGCACCTAGTGTCCATTAAATGCTTCGGCGAAGGACTTTGTGGACAGCAGCTAGTGTCCAGAAAGTGCTTCGGCGAAGGACTTTGTGGACAGCGCCCAGTGTCCAGAAAGTGCTTCGGCGAAAGACTTTGTGGACAGCAGCTAGTGTCCAGAAAGTGCTTCGGCGAAGGACTTTGTGGACAGCACCCAGTGTCCATTAAATGCTTCGGCAAACGACTTTGTGGACAGCGCCTAGTGTCCAGAAAGTGCTTCGGCAAAGGACTTTGTGGACAGCAGCTAGTGTCCAGAAAGTGCTTCGGCGAAGGACTTTGTGGACAGCACCTAGTGTCCAGAAAGTGCTTCGGCGAAGGACTTTGTGGACAGCACCTAGTGTCAGGAAAACGCTTCGGCGAAGGACTTTGTGGACAGCACCTAGTGTCCAGAAAGTGCTTCGGCAAAGGACTTTGTGGACAGCGCCCAGTGTCCAGAAAGTGCTTCGGCGAAAGACTTTGTGGACATCAGCTAGTGTCCAGAAAGTGCTTCGGCGAAGGACTTTGCGGACAGCACCTAGTGTCCAGAAAGTGCTTCGGCAAATGACTTTGTGGACAGCACCCAGTGTCCATTAAATGCTTCGGCAAACGACTTTGTGGACAGCAGCTAGTGTCCATTTAATGCTTCGGCGAAGGACTTCGTGGACAGCAGCTAGTGTCCAGAAAGTGCTTCGGCGAAGGACTTTGTGGACAGTAGCTAGTGTCCAGAAAGTGCTTCGGCGAAGGACTTCGTGGACAGCAGCTAGTGTCCATTAAATGCTTCGGCGAAGGACTTTGTGGACAGTAGCTAGTGTCCAGAAAGTGCTTCGGCGAAGGACTTTGTGAACAGCACCTAGTGTCCATTAAATGCTTCGGCGAAGGACTTTGTGGACAGCAGCTAGTGTCCAGAAAGTGCTTCGGCGAAGGACTTTGTGGACAGCACCCAGTGTCCATTAAATGCTTCGGCAAAAGACTTTGTGGACAGCAGCTAGTGTCCAGAAAGTGCTTCGGCGAAGGACTTTGTGGACAGCAGCTAGTGTCCATTAAATGCTTCGGCGAAGGACTTTGTGGACAGCACCTAGTGTCCAGAAAGTGCTTCGGCGAAGGACTTTGTGGACAGTAGCTAGTGTCCAGAAAGTGCTTCGGCGAAGGACTTTGTGGACAGCAGCTAGTGTCCAGAAAGTGCTTCGGCGAAGGACTTCGTGGACAGCAGCTAGTGTCCAGAAAGTGCTTCGGCGAAGGACTTTGTGGACAGCAGCTAGTGTCCAGAAAGTGCTTCGGCGAAGGACTTTGTGGACAGCACCTAGTGTCCAGAAAGTGCTTCGGCGAAGGACTTTGTGGACAGCACCTAGTGTCCAGAAAGTGCTTCGGCGAAGGACTTTGTGGACAGCACCTAGTGTCCAGAAAGTGCTTCGGCAAAGGACTTTGTGGACAGCGCCCAGTGTCCAGAAAGTGCTTCGGCGAAAGACTTTGTGGACAGCAGCTAGCACCTAGTGTCCAGAAAGTGCTTCGGCGAAGGACTTTGTGGACAGCACCCAGTGTCCATTAAATGCTTCGGCAAACGACTTTGTGGACAGCAGCTAGTGTCCAGAAAGTGCTTCGGCGAAGGACTTTGTGGACAGCAGCTAGTGTCCAGAAAGTGCTTCGGCGAAGGACTTTGTGGACAGCACCTAGTGTCCAGAAAGTGCTTCGGCAAAGGACTTTGTGGACAGCGCCCAGTGTCCAGAAAGTGCTTCGGCGAAAGACTTTGTGGACAGCAGCTAGTGTCCAGAAAGTGCTTCGGCGAAGGACTTTGTGAACAGCACCTAGTGTCCATTAAATGCTTCGGCGAAGGACTTTGTGGACAGCACCTAGTGTCCAGAAAGTGCTTCGGCGAAGGACTTTGTGGACAGCACCTAGCGTCCAGAAAGTGCTTCGGCCAAGGACTTTGTGGACAGCAGCTAGTGTCCAGAAAGTGCTTCGGCGAAGGACTTTGTGAACAGCACCTAGTGTCCATTAAATGCTTCGGCGAAGGACTTTGTGGACAGCACCCAGTGTCCATTTAATGCTTCGGCGAAGGACTTTGTGGACAGCAGCTAGTGTCCATTTAATGCTTCGGCGAAGGACTTTGTGGACAGCAGCTAGAGTCCATTTAATGCTTCGGCGAAGGACTTTGTGTTACAGTTAGCAGTTCTGCCCTTCAAATGTAAACCCAGATTACCACACTTTACTGACACACATCATCCGCTGTCGTGCCGAATCTACACAAAGTTGTACTCAAAAAATGAAACCACATACAAGGTGGGCTGGTTCTTGTTGCACAAAACCTACGCCCATTTGCAAGTGCCAACACTTCGCCACGCCATCAACTCTTACGACTGTTTGATAAAACGTATGCGCGCACTCCAACCGAAACCTGTTAACATTTACGGCTCCTTCTGTGCAAGATAAAAGACCAAATGCCGGGCGCAATATAAAAACCGTCAGAACGCAGACATGATTAAGTCTAGACGCAAACCGCAATCATAACTTCCCGCAAACGCAATTCCTAAGCCAAGTCATCGCCGTTGTCGCGCCGCACCGACCAGAAACGGATCAATCCAATAAAATTTAAAAAGCATCCATTCTAGCTGACAACATAAAAGAGACAACAGCCTCATTAAAGCCGTATAAAAAGGCATTCTCGCTGGAGTGGAAATAAACTACCGTCGTCGGTTGTCGGTCGTCGCTCCTCGGCGCGGACCAGAGAGACGGAGTCAGGACACCGATCCGTTGCCCATAAAATATCAAAATTATGTCACAAATCACTCAATAAACCATTTCGATATCTATCTCCGGACCGAATGGCGGGGCATTTATATCGTCTCTTCCCCATAAAAAGGAGCACAGCAAAACACCCGAGCGCACAGTCTGTGTGTTTGCATGCGTGCAAACGGGGGCGGGGGTGGTGGCCTGCGCTTCCTTACGCAAACCAGGCGAGCACATCCATTAAATGTGCGACTGAATGGAGCTCGCGAGTGGGTACAGTGCCAACATTGACTCCCATTCCGTGCCGCTTGCCATTCAATGCATCACCCCGGATTGTTCCCCAGCGGTGCTTGCGCTTGTTTTGTTTTTCAATTTTGGACTGCAATAACGATTGTGTCAACGGCCCTCCTTAGAGGAGGAGACGACGTCGCTGTCGATGCCGTTGTCCTTGGCATCGGCTGCCGCGACCAATCGCTGCGCAATTCACAACAAACTGCCAAATAATGTAATAAAGGTTCGCATTTAAATCATTGAAAAGCCATATATCCTGTAAAAATAAATTTTATGTGCCAGCATCCCCCTTTTTTGCTTGCCGGTATAATGGCCCAAATGCGGCGACGACCGACATCGCCGCCAGTTGATGGGTGCCGCCGTGGCATCGATGGCTCGGTGGTTCTCTCTCTCCCGTCTCGCCGGTGTACTCAAGTTAGCCCTGTGCCAGAAATCGCGCATCCGCTCGAAGGTTGATGGCTTCCGCCTCGGCCTGTGATGCAGTTTTCCATCCCACCTTTGGCCCGCATAGATTTGTATCCTACAAGTTGGTGGATGTGTCGTCATCGACGTCGTAAAAAAGTGTGCGTTTTTTCTGTTTTGTTGTTCGGATTTTTAATTTTCCTCCATAAAAACAAACAAACGAAAGAGCTGGAAAAAAATCGACAGAACTGTCATTTCGAATTTGTTCGTCGATAACGGTTCGAAGGACTCGTAAAATGGCAGAGGTTGGGCGCGCTGTGTGTGTCCTCTCTAATGAAAGGAAATAAAAATTCCCTCCCCTGCACGTGAGCGGGTGCATGATGTTATATTGATGTCGTTCCATTCTGCCATTCAGCCTGGCATTCTAGGGGGCTGGGGAGGGTAAGTGCAATTAGTCCTTGATGGATGACTGAAGGATGGATTCAGTAAAACAAAAACCATTTTTGAATTTAGTTGCTTGCTGTCCTTGATGCCACCGTAACCGGGCGCGGGATGACAGGCAGAGAACGCGAAGCAACAAAAACAGGGGAACACGTTTTATTTGATTAATTTACTTTTCGCTACAGGTGCCACAAATAAACGCGCGCGCTTTCGCAAGGACCTGGATTATGCTGGGTGTCCTCTCAAGTGCTTTGATTTATCTGTTCGTCCTGTTGTGTTTGCCCATTGAGCGAGTCCGGGGGGTGATAGAGAAGAGTGCTGATGCGGGTGCACATGCTGGTGCAGTCTTGTTAGGCGAGGTGAGGTGAATGACTGTGTGTCCTTTGAAGGATTGCAAGCGTAATTTGTTGGTGCTGGTGAAACACTTGAAATGACTGGAAGCGAATATTTTTGGAGACATTGGCAATGGCTGATGGGGGGAGGCATGGGGAGGTTTTTGTGTGCAAAGCACTTGCAGACAAATCCTCTTAAAGATTAAATATATGGAGAGTATCGCATTAACATCTGTCACACTTGCCTGCGCCCCTCGAGTCTGGGAATTAATTGAGAACTCGACGGGCGAGTGGAGAAATGCGAACAGATTGAGCCCTCACAGTCTGGGATGACGCTAGTCTGCGCATGCGATGTCAGCGAGTTTCAGTCGGCTGCTACTGGATGTAGGGAGCATTGCTCGGATCTTAAATGTCGGGATATAGAATAGATAGAGTTGTGGGGGCGCATGGTCGTCTGGTAAATTCTTTGGAATTTTTTTTAATATCCAAGCTTGTGGAGATGACGGTGCCGGTGGTCAACGCGTTTAGTGAACAGTATATGGATCGAAAGACAAAGGCTGTCACAACCCGGACATTTCATGTGATACAACCATGATATACTGAAGACTAGTCACGCAATTCATCTGGGCGAGTGACAGTTGATTTCAGGTAATGCATTCCAATTTGAACATAGCGGGCATTACTGACAAAAAAAGGAGTGTTTGTATGCTAGAAAATATTTTTTATATTACATACAGTTTATTGATTTATTGATTGATTGATTAAAAAGCATCCGCTGCGCATCTCAGGTTGTGTAAAATTCCGTGAAACAAATCTTTTCACTTGACACCCGTTCGCGTTCGTGACATTATTTTGCACCGACAAGTTGTAGCGGGCTCCAGCAAGGGGCCAAGTGTATCCAGCCGTATATCCTTCAAAGGAGCAATGAGCCCTCTTCGTTGCGAGTTACAAATTCGATGAGCTACAAGTTTTTTCGTTCCAACTATAATATATGCCGCCATTTTGTAAGGCAAGTAGCCGGTTCCATCATAAATTCCTAGTTCGTATTGGCTCCGCACTTTGTTGAATCGAAATGGCGTCGATATCACATCCACATGTTATTTTATGCGACTCAATTAGTCTAGAGTCGTATTTTAGTATGTAAGTATTATAATTAATCTTATATGACTCAAGCCCACGTCCATTAGATCGACAGTAGCCCTTATTTATTATATGTATTCGTTTATCACGTTGAGGCACTAAATTAATTTGATCTATTACGCCTTTTTGTTGAAACGCTGAACAGCTGTTGCCGCTGCCGTTTCATAGGATGATGAATATGGTTTGCTCTCAGCTATCGTGGAAGCCATATTTACATCTTTGCTGTCCTTCCGACGAAACATCGAAGTCGAAGTACGAAGTAACATATTCAAAATGTCACCACAATTTTCGAACTCTTGAGGATGCTTGTACCTTGTCACTGGCTACGAATTGGAACTCCAAGTAACCGTAGTGGAATGGATGTATGCAAATAATGTGTGCCAACAATTCATTCAGCACTCCATTCAACGATTTTGTGCTAACTAATGGCAGGCAGACTCAACCAATAGCGCCATCCAGCGTTTGAAGACTCACATCGAAAATATCGAAAATTAAAAAAAAAAAGTTTATATCGTGGTCCGGCGCCAACTCAACTGCATTCAAAGCTTTGGCTGGTTTCTAGCAGTGACCTACGCAGACTGCATCGCTTGTATCGTACAACGTACATACTAAAACTATTCGCACGCAGTTCACCATATTTTCGTTGGACAAACATTTTGCTCAAAAGATTGCGTCTACAAAATGAACATGTGGGTAACTAGACCACGATGTTCAACTATAATGATAATATAATATTGGAGGCCAGTGGAGTTTCAGGGCCTAGCTTCTCAGCAACTACTCGTGTGGGAAAGACGGGACCAGCAGTTTTATGCCGACTCCGAACGGCCAAGTGTGAGAAGCTTTTTCTAGACAGGAAATACTCTTTGAGCATTGTCAGTGACTCCAAAGACTATGCAAATTTATTTTAGTCGCACAGAGCAGGAATCGAACCTACAACGTCGTGGTTGGCGTCGACACACATACCCACAACGCCACGGGCCACCTATGTTCAACTATGTCGTTATCGTGTAGAAAAGCCAACAGCGACGCAGACTGGTTTTTGGTGTAATCATCAGTAAAAGTGGCCTTCTTTGGCACATTCTCGGATAGGTGCTCCTTCTGATTGACATTCGGTTCGTAGTCCTCTCGTATAATGTTCGCCATTGGACATAGACGACAGTAGAGATTGCGGATAAGGAGTGCATCGTAGTAAGAGCCAAATATTGTGTTAAAAATAATGCTGAAGAATTCTCGGTGCTCTATCAAGGAAGCGAACTCACCGACATATTCAATGTAAAAAAAGAATTTAGAGAAGTTAACGCGCTTCTTCAACAGTCTTTCAAAAAAAAAATGAAAGACTATTACGCGCCTCATTAGATGCACTATATGCCAGAAGTTCGTACAACTGTTGGTATGCGAGAATGACATTCACCGTGATTGACAGTCTCCAAAGAATGGTCAATGAGCCGTTTACTGGCATTCAGACGGAAACTGATAGAATGTGCCTGGCGGTGAATGAGGGCAAACAGATTCTGTTCCTCCAGAATAGACCGACAACAGCGATGTCTCAGAGGCTGCTTTAACTTCGAGGAAATCAAGGACTTCGTCGACCACACTTGCCGCAGTGAAGGGTAAGGATAACATCAGTACAGAGATTGAACTCAGAATTGCTCTTGCCAACCGCTGTTGCAATGGGCTCGGGAGACGGTTGTGAAATAGATCCTTCTCTTGAAGACCCAAGATGACTTACGAGTAGGTAGCGATGTAAGAAGATGTAAAAAATCGCAGGAACGGATGAAGAAGCCCATGCATCTGCATGAGATGTGTTTCGCATTTTACTCAAAGAGTCTTAACCCCGAACCTGGGACAGTTGGCCAACAGAGGACGTCTCATACAATGTGAGGCATGCATGTCAAGAAAATCTTAAACTAGCATGGTGTGCGAATCTGGAGCCAGTTAGCCAGAGACAGCGCTAGTTGAGGTCCAACCCAAGAAGAAGCAGAAGACCTGATGAAAATAATTATGTATATTCAATTTTGCCTCGTTGTACAGAGCTTGGATGAGGCTTAGTACACACAGTAGACGCTGTCTCTCGAACAACCTGTTCTTTTCCATCTCGGAAGCACACACTTTGAACCACCATATGACATAACTTGCCGGATTAGTGTCATGTGGCAGGTTACCTTTAATCTAGAAGGTAACTACCTTCTGTAATACAAGACCTGACGGCCTTGCGGTTGTGGCTCACTTGTACCAACGTTTTAAGATCATTTTGGCATGCAGGATAGATACAGTCTTTTTGCTGGGATTTCCTGCCTTGTCAGGGGCTTTGTGTTGCCTTGGATTTTTGGGCCTCGTCATTTTATCGTCTTGATCTTGTCCTCAATCGGAAGACTTGTGGTGCTACATCGTAATGATCCATAAGAAGAAGACGTGTGTGAATACGGGCGCAGACGGGAGCTCCTCCTCCAACTTCAAGGGTCAACTATGTGAAACCTGCTTGAGTTTCTGAGCCTCTTTCATGTACAGCGGTCACACACCAGGTGCAGGAGACAGACTTCAAGATGTCTCAAAATCACTCAATTCTATGAAAATCAACACACAGTACATGGGCGTTAGCAACAATATTAATTACACCGTCTTTCGGTAGTGGTGTGCACGCTCCTAGCTCGTCATCTTTTGATAATAAATACGGTATGGGAGCTTCTTATAAGATATCCAGTCAAAATTGTGAGAAAACCGGCCACGGTTGCTGCTGTCCAAAATCTTGCTTGAAGTTACGACTCCTTTCTCACAAGGATCATGTATTTATTCCCAGCCTGGCCAGTTGAGGAAAAGGCCTTCCAATTAATCGGTATGAGTAGACGCACCTTTCCACTACGCTTCGTCTGTCGTTTGCTGGACCCTTCCGTTGGATGTTGCAAAGAACGAAGTCCTAATTTTGGGACTTGTCAAATGTTTAGCATTTACTGTGTATCATTGATTGTTGCATGGGGGATCATATACTCTTCAATGCAAAATTTGATTTTTCTGAAAGCGTGCACAGAAATTCTTCCAACTTTTTATAATCAACTGGTTCAGTCAGTTAGGCATTTATTCATCCTTCGAGAAATGCAAAAAGTCGTTCCTATGAAGGTCATTCTGTTTGTCCTTTCCAGACGTAACTCGGTAGGGACTACCGAAATCAAACAAACATTTCCTGAAATCACAGCGCATCACGTACCATTTCCATCGAAATTCAAGCATCACGTGTTTACTTGCTATCGTCAATGAATAGATTAAAATTTCTTCTCGGAAAGGCCGATTTCGAATGCCAAACAATCAACCTCCCCATCCCACCCTCACCCTGTGACACCATGTTGACTTCGACAAAACGAATGCTCTGACATTTCCCCGGAATTGCATAGCACCCTCGCCGATAGCGGGACCACGCATTAATGGCCGCCCAAACTGCTTGAAATCATATTTCGACCACAATCAACGTAATCACCGCATACAACAGGCACTTCAACTGAACAATCCCAGCCGCCCACATACATCCTCGCATCAAATCGAGCCCTGGCAGCGGTGCACATTTCCACCACTCTGAGAACTCATTAAAATAGGAAAATTAATTTATGTCATATAATTCATTCGAGTTTTTCAAAACAATAATTTATTGTCTCCGGGACGAGTATCGAGGACGCCCGGCGACACTGGACACGCTGGAGCACGCATCCTGCCCGCTTGCGATTGTTTTCCGCCGCCAACAATGGCGATGCGTACAAACAATGCCGCCTGACACAATCAGTCGCAGTTCCACCTACCGCCACCCACTTTTCGGATCCGCCCGCAGCGCCGATCTCGCATTCGACCCACCTGCAGGCAATTTACACGTGTAATCTGCATTTTTGGCGGACCGCAAACGATTGACTTTAAATAATTAAAATGTTGAATTGACAAATTTGATTAAATCCAATTAAATTTATTGATATTTCTGTTAAACTTTACGCATACCTGGACGTGGCTTAATGAATCCGGTACACCCCACCCGTGTGTGTGTGGGGGGGAGAGTGCGCGCGCTCGTCACTAAATGATGGCCGGTGGGGGTGGCTGACTGATTGGAGTAGGCGGCACTTATGCGGACGAGAGAGGCACTGCGCCGCTTCGAAATCAATACAATGCGGCGCGGCGCGGTGGCCCGTCCATAGTGCAGACTGCAGAGTCTGGAGAACCGTACCCGACCACTGGTGACCCCTTGTCCCTGGCACGAGTGCATTTGTTGATTTAATAATATTTCGGACGCGGGCCGTGGGTCGGGGTGTTCATCGAAATCGAATGCATCCAGGGCGCTGTTGACCGACGCACGGGGGTGCGATGAAAAATTCATTGATTGCCCTTTTCGGGTGGAAACGAAAATAAATAGAATTTGTTACGTTAATTGGAGTGGAGGCCGGTGATTGGCGGGAGTGGGTGGTGCTGGGGTGGCTTACACCGGATTCGGTTTCCACGGATTAGGCAATGCAATTACTAGAATAATCGAAATGTTTGTTTTCAAAAACGCATCTGTTTAATGCGACTGAATGTACTAATGGACGAAACACTTACGGGCCCGATTGACGGGGCTGCGGACGCGGCCGGAGTTGAAGGGTGTTGACCGCGCAATTGTGTGCATAATTGAAAACTGTTTAAGTAGATCTGCCAATTGATGCAATCGGCCGGGCGACAGCTTCGCTGATGTGGATTCGCTGAGCTCTGCCTGAACTGTATTGAAGTGGACGCAAAAGCGAGGTGACTTCGATTAGCGGGGGCTTTAGTATGGGAGCACTGAACAAACAGATATCATATCGGTGGTGGTAGCCTCTATGTTCTGTCTGATATCTATGACAACACATTGTTTGTCCTCCTCTTGCATGTAAGGCCACAATCGAGAAGAAGCAAGCGTCGCCTAAATTCCTGGATTCCTTTGAGTCTAGACGGCTTTAAGCCAGCCTATTCTGGTAAATGGGAGATAAGAAGCATTTTTAGTATATTTTCCTCTTTGTTCTGTACAACAGCTTAGAGCGATGAAGTATTCAAAATTTGGAAGGTGTATCGAAAATCGTTGGTTTTAAACGCTTCTGTTCAGTCCCAACCTTCCTGTAGGAGTTTTCTCGGTACGTCCACCCACCACAAGCTACGATCAAATCTCGACACTAAGCGTTGAATGCCATTTGACCGTCCGTTAGTAAGAAAACAAAAGAAGTGAATTCATTTTCGGGGTAATTTGCAGCACTCACAGTACTCGCCGGACCTTGCGCCTTCTGTGTACCACCAGCTCCGTTTTACACCTCATAGCCTGCTTACAAGATTTATTATGCTTACGAAACATTGAGCTCCTATGCCGATCAGCGCTTCATGAATTGCTACGATTCGATCGATAATCAAAGAGTCTCTTGGACTGACACAGCTTACTACTTTTTCAACTCATGGGAGGTGCATCGTCTCACTAAATGTTATGAGGTCTTTCGTCTGGAGTTAATTTTCTGGGATAAATGGAGTTGAGCACGATTGCCTAGGGATTAAACTCCAATTCTTGCCCTTATTTGAACATGCTGGAAATTGTGGTACGTTGTTGGTTGCGATTTGTAGAAAGGGGCTGAATTAAGGATTTAATTGCTGGTATCTATAACATGTCTAATGGTGTCTGTCAAGATTGTAACTGACGCTTATCAGCAGACGTAACCCCGGCAAATCACAAGACCTAGCGAGCCAGTACAGACGGCCAAAACGAGAGATGCATTGTTCACCGAACACATAGATTCGTAGGTCGCCGTTTTGCCACATGTCGATGAAGCTCAGTCCTTGACTGATATCTAGTGCCATGGAGCCCGCGATTATATCACGGTCGCACGGTGAGCAAACAACCACCAAACAATTAATATTTCGAGTGTATTGTTAGCTCCTGTGTTGCCAGTTGTTGCTCATGGCACCAATGTGGTTTACTAAGCCACACATTTCCCAGTCAAGACTCATTTCTGCTTAAATGTGTGTCTTTCATTGCGTGGCGCTACAATCCGATGTGGACCTGGGCCTCACACAGTCAGCGTTCCTCTCCCACTAACTTGATCTTGTACTAGGCGCCTCCAGAATCGTACACACAGCTGATTATGATCTCTTTACAGCTGGTTACCCATCGGAGGCGAGGCCTTCCTCTACTGCGTTATTCCCCAGACTTCCGGGCCGGAGCATTTGTGTCCATTCTCCCTACCAAGCCATCTAAGTCGAGACAGTCGTTGTGCAGCTCGTAGATTTCGTCGTACCTCCAAACACCTTTTTCTCTAACGCGATCGAATATGATTCGAAGGATTTTCCCCGTCTTCATTTGACATTGTCCATACTTCTGCGCCATTCAGCAGGACTGAGACCTATCTATCAAGGTCTTATATAGAGACAGCTTGGTTTGCCGAGACAATTCCTTATTTTTCAATTGCCGTCTAAAGACATTGCGATTGGCCAGTATCCTTCGTTTTCTCTCCGAGGTGATGTCATTTCCGGAGCTTATTGCAGAGCCTAGATAGACAAAGTCTTTAACTACATCGAAGCTGTATCTGTCTATTGTGACTCTTTGTCTGAGTTGCCTGTGTTGTTGGGCCTGCATTCATACACCGAAAGACCCAACTTAGCCGCTTCCCTCTCGATGCTAGCAATTGCCCCACTGACATCCCATTGAATTCTTTCCATAATATCATTGTCATCGGCATATGCGAACAGTTGCACAGACTTGTGGAAAATGGTGGCTATGGTGTCGACGTCTTAATTTAGCACGATCTTCCCGAGAATATGTTAAAACGGCGCATGACCGTGCGTCGCCTTGTCTAAGTCTTTTTTGACATGAAAAGTTTCGGTAAGATCCTTATCGACCTTGACGGGCGTTCTCCATCGTGGTCTTTCACAGACGGATGAAATTGCGCTGTGTAGCTTTTTTCTACAAATACTGCCATACGCGGCCTTAAAGTCGATGAATATATGGTGGGTAGCGACTTGTAACTCCTGGGTCGTTTCCAAGATCCGCCGTGAAATTAATATTTTGTCAATAGTGGATTTCGCTGGCCTCAACCAGCAGTGATATTGACCAATCAGGCTGACGAACAGTTCCAGGTGCTTGCACAAGACGGCAGAAAAGATCTTATATGCTATGTTCAGATTTATACCTCTGTTTAGGGAATTGCTTTTCTTTAGGATTGGGCAAACGATGCTGAGTTTTAGTCCGTCGGGCACATATTCATCCGACCAAATTTTACAGATGAGTTGGTGTATGAACCTTGCCAGATCATCACAAGGTTCGGCAACAGCCCTGTTGGACTTCAGTTTGGCGATTGCTGCCGTAACTTCCCTCAGGTCGTGAGGGCGGAATTCTTGTCCATCATCGCCAATATTAGATGGACAGCGGTATTTTGGTCATCAACCCCGTTATTCAGTCTGCGGAAGTGACCTTTCCAAATTCCCAGCACCGACTGTAATTCCACTAATAGGTTCCCATACTTATCCTTGCAGGCTTCGATTCGGTTTTTGCGAACTCGACATGTTCTTTTTACCTGTTGGTAGAGTTACCGAACATCGTTCCTTCAGTAACATCCCCCAATCTTCTCGTTCTGGCGCTTCTCGCGGCCTTTCTTTTTCTTTCTGAGAAGTCGGTGCTCTTCTGTTCGTAGAGCTCACGAGCAGCTCTAGGAACGCGACTTGTTTGTCTGTGCTCGAAAATCAATTTCAATTTGATAATTAAATTCGCCACTGTAGATGTAATCTTCAAAAGATTCCCGTACTATCAGTTGGCACGTTACGCGATATGCCAGTCTGCTGTTCTTCGTACCTACGTACTGAACCACACAGAGGAACCTATCAACTAATCTCAATGCGGAACTGTCAGTGGGTATTACCACGCGGGGCTGGCAAGCAATTATGGTCTATTCAGAGGGACAGCTTGGTCCCTTGTCAGTGTATTTGCTCTCTGATGCCGAAATATGGATTGATATTATTTCGACTGGTGGACAACGCAGTGTCATCTAAGATGTAGTCGTGTAGTACGAGCACTGATGGTTATCTCCTTCCGTTTTTACTTTACCGCAGGTGGTCCCCCGTCAGATCGGTGTAACTTACTGAAAAACCAATCGATATTAAGTAAGATTCTCCGCCCCCATCCACGTATGTTTTTTTGCTTTCAGAAGCTGCAGAGATGAGGAAGAATTGAGTGTGCACCTTCCTTGTAATTTGTTGCGCTTTTCTGCACTCGAACGAGAAATCACCTTGTGGTTAACTTTTCCAACAGCCTTGCTGAACAATGTAGCATTAGTGTTAGCCATCTTCATCAAAAGCTAAGAAAACGGGCCAACACTGGCCTGCTTTTTCACAGTCAGCCATTCTAACCCAGCCTACACGCTTGTTAAGGACTTGCACTGCTTCAGGCAGAGGTAGTGTTATTCGTAGAAGATCCCTAGGAGATAGTACACGTCCGCAGTGCTGGTCCGAAGGATGTAAGGGTTCCACTTAGTAAATGATTCTATTGTCGGTGTGGTACGGGAGCTTTATATTGTCTATCAAAACTATCGTCCTTGTCTCTCAGCCTCTGTTCCTGTGTATGCCCACTCATGCAGTCAGCATCGGCCTTACTTGCAGACATTTATTTAGGAATAGCTGCTGCTCTATCCCGAACGGTCAATGAGAATGGCCGAATCGAACGTGGAGGATTAACCCCGTGACTAGTTTTCAGTATCTGTGATCTGGTAAGACTTCGCCAATAGAGGATCGTGGCCATATGTGCCGTTGCTGAAGTGAGTAGGTATAAAGAAAGCAGAGGCTATGGAAATTTCCAGAACCCCTGCTCAGTGCACTCTACAAGCTTGTGGAATCTCATTGAAGCAGGTGCAAGAGTTTAACCACCTCGAGGTATTTTGCACGACTGATGAGAGGAGTAATGGTGAACTTACCCTTAGGTTTGGCCTAGAGGGGCCAATTTTGAAACAAAAGACTGGTAAAAGGAATTGCTGCCCGTATGACTGTTTTCTTTTTTTTTTTTTTGAAAGAGATGACGTCTTCAGCGAATCAATCTGACAAGGGTTAGAACAGATGCCGCAGCCGAACAGATTCTAACTCAGACACCAACCAAAAACGCAATTGATTGCGATGAAAATTGGCAAGCAAATACCATTCGAAAATTCAAATTCATTGCATTCTCGAATTTATCTCACCCACCAGGAAAACTCCCATTCGTCGTCAAACATAAATCAAGCGCCCACCCAAAATTGGGAAAAAAGATATATGAAAGTCCTTAAATTTTCCTCAACAATCCCCCAATCAATTGGCCTAGCCATGTCGAAACCATTTCGAGAGCCTGAACCCGTTTCAAATTAAAATCACCATAAACCAAACACCAACTTGAGAGCAATCACACCAAAACGGGTGCGGGAGTGATGGCACCCCCATTGACACGCCGCTCACAGGCAAGGACATCACAGTAATCGAGCTGTAGTCATAAATATCATTCGATGGGTACCGGGATACACGCACAAACAAACACACACACACACGGAACGACATCAAACCGAATGAAAATCGAAAAAAACAAAAAATAA
The DNA here is from genome assembly GCA_916610145.1 of Eristalis arbustorum. NCBI lineage: Eukaryota > Metazoa > Arthropoda > Insecta > Diptera > Syrphidae > Eristalis > Eristalis arbustorum. The sequence continues at coordinate 35,036,640 of OU744318.1, forward strand.
AATCCCGTAAAAAAGGACGAAATCCAAACTGTTACAATTTGTTACATGTGTAAAGCTGAAAGCACTCCAGGGACATTTCAAGCCAATATAAATTTTTATCCTCATTGAAAAATAACAACAACAACACGAAATAACAGGAGACAAGAGCTAAACACAAACACGTGTGTGTGTGGGTGAGTGTGTGTCCCAACAGGACTAAATGTGTGAAGAAATCAGAAAATGTACACAGAGCAGCACACTTCTCATACTTTCTCTAGAGACATTTCGGGGGCGACATACAGACACACATGTGTTTGTGTACAGAACGAGAAAAGGATAATCGAAGAAATGGCAATGACTTTTTACTCTCTCTCCCATCGAAACCCCTTCAGAGCGCACACAGAGGGATATCGGTAGGGAGAAAGCAACAAACAACCATCAAGCTGAATGAAAACAGACGAACCAGCTCGACAAATCTGTGGCAGTAGTTTAGTTTTACACTTTAGTCGGCGCGGTGCTGTGAAGGAGGACTGAGCATAGGAGAGTCAGTCGAGATCAACAACAACAGCAGCCGTTGCGCTGCCGCCCCCCACCTCCCCAAGGACGAACGGACTACACGACGGATCAAAGATTGCGGGCGGGGAAGCCACTCGAAATCGAAAATCGTTTCTCTTTTTGAATTCTCTCCATTTTTATTTTTTCTCCCGGCTTTCCTTTACTGTTTGTATCGTCCTGCTGTTACAGGGAGTGGGTGGTGGGTTACTGTGGCGTGAGACGTCCCTAATGTCATATCACCATGTGTATCGTCTCTGGACGTATAACAATCACAAAACTTCAATTTCGTTGAATCCTTTAAGCCTCCAAACCGAGGGGTTGGCCGGACCAGAGGAGAACACAGTGGATGGTTGATGTACGCGCGACACTTCACATCCGGTCATCTTGCACAACTGTGTCTAGAGTCCAGTGGTGGTGGCGGCGCCAGTGGCTGCTGGCCGAATTCATCAGCACGAATTTTTCTGCTCCTTCGAGGGAGTTGTGCGCTACGATCCTGGCTCACAACTGGAACGACACGATTCACATCAGTCTTTCACAAAAGTGGAACAACATCAGGACACGTCACATACACTTCTACCCTCACCCACCCACTGAACAGACAAACACACACGAGCACTCCCCGAGTGTCGTCGTCGTCGTCGTCGTATAAATGACATTCGAGCAGAGCTCGTATGTGAAAATTGCTATTAAATATTACCCATTCTTTGGAGAGTCCAACTCGAAGTCGGAGAGGGTGGTTGGGTGCACACACACACTCACTGTGTGGGCGATTTCTCTTTTACTCGTTTTCGGTCTTCTTGTCCATCAGTCTGAGTAACACGTTGCTGTCCGGGCAACTCTTCGTCTTCCTCGGTGACTTCGAAGCAACATTTGATCTGCGGCGATATGCTGTATAATGGTCGGCATTTTTTTGTTTTTCTGTTGCTTTTCTCACCCGCCCACCCCTTTGATGGGGGGTTGTTTTGATGCCTTTTTGAAATAAGACCGCTGGGATTCAAGTTCATATATCAGAATCTCGTTCCACTTCACATTTTGTGTTGGTTTTTTTCGCTCGCTTCGTTCTGCCTCCTCTTCTAAGACCTCACCCCTCGATCGGAGCCAGCCGCCATACCGCCATTGACTGAACGGCAGTCCTTTTGTGCTGTGTTGTGTCCTGAATGATGGTCGATGGCTGGTTGGTGGACCCTCCCCTTGCCCATTGGTTTTTATTATTATTTTTATTTTTTCGTTTTTTTTTCTCTTGTGTGTATGCGGGTGTAGTACGTAAGGGCTGTTGTTGTTATTTTTAGGTGGCTCCTGACTTGGTGTTTTCATCCTTTAACATCGTAATCCACATGGTGGGCGGGTGGTTGTGTGTGTGGCCAGCCCGGTCTGTGATGTGATTACTTTTGCCAGGAGTGGTGTGTATTTAGTTTTGTTTGCTCATTTAGTGCGTATGTGCGATGTTTGTGTGTTTGTTGCGTCAGATGGACATAACTCTTCCTGGCTCCTGGCATATATCCCTCCACCCTCTCTCGGGTCAGTCCATCCACTTGTCAATTCTCAGTAGCCTTGGAGTTAGTTTGGGGTTGAGTGTACGCCAAATAGTCTCGCATACACTTGTTCGACGAATCATATTCCATCCTTCGTCCTTCGCCGCGCGTACACACATTCGCCCAGCTCCCACCTTGTGTGTCGAACGCTGGAGACCGGGGAGCGTGGAGGGGTTTGCAGCGAAAGGTCGTTTTCACGATTTTGGCCGTTCCGATGAAAGTTTTAGTTATGACACAAAAGGACGAACCGACGACGACAACGCAGAACGGCGGGAATGGCTTTATTTCTTTCGTCGTTGAGCAACCTTTGTGGATCGTAAAAATTCCGAAGGAGTGTATCCGTTTTTGATGTAAGCGCTCTCGGGCTCAGATTTGCTGTTGCTCACGCTCTAGTGCCTCGGCTGCCTCGGCATGAGATGAGGAAATTTTTTATTACTTGTAGTGGAATTAAATTTTTTTGTTCCGCTCTCTGTTGTTCTTCCTTTTGGCCACTGTTGTGCTTGTTGTTGTTATTTATTGAGTGTAATAACACCCATTTAAGTCAGCGTACAGGGATACATCTATTGAGCTGTCGTTTAAGGAAGAAAAGGGTTGTTGCTGCCTCGATTGGCTGGTGAAAGCGAAGGGATCGTTAAATTTTTAATGACTCAATCTTGGCTCACACAGGTTACAATAGGCGTTTTGGCCACTGGCGCGCACAGCATCCACACAGCAGCGACGTACATATTTTGAAATTGGGTAGGCGTCGATGTTGAAGGTTTGCGATGGGTAGCGTTTAACCGGTCGGGCATTTATCTTGTTATCGGATTTGCAGCACTTTGTTGTGGGATTTGGGGCGGTGGCCGGGGGAGATGGGGTCTAAGCGTTTTTAACTTTCACAAGAGTTTTATTGATTTCGAGGTGGTGTAAGCCACCTTGACTGAATTAATGCGAATCGGATCGGCGGGCAATTGGAAGTTCACGGTCGAGTTGATGCCGCCGAACTCGTTTATTACCCAATTTGGGTGTGATTTTTGGGTGAGTGGCACAGTCTTTATTTGCGAAATGGGACTTGGGACGACATTGAATGCATGATTATTTGGTCAAAGGGGTCTTATGGACAGATGCGACTGAGTAGACAAGTGGTGTGCCAGCGGTGCTCATATGCTAATAACCCTTTCTATCGTCTTATAGGGCCTCGTCATTGCTTGTTGTTGAGCCAACTGGTTGACCTTATGAATCTCTAAATAGCTCAAATGCCACAGACTAAGTAGTAGCGCGGGTTATAACAATTATTCTCAGTTATCACTTTGTTCTCGGCTACCACCGATAAAGCTAGTTGGTGGACACTACAAAGTTAGCAACTACTAGGCCGATAGGATACTAAGGACAACGAGAGGATAAGGCTTCAATGTGAAATTGATTTCTCCATTGCTATTTGTTCGAGGAATGCGCGGGCCGACTGAAGCCATCAGACATTAGCTATCGGCAGAAGATGAAAAGTCTAAAACACCGAAGCTCTCCTGCCACTGTGGCAATCCGGCGAAGGTGGGGCAGGGCAGGCTCACTCAGTAACAACTCCCTCTCTAAGGCTGCCGAGTCCTTCGGACAAAGTCCATACCCCGAGTTCATACAGCAGTACTGGCACCTTTACGGTCCTATAGAGGTCCGCATCGGTTAGTCGAATGACGGCTTAATTTATCGATTGCTTTCTTAAAAGAGCAGCGATTGGCAGAGTTATTGTTGGATTGATGTTAGTACTGGTGTCGTTGTCTGAGTTGGCACTGTCTTGGTATTGCTCGTTAAACATTGCCTCCTCATGTGGGCTCTTGCATCTTGAGGTCTTGAGATTAGCCCTCAAACAACTGAGTTGGTTCTTTTTTCCAACAAAATAGTCATACAAAACCATCGAGGGTGTAAGCCCCACTCTAACAAAAGACGCGAAGTACCTTGGGCTAATCCCAGATAAGACGAAGGAATCAAAGAGAGGGCCTGGCTGAAAGCAACTACCACAAGACCGGGCAAGATGGAGAGGCAAGTTGGCTGAAGCCCAGGTCTACTCCGGACTGTAAAGGGGATGCAGATGTCTCGACTGAATGGGACCCACATTATGGGGTGTACTCTCGGGATCACCTTCCTCTTTCAAATAAGGGCTTTTTGGTCAAACTCGCACTGGAGCTTCGACTATCTTACGCACTGGATCTCCTTTGAACAGTATTGTATCTACACTGATAAAGGACTTTCACCAGAGCCTAAATCCTCTTGAATGGCCACAAGACGAAGGAAGATTCAACACATTGTCAGGACCGAAACCTGCGCTGGGACTACCTGCGTCCTTGGTTAGAGTTAACAACGATATTTGGAAAATTGCAAGTGAAACAAACGCAGGCTTCCTAACATCAGCAATTGGCAATCTTGATATCTCTTGACAGAAAATATCGTTATGTTGCAACCTATATTGAATCAATAAGATATGAGAGAAGCGGGACCCCAGAATAAACTGTGGGAATACACGGGCCTACTTCGACGTGCGGCAGTGTAGTTTGGTGGCAACCCTGCCTTAAAGCTTCCAACCAACAGCTGCTGATTACAGAGACTACCATACCTAGAAGTGACTAGAGGACTAGAGGTATCACAACCACTCCTGTAGCTGGCATGGAGGTTCTCTTGCATCTTCTTCCTAAATATTAACTGGACGGTAGCCCAATACTGAAGAGCACCAAGCGAGACCAATTTGGCTGAAGTCTATCGAGAGCAGTGATTGACGACGGTTGCTCGAGGCCATACATTTTGTTTTTGTTAGTGGTGACTTCATAGATTCTGGTCTAAGAACCTCTCGCCATCCACCTGCGAGCTCTAGGCGCGACCAGCAAAAACTTAAACCGTACTAGACGGATTTTCCCTGTCGTCCCCTTCAAACCTGCACTAGTCCACCGTTCCAAGGTTTGCTCTGTCCGAGGATACTTATACTCCCTTTGTTTCTTTTACGTCAATGTCATCAAGGTCTGGAACAACGTTCCAGCTCGTGTAAGGCAAATATGCTCCCAAAATGATTTTGGCACCATTTGCCAAAACAAAATTAGTTTATTTATTATTCAGTCAGTGACATTTAAGCGACCCCAAGTCGCCTTCAGATCGCACTGGGGAATTTGATTGTATACGCGAGGTATTTGCAAGCTTTTTGCCTAGACCATATCATTCACATTCAGGCGCCAACCCAGCATATTTGATCAACTGATCCTGATGAATCCTGATGACTTGATGAAAACTATCCAGTTCGAGCCGTTGTTTCAGGCAAACTAAACAGTTGATGTCTTTGGGTATGAATGTTAACCGAGTAAGGGAAATCATTTGAATGGCCAGTGTATTGGTTCCGAATAACGAGTGTATAACGACGTGGCGTTATGGGTATGTGCACCAACCCCAATGCACTTGAACCTCCACGTCTAGATTCGAGCCTTGGTCTGTACGATAAAAAAATCACGGGCCCAACTCTTTCGAGTCACTGACAATATTCAAAGACCATTTCCTGCCTAGAAAAAGCTCACCAAACTAGTCCGTTCGGAGGCGTCATCAAACTGTACGTCCTATCCTCTTGTGAAGGAACAATAGCACGCGCAACACGAGTGGTTGATGATATGCTGGCTCAGGCCCTCTGCGGGCTATAGCTCCATCATATTATTATTCTCCACTAATGAGGGACTCTTTCCAGTATGAGAAGGTCGGCATTTAATAAGTGGGCCCTGAAAGGTTTTCGACTTTAAGCCTGTGGCAATACAATGAGGGCGTCCCTGCACAAATTTGTGCACATAAGTCGAGAACTACCTCAGCTGACTTGGTGTGCCAATAGCTGCCGAGGCATGGTGCTGGCTGGAGAGGCATGTTGGATGAGGCCCAGTTTCAATTTTTTTGCTAATGGGCTGAGAGATGGAGTCGGCCGCTGTCTAGTGCTCAGCTACCAATTATACCTCGGCCATCTCTAGCCCAACGGTGTTTACCATACAGTAAGGGTCAAGGTGGCGGATCACTAGTAGGTGCGTTCACATTGTACTACCTCTTAGTACGACATATCAAACGACCGGGATTGGTCGTATAGGCCAATTTGTCGCACAACTGTGAACGCTCTGTACGATAGTAGTATGGGCAGTTGTATGCAAGTCCAACTTTTTCAATTTTTTCCCTCGGTCATACGGGAGGTAGTGCGTAGTAGTGTGGTGACCATCCGCGGATGGGTGAAAATGATATGACGGAAAAACAAGACCCTGAACTCAAGGGTCTTGTTTTTCCGTCAATCGCCTAGTACAATGTGCATGCAAAGCATTTTTGGTCATTCGTATATGTCGTACCAGCCGGTAGAACAATGTGTTCCTCGCTATTCCTACAACATGCAACCTACAACTTCTAAATGCCGGAGATCGCATACCATTTAGATTTCCCAGTGCGCACACTTATCGTGTCCCCCTTTGCAGAGCTGTGTGCCGTGTCTTTCCGGAATCAACTGGAACACATTGTCAACTTATCTCCGCCATCCCATGCTCCACGCATATAACGCTCCTATTCCGACTAAGCTATCTCATCCACAATGAAATATTTGCCAAATAAACTATCCCCGGGTCTGTACAATTACGGCATCGCCCATAATTTGTCACCGCTGTTCGTAGTTGCTTTCTGCCGTCTAATTGATTGTGTCCGCGACTCCAAGCCGACGTGAATGTTGAAGGCCCGAACCTCCCTCACAGACACACACCCACCCAACCATGTGCTATCACAACCCATCCACTTGGGAAATTAAATCAAATTCCTTATCGGCTCACCGAATATCACTCCCTAATGCGGCAACAACTGTCATACACCAGCATTCAGCATTCAAAACGACGTAACAAGTTCACCATCAATTGCCCCCAGAAACACCATCCACCACAGAGCCACCTTCAAGGAGTCAGTCCATGTATCTTCGAGTGAATAATTCAAAAAAGAAGAAATGTTCGTGCGTTTTTTTGCTTCGCTTCTTACTTCGGCCGACCGGAATTTGATAACCGCACAGCGTCAACCCTCAATTTATCGCCATAAATCTACTGGGAACGATCCTGTCCCCTGTCATAAGCCACTATCTCCCATTATTTCATCCGACCGCCCGTCCTCCGTCGGTCGGCTCTGCCTCGACTACCACCACAGTGGCAATCCCACTTATAAATTCCAGTAAAACACAATTTCCCATTTGTTATGCCTACACGCAGGGCAAATATTCATTTTAATCCTGCACACATACTTCCATCATGTCAGACAGAACGCCTATTAATCTCCTTCAGTCTTTCCATCTGTGTGGAAGCGGGTGGTGTTTTTTTGTTTTTTTCGGTGGGTACGGTATCTGCTTATCAAATCTCCGTATGTAGCCGGGTTCTAAGTCAAATCGTCTAATGCCTTGTTTCGCTAACACGGCGCCGCGCACGGCCGCCCGGTGCACCCCCGCCGCCAGCGGGAAGTGGAGTTCATTCCTTTGATTAAGCGGTTGTGTGCGCTCTCTGGTTGATCGTGAAACCAGAGAGAAGCCGCCGACGAGTGCGCGTCCGGGGGACGGAAAGAAAGCTTCTTGATTGTGGCCCGTAAGCGGTGTGGTTCCATCTTAGCGGAAGCGCATCCTAAACTCGAAACTCGGGGCCTTGGGGCACGCAATGAATTACGCGCTCAGTTGGCTTGTAATTACAATTGCTACGACCGGCAACCCCATGGGATGGTTGTTGGCTCGAGTTGGAACTGAAAGTATTCCCGCGCAAAGTGTACCCTCACCCGGGCGGAGCAGCAGCGACGACGATTTATGTGAGTGCGTGCGGTGGACCCCGAAAAACGAAAACGTCGCTCCACCCCGAGTGCGTGAGGCGTTTTCGGACAAACTTCGGCCGGGCCACAAGCTCTAACTGTAAAATATTACAGGCAACAAAAGCAGTTAAAAGGACATTCCGCATAATTGCTTCCTTAATTTTATTTGTCTCCTTTGTGCTGTTTGGGCGACCAGCAGAAACCAAACTTTTCGCTGATATTCATTCCTTAAGGCAAATTCTAAAACCCCTGAGATTCAGATTGTGCCCCACCTTCCGCCGAATCCCGCCAGACCAACAGGGACACAGAAAAACACGAAAAAAAAACACACACACACACCAGAATTGAAATCGTAAATTTTTATCTAGCGACGTTTGCAAATGAGAAATTGATTCTAATAAATAATTTATGACTCGAACCGGACACCAGACAAGCCGGATGCGCCTCAAATCCTGTGGTTTGTGTGTCCTCGGTGGGAACGAGGATAGGGGCCCGTGGTGGTGGTGGATTGTGTGTTTTTGTTGAACATTCCCATGTTTTGCTGTTTTTTGCATCCACCCCGCCCATAAACCAAACTATTTTCATATCCGTTCTTCGGATAGAATTGAAAATATTAATAACGTGGAAAAAACAACCTCAACAAGATGCGCCCCACCGCCCCGGCTTACAGTGGGACAGAGTCCGGCAATACGTGACGAAATTTTGTAAATTCTCCGAAGCTGCTGTTAAATGGCGGCGCGTGTGGGCATGGGCACGCGGCCTGCTTGTGTAAACCGATAGATTTTGGATCGGCAGGTGATTGATGTGAAGTGACCCAGCGGGAGCGAGTTTAGCTTGTTCTTGGAGAAGGGTTAGGCAGTAGAGTACCAGGGAACGGGATATTAAATATTCCTCGGGGTGGACCGTGTCCTAAGTGATTTTGTGAAACGCCCATAGGATGTTCAGATGAAAGGCAGAGCTGCTCATAAAGTTTGCGGAAACATGAGAGAGTAGGAGCTCGTTGAAATAGGCTAGCTGCAGATGTAAGTTAAGAACGGCCAACATCTTCTACAAGAGCAATTGTGAAAGGTCCAACATCTTCTACGTACTTGCCAGATCTGACCGCCCTCAGACGTTGGTACTATTTTCAATTGGCGGCTGCAGACCCCTGCGCGAGCCATGCAATGATTTTAGGATGAGAGAGCGTGGGCGTAAGCCTCGTCAGTGGCTCCAAAGTGGCAATAGGAGCTTACGCATATGTCCTCAGTGCCACTATTTGATCCCTATTCCCGGACAATCCAAAAGTCCTCACAAGGGGTTATTGGGACAGAGAAACAGTCCAGTCATGGAAATTTACACAGATTCCAAATCGGGTGAGGTCAGGTCGCCAGAGATTTCTACGGCTCTCCGTCTACCGAGCACTGCAGAGTATTCCAGACAGAAGCAACTCTTGTTAGTACACTGGACCAGTTCCTAAGTCTGAGTGCCCCAATGCCCCAAGAGTTAAAAGACTGCGGCATCTTTTCAAGACGTACCGCTATGACTATCAATGAGTCAGAAAGGCGGTAGATCTGTTTATTGTTGGCTGTAAAAACGCCATCAATCAACTCTAAGACGGCAAAAGTTCATCGAAGAAGATTTGGTTTGGATTATATCAAAATAGGACCAACGCTCTCGTAGAGCTGAACAGAAGGTAATATGATAACTGGACACTGCATCATAGGCAAAAAGGCCAGAGGACTAGTAGCGTCCCATGAGAATGAACATGAAACAGTGCAACGCGAACCATATATCTCGCTGTTACGTTGATGGCCAACGTCCTCCAGCACAAAATCTATTCTATGTTTGCCATTTTTTTGGGATTCGTCCAGAAATCGGGGGCCTCTTCTAATAGCAAGCAAATGGACGAAACGTTTCCCCAACAGAACACACATTTTGATAAAAGCAATTGCAACCATTGTTGAATGCTACGTCCGTCCATGGCAACTTGGCAAAATCTACTGAATAAATGACAGCTAACTTGATGCATGCACCTTCAAAAATATGACCGCAATCAACTTCACAGTTCGGATGTCTCTGTTGGCAGCCATCGTACCTGCGTCCATTAAGACTTTGGAATCGGTTTCTCTTAACTCCAAAATTATTCTAAGCCACCTTTCTGAAGAGATCGCTGAGCAGCTCAATAATCGTCTCTGCTGGTTGCCAGGATACAGGAGCATTCAAGACAATGATCTAGACAACACTGATTTTGCCTTTTGAATCCACTGAACTAACTACAATAAGAATGATACATGCCAACTGCGTTGAGTGCTAATGTTTTGCTTAGCAAGCGTGACGATTGTGGCACCCTCTCGGTTTCATACAGTGCTCTGAAAATATTGTCATGTCATACATTGCACGAGAGCGATATCCCTCCACAGGGAAGCTTCTTATCTCTTCTACGCGAATGCAGTAGACTCTCTTCGAAAAGAGTGCTAGTCAGATCTAGTTGACGGGTTGATGTCTTAAGGGTCAACTATACGGCGCATGAGGTGGTGTCAAACGCGCATGAGTGAGTGAGCGAATACACCACCCCCATTGGAACGCCTACATTGCAGTCCACGAACAATTTGGAACATTTCGTTAAGCACATGCGAATTTAACCGGAGATATACAAACAAAGATGAACTGAAAAATGGGAGTTGTGCGCACATTTGTTCAATATAGTTATACATCATTTTTGAACGTTATAGCATGACGAAGCAGTTAGTAAACTTTGACACTTCCTCATACGCTGATTTAGTTGAGTGTTTGAGCTCAATAAAAAAACTAAAATCTCCGTTTTGTTACTATTGAACTAAATACAATGCCTCCCGTATTCTATTCGTCGCTTACAGTCGGCGTAAGTTTCTCAGCTCAGATTCCCCTCTCAATGTAGAACCATCCATATAAAACACTAATGAGAAGTGACTGCCTACTATCCATCCACAGACGAAGATTATTCTAGCTAGAGAGGTTTGTTGGTTGAGGCCAGGATCCAGTCCGGTTGATTACGCCACACAAAGAAGACAGGCCAGCGGTCGTAGCATTGAATGAATGTCAGGAAGTAGACGGCAAAGCTCGAGGGCGAACTGGCTCAGACTGGGTTCTGAAACTCCTTCATTCATTGAACTGATTAAAAATCAGTTATATAATAATAATATGGGTGGCGCTACAGCCCGTAGGGGGCAAGGGCCAAGCTTCTCAGCAACCACTCGTGTTGTGCGTGCTATTGTTCTCTCACGAGTGGAAGGGACCTACAGTTTTATGCCGACTACGAACGGCTTTGTTTGAGAAGCTTTCTCTAGACAGGAAATACTCTGTGAGCATTGTCAGTGGCTCGAAAGAGGTGGGCCGTGAAAATTGTTTTCGTCGCACAGAGCAGGAATCGAACCTACAACGCCGAGGTTGGGGTCGACGCACATACCCACAACGCCACGGGCTTCTTCTTCTTCTTTGTGTGGCGCTACAGTCCGGGGTGGACCTGAGCCTCAACCAACATGCCTCTCCAACTAGCGCGATCCCTGGCTAGCTGTCTCCAGTTTCTCACACCAAGTTAGTTGAGGTCCTTCTCCACTTTGGTGCGCCACCTTAACCGCGGGCGTCCTCTGTTGCGTTGCCCGACAGGTTCGGATTCGAAGATTCTTCGGGCCGGAGCTGTGGTGTCCATACGCTCTACATGACCTAGCCACCGTAGGCGTTCGATCCGTAGACGCCTAGGCTGTCTCATGTCGCTGTACAGCCCGTATATTTCGTGATTGAATCTTCTCCTCCAGGACCTGTCGACACGAACAGGACCAAAGATCGTGCGTAAAACTTTTCTCTCAAAGAGACCAAGGACTTCTTCATCCGCTTTCGAGATTGTCCATGCCTCCGCGCCGTATAGCAGGACTGGGATGATCAGGGTTCTTCGAGAGAGGGCTCTATTACTCAATTGCCTCTTGAGCCCGAAGAAACAGCGGTTGGCAAGAGTTATCCTACGCTTGATCTCGGTACTAATGTTATTTGTACAATTTGCTCCGGAGCCGAGGTAAGTGAAGTCCTTGACTGCCTCGATGTTATAGCTGCCCATTGTGACGCTCTGTCCAAGACGTCGATGTTGTATGTCCTTTTTTGAGGACAGAATATACTTCGTTTTGCCCTCATTCACCGCCAAACCCATTTTAGCCGCTTCCGTCTCAATGTTAGCAAAAGCCTCACTGACGGCTCGCTGAGTTCTGCCAATCACGTCAATGTCATCGGCGTATGCTAACAATTGCACGGACTTCTGGAAGATCGTGCCTCTAGTGTTGGCGTGTGAGTTTCGCACGATCTTCTCCAGGACGATGTTAAAGAAATCACATGACAGCGCGTCGCGTTGTCGAAAACCTTTTTTGACATTGAAGGTCTCGGTGAGTTCGTTTCCGACCTTGATGGAGCAGCGAGAGTTCTCCATCGTCATCCAGCACAGCCTGAAGAGTTTGGCAGGAATGTCAAAACTAGACATGGCTATGTGTAGCTCGTCTCTATGCACGCTATCATATGCGGACTTGAAATCGACGAACAGATGGTTAGTGTCGATTTGCATTTCTTGGGTCTTTTCCAGGATCTGCCGTAGTGTGAAGATTTGGTCTGTTGTGGACTTTCCTGGCCTGAAGCCACACTGATATGGACCTATCAGATTATTAATGAACGGCTTCAGGCAGGTACACAAAACGGCAGAGAAGATCTTATACGCGATGTTAAGGAGACTTATCCCCCGATAGTTGAGGCAGTTGAAGGGGTCTCCTTTCTTGTGGATCGGGCAAACAATACTGAGATTCCACTCGTCGGGCATGCTTTCCTCCGACCATATCTTAGAGATGAGCTGGTGCATGCGCCCAACCAGATCATCTCCAGCTGCCTTAAATATTTCAGCTGGCAAACCGTCCGCTCCAGCAGCTTTGTTCGACTTCAGTCTATAAATCGCTTTCTTGACTTCGTCTAAATCGGGGGGACGGAATTCGTGTTCATCATCGTCCAAATTGAGTGAAACATTCTGCCTGACAGCGGAATTTGTGTCCTCATCGCCGTTTAACAGTCTACAGAAATGATTTTTCCAAATTCTCAGCATCGACTGCGATTCTACTACCAGTTGTCCATTTTCGTCCCTGCAGGCTTCTGTCCGAGGTCTATATTCTCCTGATACTTGTTTTACCTTTTGGTAAAACTTTCGGACCTCCTTCCTGTCGTAACACCTCTCCATCTCCACGACCGCGCGCTTCTCATGCTCTTTCTTTTTCTTTCTGAGAAGCCGGTGCTCTCCCTTGTCATCTGTTCGTAGAGCTCACGAACAGCTCTCGTTGTTCGATGCAGCGTTGCCTTGTAGGCCTCCTGTTTGGCTGCGTGTGCCTTCCTGCACTCGTCGTCAAACCATGGGTTCCTTCTAGGTGGTGTCGTAAAACCCAGCACATCAGTGGCAGCTTCTTTGATGGCTTCTTGACAACGACTCCATTCTTCTTCGATGGTTTGTGCAGGCGGCGTCGAACTTACAGAGGGTTTCTGGGAGACTCGATCGGCAAAGATCCTGGCAGTCCGCTGCGATTGTAGCTTTGCGACGTCAAACCGTGGTGTTCGTTCTCGACTCCGTTATTCTCGTGATATTCTGACGCCACGGGCTACCACAACTAAAGATCAGTTGCTTGCACAAAACAACTGAGTATAATGGGTATGAAAAAAGAATAAAGAGAAGGCCAGCACCCATCGGGCATCACAATCATTGACTACTTTCAGCGCAAGGACGTTGAGAGGCTTATAGAACTCAGACACAGAGCAGTAAGTGATTTACTGTCACGATCTATATGAAAATATGGCACTCTCTATTTGTTACTTTGTTTTGCGAGGTTGGAAATCAATTTTTTTAATTTGCACTGTTGTAGGTTAAGATATGATAGTAGGTCTTTGCTTAGGCTTTTATTCATCTTTAACGACGGGCATGCCGGACCTTGAGTTATAGTCTAGCACCCCTTAGGTGCAATGCGTCTCATGCTGAACGTCTTCTACAGAAGCTTTAAAGATAGGAAGCATATTCATCTTAGTCAAGCAGTCCTTAGAAAAGTACTTCTCCAAAACTCGGCCAAAAGTCCGCCCAGGCACTCAATTACCGGTCGAAATTTTTTTTTTTTTTTTTTTTTATAATTTGCGCGTGCTCAAGGGGTTATTAATACCCTTAATTGTCCGGGGTCAAGACACAGCACGGGCCGAAGGTATATAGGGAGAGAGAAATGCCCTGATTCTTGGAACAACTTGACTGACGTAAGTGAGGTACCAATCCCAAATATGCCTCGCTTAATCATAAGCACCTTTCGGATGTGCTCAGCTGGTAAAGTAACAAAATCACCTACAACGTAAATGAGTGTACATCCGACTGTCTGTAAATATCTAAGCAACTGATCCATGGCGATGGAGCAGATAAACTTTGTGGAAATTCCTTCTGATCCTCTGCAATGTTGATACTCTTTGTTTGTCATACTTCACTGGGAGGGGGGCTGCCGATTCAATATTCCTTGCCCTGTAAGAGTACTGATACAGTGGGGAATAAGAGTAAAGCCAGTAGTCAGTAACATCTCAAGTCGGGATGCATTAACTGTGAAATGTTGTTCCACAAGATGCTGAAGAAACTGGACTGTGTAGTGTCGCAATGATTGACCGTCGTATGAACGCACGTCATCCGAGTGCGGTCCAGGAATAAGTGCTGGTCACTGGTTCTTAAGATGTCTCAGCTGACTGACTATTGAATGAACGCACCTATTGGTTAAGCAAAACAGATCCTTTAAGCAGCTCAAGCACCTAATTTTGTGGGCAGACTCCTCTTGATTATCTATTACAGCCATGTGAACGAAAGACGTTTCCAATGCAAGGAACACTCGATTGCGTGCTTCTGAACATCGGTGTGCTGAAATGATGGTCCCAACTGCAGTCAGTCAGACAGAATCTCTTTTCAAACAGAAATGCCACATGGACGTCTTAAGATAACTGCAGAAGACCCCCACAGAGAGTTATACTGACATGCTCATCCCCGGAAATGAAGCTTGAACAGCTACAACTTCAATCTCACTCAGTTTGTGTCCATGGCAGTGACGCTATTGGAAACTTTTAAAATACGAGGAAAGATACACAACACTCGGTATTGAATGCAGATGCTTTTCAGAAGTCTGGGGTCTCGGCGTTCAGAACACTTGGGACCCAAGGCTTTACACGAATCATCTCAAACAAGCACGAAAATTTAGCCGAAAATTTAGCAAAAATTCGATCATCATTTCCCACTGTACTCCGGGCGACCGTTAGCACCCCGATAGTTGTCCACGATGACTAGACTTTTTTGGTGAGCTACAAGAGAGCAGGGAGCCTCCACTTGCGATGGTTTTAGTTCATATTTCACACTCAATGCTATTCGGGTGGTAAGTGGATGCAGGGCGATGGGAAATACTTTCCGAGCAAGGTCCGAGAATTGTAAAACATCCACAAGCATGTGAAATTTTGTGGCACACACAACTCCGACCGGGCGCTCGGTCTCGGTCCACGGATAGGTGGGAGACGAGAGCAGAATTCATGGTCATGGGATGCAATATTAGAAGCGGGCGCAAGCAGACGCTCTCCCGGGCCATGGTGAATGGTGCACGTCGTCTTCGTTGCTGGAGGAGCGTTTAATTAAATATTTTCGAGAGCCATCATTTGATTTTGTTTGTTGTGAGAGCAGGGGGATGGACGGTGGGCTTGAATGGTCCAGGGTCCTTTAATGTATGCAACACTTGTGCCGGAGGACGTGGACAATAGCTTGTGGATATCGATTCCGTGCAACATGCCCAGACTGCAGATGGGTCACCGAAAACTGGGATTAAAGCGGGTGAGTTGGAGTGGAGTGGCTCGTTAAATAGTGTCCTCTCACTATTTCATGATGAAATTAATTTTTCTGACGCTAAGTCCTTTAAGCCATCAAGCCAATGGCTGTATGTGGCACATACCACCTGCTGAAGGTATAAGCATAAGTGATAGGTTCAGAGGTGGACAATTTTTGGAGAATGTCAGGAGAAACTGGAAGTCAGGGAAGGGAAGGGTTTTCATGAGGTTTGGTAATACTTGAGGCATGCATGTGGAAGTGAAGTTCGGACACAGGGGCCCTTTTTTCGAACAAAGTACTTATTGGTCAATGCGATTGGTATTCATCTGAATGAGAAAGCCACGTCGTATCATAAAACTAGTATCCAACCATACCCGACACCAACCTGACGAACATCCTCCCAAATGGGCCACGTTGGTCTAAGTTTAGCTTAATTTGCGAGCAATCACACTACCTACCTATTCTCCTCATTAAAAAGAGAAGGTCTGAGCAATGATGAGCTGGATGGTCCTCTGCGAAGATTCTCATTCTGACCACAGAGCCACTGCAGGGTCTTTCGACAAGGCGCAAACATCGTTATCTCGAGCTGCAGTCAAATTAAATTTAAAAACATCCTTAAATTCTCAAAGGATGAACTCGTTAGAAAGCGATCTGGTTCTATACTCACCACGGACTCATAACTTCTGAAGTCTCAGGTCAGATCTGACGTATTAATCATCAACATGCCACTCGCGTCTTCCCAGACAAGTCGTAGTTTTCTATGTGAACCCGTCACAGAACATGATGTGCTTAAGCCAGCGCACAGATCGTTTGATAAGTCAGTGACTTTTCTGTATTTTCGGGCCTTCTTTTCATCCTTTGTGTGGCGCTACAGTTCGGATTGAACCTCGGCCTCAACGAACAGACTTGTGGAGCAACCAAAGTCTGCTTGGTTCTTTGAGTTGTGGCTCTGTTACCGTCTGAGACTTACCCTGCGTTTGATATCCCTACTGAAGTTGTTCATTGCTCGATACCTGATGAACCCTCCTTATTGTGACGTTCTTTTTAGGAAGACGATGCAGGATGTCCTTTCTTGAGGTCCAGATGTAACTACGATTTGCCATCATTCACTGTAAGACCAGCTTGCCAGCAATCGCTCTTTGACGACTTGCCAGCAGCGTATGCTACCAGTTGTGCGGAATTCTGGAAGATAGTTCCTCTAGTGTTGGCGTCTGAGTTTTGCACGATCTTCAGGACAATGTTGAAGCAATCACATGACAGCGTTTCGCCTAGGCTAAAACCTTTTTTAACATTGAAGGTCTCGTTGAGTTCGTTACCGACCGTGATGGAGCAGCGAGAGTTATCCATCGTCGTCCTCGATGCATGCATGTAACCTTGCACAAAGTGACAAGTTTGGTAGAAAGGTCAAAACTAGACATGGCGCTGTGTAGCTCGTCTATATGTGGCCTTGAAATCGAGGAATAGATGGCATGTGTTGCACTTCAAAGCCATACACTCCTTCACAGAGGGATCCAAGACGGAAGATGGCGTAGGAAGCGGGGTTTTGTCAGTGTACCTAAGCCTGAACACATCTCTCCACATCACTGCAATGTCTTCCAAGCGGAAGTAATGGCGATTAGCAAAGCCCTGTCCTGGCGAAGGTAAGATGTGTTACCCGCCCGAGATATTTGTATATCTGCGAACAGCTAGGCAGCAATTAGATAACTGGCGTTCTCTTTAAACTCCAAAATAGTAATCGACTGCCGCGCATATATCGGAGCAGTTCAAAATGCCCCTGTGCTGATAACTGGAGAGCTGACTAGCTCGCGACATGCCCCACCCGACTGCCAATCCCCTGTTGGTTTGGTTAGGTTAGGTTATTGGGCTACCAGAGAAATTTCCAGCACACCTTCCCAAAACCTAGACCATTGTTGGTCCATTGTGATACCCAGTGCAGGCAAGTGGTGACTGGACCAGATCACTCAACCACCGTAGAATGTCAGCCTTTTTACTAGCTTCAAGCTACAGTTCAATAACCTCTCCACACGGAAAAAAAGCCAGAGGGCTTACAGGTAACACATGTAAAATAACGAAACAGTTCAAGTCGCCTGATTTCCAAAGGCGATCAAATATTAAAACTGCAGTGGTAATTATCGTTGGACACTGCCTTGTGGGCTTTCGCACACAAAAAGATTAGGCCTCTTCTCCAATGACTTCTGTACGAGCTGCCGAGATGAGGATAAGGAGGAAAGTATCCGGCTGAGCCGAAGACCTAGCCAAACGCACCACAATTGTGAGTGGATGTGTGGCGGATTAGGCCAATCCAATCGGAGTCTTGTCTCCACCGTCATCATCGAGAAGAAGTGACGGTCTGACGTTCCAATCGAGTCGTGTTGCTCGAGCTTTTAAGGAAACGTCAAGGTCATCTGCTAAGTAGCATTTTAGAGGTCTAAGTTTGCTCAAGTTACAGTGGAATTGTTAAGCTTGTAGGGGCACCAACTGAGTTTTAGTTCGACAACAACCACACGGGTTACGAAATTTGATGTTAGTGTGTTCGGAATCGAACCATGGTCTGTGCAATGATAAGCACTCGCCTTGACTGCAGAACCACTTAACTCCTTCCACCCTCGAATGATTTCTTTTCCTCAGTAGCCAATTTCAGGTAACAATCCCGATGTCTAAGAACCGACATCCAGCACCTCGTGTCATTTTGCTGAATTTCTCGTCACCTCCCATCCTCCCTCGCACACCTTGAGAGAACAACAAAAGCGAACGTGTGTGTGGGCGAAAACGCCATTAGCATATCACGTTCCTTAATAAAGAGCACAGTTCTCCTTCCCAAATCGGCTAAGGATTTCCCGAGGCACTTTATTCAGATTGTTTCATCATCAGCCATCACGGGTTGTTACCCTCCTCCTCCGAGGCGAATGGCTACAAGACCGACATTAAAGCCCGCTTAAGCCTGATGGATAATGAAAAGGCCCTTTGTGAGCGAGCACGGATGAGAAAATTACCCCCTCAACGTGGCCAGGCCAGGCCCGACATGGCTGTTAATTGAAACAGGAAGCACTCCAGCCGCGTCACAATAACACTGTTCGTTTTAACATTTTCACACATAATGCGAGTAATTAGATGTTTTTTTTTCGCTACACTCACACACTCGCAATTTCCCCCCATTTGACGCGTGAAGTCAAGTACCACAACGAGGCACGGCGGCGCGACGACGACTGGTGGTCGTGCGTAGGGAGAGAGAGATGACAAGGGGGTGAGGGGGCGTGGATGCATCCAGGATGTGCTCCAGACACCATTGTTGCACGATGCAGCTTCCTTCCAGTCAAAGTCAAGCACCGTGCATTCAAGTGCAGCCGCACATTTGTCCACTGTTGCTGTTCCCGTGAAAGGATGCGCCTACAATTGACGCAGTCACGGGATAACGATGCCTACTCTCTGCAACTCTTCCACCGCGATCCACCATAATGAATGAATGACTGACTGATGGATGATGGAAAACATGGCGAAGCCTAATCACAGTCCTCCGTGCTTCCTACCAACTGGTGCCATTGAAAAAATGAAAAAAAGGGGAAAAAGAACCAACAGCCGAAGCCGTATCCTTCATTCCGTGAAAACAGTTGGCTCCTCCACCATCACCGAATGTCACTCTGAATTGAAACCGAAGCCTGGGGGAAGGGACGGGCGCGCTTGACGCGCTCGACAACGGAAGCACACCAACAGGGGACCCGGACCGAGCTATTGTTTTTAATTTTTCCTCACTTGACTACTGCGCCAATGTTGATGGCGTTGACGATGATGGCGAGGACGACGCCAACGACAACGACGTGTTGTACTGCAATGTTGCATCCGTAATTGTCTTAAGCATTTAAGTGTATTACAGGACTTCACCAAGGATAACACAGTCAGATTGTGCACCGGGCGGGCGGATGGAGTGGGCTCGGAGCCTTGCTGCAAAATTATACTCGTAACAATCATAATCCAGCAGGAAGGCCAGCGCGGTGGTGAGAAGATGGACGTGAGGGACCATCCTGCGCCTGAATAGCACCTAGCCCCATGTTCGGTTTGCGCGCTGAAGATTTTATTATGTCTTCCGGCAGGACTGCAATTTTCAAAGTGCACAAAAGTTGTGTCTCCATTGTTTTTCATTCATCATCGTCGTCGTTGTCGTCGTTGTCGTCGTTGTCGTCGTCGTCCTCTCGTGGGCGGCTGCACGTGTACGTGTGTTCGTGTATTCCGCCTGTCATCTTTGTGCACTTATTCTCGGCCACGAAGCTGCTTCACATCTTTGAAGGGGGGGCTTCTACTCGACTGCTGCTGTTGCTGCTGTTATTGTTGTTATTGCTGCAGAACCAGCAGCAGCAGCAGCGTCGTCGTTGTGTGTCGCATGTCCTTGTGTTATTTGATAGCGGCAAATTGGAACAATTGTCAGACCGGATGTCTACAAGTGAGTGCTTTATAACACTACAAAACTACGCTTCAACCGACTTGAGAGTTGGCTGCTGGGATACACCCACACGCCAGCATCAGCGTGTCTCTCACCCCGTCGTAAAGACACGACAATGACACCGACAACGATGACGATGATGAGGATGATGATGCATCAAAAAGAGAAAGTGCCTTCTTGCACTTAAATTGTTGTCTTGTTTCGCAATTTCTTCCCCACGTCCACATCTCCAGTGCAGCCAACCCTCTCATGGTCCACACCCCATGTGCAGTCCATAGGCTCACTACACACATTATCCTCGGATATCCTCATCAAACTGCAGTAGTCGACCTCAAGCTTCTTGTTTTTTGTGCTGAATCATCACGAGCCAAAGCTAAGGGACACAAGAGGAATATGTCTGCAGTGTGTGACACTGTCTCTCTCTCTTCTTCTCTCGCTATTCGTGTGTTCATGGATTCGCCTCATCTTGTCTTGGATTTTTGTCTTGTTGTGTTCCACTCTACGGGAGCCACTTGAATTAAATTTCATATAAAACCGTTGGCGAAGGATATTGCATGTGGCCTGGCTGAGTGGTGAATCGGACGAAAGAAAAGGTGTGCGTGTGCAGATGTGGGTGTGTGTCTGTGCATTGCATGGCAATGTTCGTGTCTTGCTGTATCGTGAGTGATTGCAAAGTGTTGCAGAGGTTCCTTGGGAATAAGGAAACGACACAAGCGACTGTGGGAGTGCCACAGAGTGCAAGCTGAAAATCGGTGCGCAATCTGTGGCGCGATACTGTCAATTAGTTGCTCTGCGAATCTGTGTGCACGATAGCTGCGGAGTTAGATGCGTCACTGATAGCAATGGGAACAGAAACTGATGTTCGACAAGTGAAACCGGAGCTGTCACAGATTTCACGTGGGTACTTACCGACGTGCGGTGTTGAGTAAAAATTGGCTTTGTTCGGATAACATGGTACGAGTTTTTGTTTTTGTCTTGCAATTCAATATCGATGCTTTGATCAAGCAGAACATTTTTTGGAAAACTATGGATCCGCATAAAATACAGAAATTTTTGGGACATGGTGGGTTCGTCCTTGAGCTAATCCGGGAGCTTTACCGGGACGCTTCTTGCAAGGTTCGTTTTAAGGGTAAAGAGACCACATCATTCATCAGCACCAAAGGCAAGGGTGTAAACTATCATCTCTGCTGTTTATCGATGTGCTTGTCCATAATTTATGTGAAGCGCAAGCAAATGTGGCAGCACCGACAACGGTTCGTACCGGAAGCGACCTCTGCTCGGCCAAACTTGCTTTCGTTTCTCGGTATTTTTCCGATACAGCCACAACATGAGACTAGACGTGCGACGTGCCAAGAAAAGAATAAAAAGGAAGAAATAAAATAAAAAGTAGAGTGTTAATAATATAGACCGCACAAACAACGCCGCATTAAATGGTCCCTGACGGAGAAACTCCATGACGTCGATTACACCGACGACGTTTGCTTGTCATCCAGCTCGTTAGGCTCGAAAAAATTAAGCTGAATCTAAACGGCAGAAGAGCTCCTAATCGAGGATGTCAACAAATTCTGCTACCTCGGAGGTGCAGAGATTGATGCCTGTCTTGTATAGAGAAAGCTTGCCAGGCTTACTTCTCGCTTGAAAACGTCTCGAGGTCCAGGTGCCTCTCCTCCTCACCGAATATTTGATTCCAATGTAAAATCCCTACTGCTGCTCGGTTGTGAGACTTGGAAGACAACCACCATCATTGTTCGAAAGCTTCAGGTCTTCGTCAATAAATGCTTAAGACGCACCCAGAAAATCTTGTGGCCGGAAAGGATAACGAACGAAGAATTTCTGCGAAGAGGGTCACAAGAACCCATCTCGATCTAGCATGTTAAGTGGAGCGGTCTTTGACTGTACCCTTGGAGGAGGAACTGCCTGCGCTATGTTAAACATTTATGAACTGGAGGTTTCAACGTTATATTACGACTCGAAAGACAACAATTCATGAAGGTAGTCAGGCTGCTTCCAATGAATGATTGCAAGGCTTAGTATGCATGATTTGTATTTCAAAAATGCTTTTAATTCACATCCGAGGAGAATTTGACGTTGATCAACTCTTCAAAAGTTATACACATACCGTCCAGTCGCATTGATTGATTTTACCAATTTTTGCATTGAGACATTATCACAGTCAGCGAACAACTCGCACACGTAGGTTAACAGAGGCACTATGAGTGCTTTGGGAAGTTTTGAGTTGACACTGATAGGGAGTATAGGTCTAGTTGACAAACCTCTAAGGGACGCATACACCTTGGACACTATACTACGAATATGGTTAGTCAATGTGACGCAGTTCAACTTTATGCCAAGATATTTTTTACACAGGTATCACATTCGACGACAGCAATGCACGTTTGTGTTTCGAGAGTGTAATGGCTTTGGTTTTGTCAGCATTGAGCATGAGAGCGAGTGTTGGAAATTTCTTCTTAAGTCAAGACAAGGTGGCTTTTGCTTACACAATGCCCCTGTGTGGTAAGCAGCTCGTTAGAACAATTTATAATTCAGTGTTTGTTTCAGAAAAGTGTAAATGGAAATGAGAGATGTGTTTTTGGCAAATTTGGACAATTAAATGACCACCGAGCCCAAACGTCACTATTCCTTTAAAGCATTACTATTTTGAGATGCAAGTCAAGCTCATTATAATATTGATGGCGTTACAGCCCATAGAAGGCCAGGGCCTAGCTTTTCAGCAACCACTCGTGTTGTGCGTGCTATTGTTCTCACACGAGTGGAAGGGACCTACAGTTTTATGCCGACTCCGAACGGCCAAGTTTGAAAAGCTTTTTCTAGACAGGAAATACTTTTTGAGCATTGTCAGTGACTCGAAAAAGGTGGGGCCCGTCGTCGCACAGGGCAGGAATCGAACCTACGACGTCGAGGTTGGGGTCGACGCACATACCCACAACGCCACGGGCCCAGTCAAGCTCATTGGCGGTATCAATTTTGGCACTACATTCAATCTATTCCCTTCCGTAACCATTTCTTTTATTTTTTATGTTCAGGAGGAGGTCAGCAAAAAATAGGAGTAGCTCGTGGAAGAAAAAAATATTTTTAAGTTGGGTGTAGTTGTATCAAGCGGAATATTCGGTATCAGGCAAAAGCCACAATTCGGTATTCGAAAACATGGAAACAGATCTACACAGTTCACAGACTCTGGTGCTCTGTCAAGCAGAAGGCAAGCCCTCTTCAACACCCTAATCTTTTCCATCAAGCTTACACTCACATTGAACCACACAGGACAGGTGGTGACCATAGGTGAGCATTGCTCGTACGAGGTCCATGTAGCAGATTACCTTCACCCTTGCATAGATCTGGCTGCTGTAAAACAGTTTTTTTGCGGTGACGGCACCCTCTTAGATACCTGTTAGATACTTCGAATGTTGCCAGTATTTTGACGACGAACCGCCTACCGATAAGCAAGTTATAGCGTATCCGATTGAGCTTATAAAAAAGTCATTCTAACCTAACGGTGTGGAAGGCTTTCTCCACTCCAATCAAGCAAGCCCCCGTACATTGTTTCTGGCTCTTACTCCATTTTATGTCAGACACCAGTTACGACGTCCCGTGAATATGTCATTCTCTGCAACCGAACTGGTTATCCGGAATTACATGTTTTTCCTCTGTCCAGTTTATCAGAGCTCAATTTATCACCTTCTCTAATACCTTGCTTATGTTCGGAAAAAAAGGTTGCATGAGTAGAGCAATCGTAGTTTACCAATGCTCCCTCCAACTGATTGTCTACCATGTTAGTCCGCATAATAGGGTCTCTGTGGCAATCGAAAGATGGACTCAAAAATCCATCCGAAATGCCTTACTTTGCCCACTTCCAACATTTTCGGTCAAAATTTCAAAGTTTGCCGGATGCCCTCCAAACTCTCAGAATCGTTTAATAGACACACGATAACATGAGAGCAATTGTGCTCGAGTCGTTGGTGGGCCTAATGGGTCCGCTGTGGCACTCGAATTGATGATTGATAAAATTGGACGAGGCCGACAAGGCGACACCTTTGACCACTTCCACCACAGTTCAGAAATGCAACTCTTCCCGGGATTTCATGGGTAGTCTAGATTCCCTGAGACTTATTTTGGTCTCGGGATGAATCTGCCTGTGTGCTTGGTGTGCAACTGTCCCGCCTTTGCTCGGATCAGCTATTCGGTGTTGATTAGGTGAGAGCTGTAGGCTTCAGAAGCCTCTGCTGGTATTCCCCTTTTGAGTTTGAGCACCCTAGCGCAGCGTTAAAAACCTCCATTTAATGACTCCGTACTTATCACCAAATTAAACGAAACCACTGTAGCTAGAGGTCCGACACTCAAAGAAGCCACACCGTCCAAGGATCGTTGTCACGATGAATAAGTAAACAAATTCAAAGAAATCCTCGCCGACTGACTCCTCTCCAATGGCACGCTGGACTGTGATCGAATTACGCTTAAGTGCTTTCCTCCGGCCATCAGTCGGCGGCGTCAGAATGCACAGAACAACAGATGATGTCCACCGCCCGAAACCACTTAGCCTGAAGTGAAACGAAATTAAGTGTTTCTTGGGCAAGCAACTGACATTTGCACCCACTTCAACCCGTTAACCTCGTCCACAAGCCGATAAACTCCGCTCGAGTGTTGTGTTGTCCCACGGACAACTTTAACCCTTCGCCCATGTTGACAGAAACCTTCAATGGGTTGGTGGGGCCGGCAACGCACTCGCTGATGAAATCAGTTGTCCCTCAAATATTCTCCATTTTCATCCAATTAGTGAATTTTACTTTTTTTTTTCGTCGGTCAACTAACGAAACACAAAAAAAGAAAACCGTGTCTGTGCCCACCTCATCCACAGGATATAATGTGCGGTCACTCGTTGCCTCAACCAACGGCGAGGCCATCAGAGCAACCGGAGCGCCACCAGAGCCCTCCCCTTCGCGTGGCCTTTGTGTGCACTGTTAATTGTTGCCTCTGCGGTTTCCACTTTCGGTTCCCGTTAAGTAAATAAAATTAAATTTTCAAAGGATACATGCGTCCGGATCCCGGTACCTGCACCTTAAATGAGGTCTCGCTAAATTAAAAAGGATTCCACATCGCGTCCCGTCCCGTCCATCGATGCTGTTGCGCTGCCTCTCACCGGAGTCACGAGATGACACAACGCAATGTGTGCGCGTCTCTCGCGCGGTTACCAAACGCTAATGACATTGAGGGGCAAGTTTGTAGTGGATGCTGTCCTCTGTGTGTGTGTGTGTATAAGCTCTCACAAAGACCCCTTTCAAGTTTGGCCAATGGATGGAGCAAACCACTGCCACCACCGCCACGATGGGGCGTCGAGTAGAATGGCCCCATTAAGCACACCCGTTTCGAAAGTTTATACGAAGACTGAACGGCGTGCGATGGGAGGGAGCTACGCCGACGACGGCAGAACCGCCCGCTCGGCATTGCCTCCCGTGCCGCATATGGATGAGGGTCGGTCCGTTGGGCGGGGATGCGCGTGTGGGTGCACTGCATACGACGGCTCTAATGTCGTTATAAATTCGTTCTCGAGCAGCTAGCTAACGGCTGGAGGAGGCAGGAATGAAAAAAAAAGCCAGCAGAAACGAGAGGGAAACTTTCCAGTCTTTTCGAAGTGGACACTCGTAAGGAATGTGGAACATATCCTTACGCTCTTACACACATCCCTTGCTGTGCTCTCTGTTGAATTGCCTACCGGGACGAAGACGACTGCGACGACGGCGACGATGGTGATGGCGATGGCTGCGAGAACGCCTCGTCCTTATCCTAGTTTACGTCGAGGCGGTTGTAGATGGCGGCGGCAGCGACGACAACAGCGGCAGGCAGGCAAGCAGGCGGAGAAAGCAAAACTTTTCAGTTTCGGCTCGTGAAAGACGACCAACGACGACGACGACGACGACGACGGCGGGAGAAGCAAACAAAAAAAGAAGGAGAATAAAATTCTAATATAAAAACTTTTTCAAGGATCTAAAATAACGAGTCGAATTAAGTGGATAATTTTTATTTCGAGAGCGCACAGATGCCCCAGCCTCGAAGTCGGTCTGTCTGTCGGTCGACTGGGGCTGGTGGCGCTGCTGGCCGACTGGCCGGTTTGCCCTCGCGTCCAACGGTCAGCCCTCAAATGGACGGACAATGGAATAATATCCATCGTCTAAGGACAAACTTCCAAAGAAGACGAACTCCTCGACTTGGTCCTGGCTTGTGTGCTCTGTCTGCATCTGTGGCGCAGCAGGTCTTGGCCCTTCTTCTGCGAGAGATGAATGCGATTCTACATCGATGGGCCGGGGGACGGAAGGGAGCCTGCAGCAGGCAAGAAAATTGTGAACTTTTCTTTCCGCAGCGATTTTTCTCCGGTCTCGCTTATGATGTTTGTGCAGTCATCGTCATACCTAAGGAGGTACATAGACGCCAGCGTGGGTGCTGCGCACCGACCGATGCGATGCCGAGCCATCGCCCCTTTGTTTGTGTTATTACGCTTGAGGTCTAGGACTTTTCCATTATTTACTTCCCTTTTCATTAGGTCGATAATTGGCTTGCTTAAGTACTTTTTGATGATGGTACGCTTCCACTTCACTCCTTCGCCCGCGCTCGACCCGGCGGTTGCGGTGGAAGTGGGCGAAAGGGCGGTCCAGACAGTGCCTGACTGATGGACCCAGTTCGGATTTGAAATTTGCTATTTTGTTTTGCATTCCGAGCTGAAGTGCAATCATTTGTGAAGTGAATCCTTTGAGTGCGCCCGGAGTGATGCCAGCCACTGGATGGGGCGATTGATCGGGTCTTATTGATTTGGGAACGATGCAGATGCAGATGCTGATGCTGGTGCTTGTGCTTGTTGTTTGGTAATTTATTGGCTCGATTATGGCATCTTATGAATGGAATCCGGGGGAATTGCCAGTGATGATGGAGTGGGTGTCGGAGGATCCTCTTGGGCACTTGTGTGTCCACCAAATCTGAATGGAGGCTGGCCAGTGCCTTGGCCGTTCTGTGGATATTCTAAGGAGCTGTTGATTCCGTGTCGGCTGCACGGAGAGACACACAGCAGATCAACTGGTCCTCGAATTGCTTTCGAGCAACAAGTAAGTGAGGGAGTCAAAGTTGCTTGTACATTTGGAGATGGCGACTTGAATGGGCGTCGGGGAACTCTAATTACGGTTTAAAGTTTATTTTTCAATTGTCATAGAGGCATGTCTCGGTAGGAAGGTGTCAATTTTTGTTGTTACCTAGACGATACTAGTGCCCATCCTGCTGAAAGGTTAATAAGTGGGTAATGGGGTGGCCTCATTAAGATGGCGTGACTAAAATAATGAAGACAGATGTCCATGAAGGGTGTAAATTAGGATATGTAAGCCGGTAGGCATGGGGGCATGGGCTTATGTACACAGGGCAAAGTTGCTGACTGCACCAAACCTGGTAGGATGCCAGCGCGATGCCTGCTTGTGCATAAGTCAAGTTGACATACAGCCTCCTCGTGGCGCCCCTGGATAGCCATCACAACAACCGTTGTGTGGTAAACTAATGTATGCAGCGACCTCCCTCTGCCCGAGGGTCAAATAATGGGCCTGGCCTACCAGTTGTAGGTTGTGCGTGAGGTTTACTCCCTCACCACATACAAAATCGAAGGTTACGATCCGACAACAGGTCTCGGATATGGACGGATTCACAGTTGACAACCCCAGCAAACGATTAAAGGACAATGATTTTCGGTTCTGCACGCGGAATGTGAGGTCCCTGAACAGACCACGTGCAGCCGATGAACTCGCGGAGGCCCTGGACTGCTACAAAGCAGATGTCACCGCCATCCAGGAGATGCGATGGGATGGGTCGGGCAAAAGGAAGATGAGAAACTGCGGCATCTACTACGGTGATTGCTACAAAGAGGGAAGGCAGCGCTGATTTGGATGCGGATTCGTTCTTCGAGGCAGACTAAGGCAAGAAGTCTTAAGCCTTGATTATATCAGCGAGCGCCTCATAACAATCCGCATAAAGCCTAAATTCGGGAACATCAGCCTGATTTGTGCACACGCCCCGACGGAGGAGAAGGATGACGACAGTAAGGATGACTTCTACGATCTCCTAGAAGGAACATACGATCGATGCCCCAGCTATGACACCAAGATCGTTCTAGGAGATTTCAACGCACAGCTGGGCAAGGAAGAAATCTTTGCTAGAGTCATCGGAAAACACAACCTGCACCACAATGCGATCGACGTCAGATACTCCTCCAATATTCTCGATGTCCGAACGTTCCGAGGAGCCAACATCGACTCGGACCATTTCCTTGTTGTAGCCAAGGTAAGGATGAAGATATCGAGTGAAGTACGGAGTCGAGAAAGAACACTACGGTTTGACGTCGGAAAGCTACAATCGCAATTGACCGCTAGGAACTTTGCCGACAGAGTCTCCCTGAAACTCTCTGAATGTTCGACGCTGCCTGCACATTCAATAGAAGAAGAATGGAAACGTTGTCAAAAAGCCATCAAAGAAGCTGCCACTGAGTGCTGGGTTTCACGACACCACCCGGAAGGAACCCATGGTTTGACGACGAGTGCAGCCAGGTACATGCAGCTAAGCAGGAGGCCTACAAGGCAACGCTGCATCGAACAACGAGAGCTGTTCGTGAGCTCTACGAAGAGAAGAGAAGGGAAGAGCATCGGCTTCTCAGAAGAAAAAAGAAAGAGCATGAGAAGCGCGCGGTCGAGGAGATGGAGAGGTGTTATGGCAGGAATGACGTCCGAAAGTTTTATCAAAGGGTAAAACAATTATCCAATGGATATAAAACTCGGACAGAAGCCTGTCGGGATGGAAATGGACATCTGGTAGTAGAGTCGCAGTCGATACTGAGAATCTGGAAAGATCATTTCTACAGACTGTTAAACGGCGATGAGGACCAACATACTGCTCAATCTGGACGATGACAGACGCGAATGCCGTCCCCCAGACTTAGACGAGGTCAAGGTAGCAATATCAAGCTGCAGATGATCTGGTAGGGCGCATGCACCAGCTCATCTGCAAGATATGGTCGAAGGAACGCATGCCCGATGAGTGGAATCTCAGCGTCGTTTGTCCGGTCCACAAGAAAGGAGATCCCTTTGACTGCGCCAACTATCGAGGGATCAGCCTCCTTAACATCGCGTACAAGATACTCTCTGCCGTTCTGTGTGAACGCCTGAAACCCTTTGTCAACAACCTGATAGGTCCTTATCAGTGCGGTTTCAGGCCAGGAAAGTCCACAATAGACCAAATATTTACACTCCGGCAGATCCTGGAAAAGACTCAAGAGATGCAGATCGACACCCACCTATTCGTCGATTTCAAGGCCGCATATGACAACGTGCATAGAGACGAGTTATACAGCGCCTTGTCTAGTTTTTGATATTCCTGCCAAACTCGTCAGGCTGTGCAGGATGACGATGGAGAACTCTCGCTGCTCCATCAAGGTCGGTAACGAACTCACCGAGACCTTCAATGTCAAAAGAGGTTTTTGGGCAAGGCGACACGCTGTCATGTGACTTTTTCAACATTGTTCTTGAGAAGGTCGTGCAAAACTCACACCCCAATACTAGGGGCACGATCTTCCAAAAGTCCGTTCAACTGCTTGCCTACGCGGACGACATTGACGTGATTGGACGAACACAGCGAGCCGTCAATGAGGCGTTGTTGGCATTGAAGCGGAAGCGGCTAAAATGAGTCTGAGGCGATAAACCAGGGCAAAACAAAGTACATGCTGTCATCACGAAAGGACGCACAACATCGACGTCTCGGACAGAGCGTCATATTGGGCAGCAGAAACTTTGAGGTAGTCAAGGGCTTCGTCTACCTAGGCTCTGAGGCTAGGTCTTGAGCTCAAGAGGCAGTTGAATAACAGAACCATGTCTCGAAACAACAAGTTGCACACTCTGATCATCCCAGTCCTGCTCTATGGCGTAGAGACATGGACGCTATTGAAAGCGAATGAAGAAGCTCTTGATCGGTTTGAGAGAAAAGTTCTATGTGCGATCTTTGGTCCTGTTTACATAGACGGTTTCTGGAGGAGAAGATTCAACCACGAACTGTACGGTCTGTACAGCGGCATGCACCTAGTTTAGCGTCATCGGATGCAACGGTATGAGATGGCTAGGTCATGTAGAGCGTATGTACCGAAGAATATTCGAATCTGAAGCTTTAGAAAAACTGAACAGAGGAAGTCCTCGAATGGCGTATACAAATGGAGGAGAACCTCAAGTTACTTGATGTGGGCAGCTGGCAAAAGATCGTGCTCACCCCTCAAGAGGCGTTTTGGTGCACCCCTGACTGTAGCGCTTACTGAAGAAGAAGAAGTTTCAAGAAACCGATATAGCACAAGGGCAATTCCATCAATCTGACTCCGAGCGTTGCTCATTTTTTTGCCTGGATTTCCACGAGTCCAGGCACCCACAGGATGGGGACTGCATTCTTAGTACAGATTTCCTGTGACGTATGTATACTAAAAGCCCAATGGCAAATATAACATACAATCACAGCTCCACCGAATGTCATCCTATATAAAACTTATCAAGTGAGAAAATGCAGAATATGTGTCAAGCGATCTCTTCGAGTTATCAAGACTTTAGAGTTGTGGAAGTAGTAGAAGTATGCAGGCGTTGAACTCTCCGCGACAGTGCCCTAGCTGCTAAGGACTACTCGCATTTGCTTAAGCCCATTTGGAGGATATACCATTAAATTCCGGCTTATGACTCAATTTGACCACACGCTTTAACGTAAAGATTCATTTTCGCCTTTAAGATTATGGCAGCAGCTGCTGACCGTCACCTCGCCAGTAGCTGATACCTATCGCATTCAGCTTCAATGAAGGACATCCTCCAACTCCCTGGCCCCCGGGCATTGAGCAACAGTTTTATTACGCCACGTCCCCTTAGCGGTCACAACGACATCGAGTCGTGTTTTCAATGTCAATGCCTCTGCATCTGCACCCCCGGCACACACAAATATATTTAATTAAACACGAAGAAGAATTAAACGTTCGCCCTTGTCGGGGAAATTAAAAACGCTACGACCAAACGAATCCATGCAATTTTGCCTGTGAATCGTATAATCCCGATAGATGTTCGTCCTCATAAAGTACCCACCCGTGGTGGTGGCCGCTCTTCATGTCGGTGTCGGTGCGCTGGTTTGATGTCGATGGCAGTCTTAACTTTTATTCCTTCCATTTCACTCGCGAATGAGGGCTGGAGTGGGGCGGTGGTCAAACAAGGACAACATAGAAATATAATGTCCGTGTTCCAAATCGTCAACTCACTCCTGCTTATCACCATCATCACCATCATCGTCAGCGCCCAGCATCGTCATCCAAAACTGCAGGAGCACGAAACCCGCAAAACATGCTGGTCCCAGTTTACTCTCTCTCTCGTTCTCCCTCTGACACACACACACACACTCTCTCTGTACGGATGTGACGCTGGTTGCCGTTCCCGTTGTCGTTTTTATTGCAAATGTTATCCTTTAGGAGCAATATTGCTCCACGCTATTGTTGCACGGAAAAAAAGCTGAAAATAATTTAGATTAGAACATGGTGGCTCCCGGGTTGGTTGCTGCTGTTGTTGTTGATGCCACTGCTGCTGATTGTGCCGCGCTGACAAACCGGTGGAAGGAGGCGCCGCGGCTGGGGGCGGTGGTGCCTTGAAGTGTGACTTATAGACGAGGGAATCCTTCAGATGTGATTGCGAATGCCAAAGTTAAAGTCGTTAGGTTCTATACAGCGTTTCCCTGACGGTCTTCAGTCATGACAGCGGCACTGAGACCACTCGGTGGGGTGGGGGGTTGAGGGTTGCGGATGCTATCCTCAGAGAGTGAGCGACCGAGAGGAGGGCGAGGGGGAAACAAATCAGCTCTAGAGGATTGCAGTGAACGATGAACGGAAATTCCTGAAAAATTATTCTCATCACGGATCTAGATTGCTGAAACGGAAGAGACTGTGTCACCGCGCGCAACAGGGGTCCGGCCGAGGGAGGGCTTGGAAACCCGGTTGAAACTCATCAAAATTCCACCAGAAGTTCGCAGAGCGTAAAAAGGATATCATATCCCTGTGTAATGGCACACAATGACAGCGCGCAGTAAAAATCCCTGTCCAGCGATAAATGACCAGGAAAACGTTCGGCTAATTGTGGCAAATAACATCTCGCCAAGAGTCGATGCACGGTCGCAGGCGCATGCACAGACACAGACACACGTCGAGTGGACCGGCAGGCTGAGAGGGGGCGCCCCACTCCCCGATCCGGTTTGTAATTCCGTGTGTGATTAAAGACATGAACGTGCAGTCCCTGCCACTTGGGCGGCACTGATGCTGGTGCACCGGATACGTGCCTTAGCACATTTTTTCGTCCTTCCTTCAAGAAATCACCTCGAACATCCTTTTTTGCCTGTTGTATTTTTTTTTCTTTAGTTTTTTTTTTAAGGAGATCTCTCACGATGTCCTTTGTGTCGCTGTGTGTTGCTGCTGTCAGGGGCGTGCTCAAGTATGATACGACGGAACTGACTGGTTGGCAACACCATTGCACACACATTTCCCATGTTCCATGATGTTAAGTGTCCGACGTTGCTGTCGCCTTCGTCGGCACACACCAGCCCCCCTCCTCCGAGAAAGGGTGGTTGCCGTAGCGTAAGTGAGAGAAAAAAAGTTTCCGGTTCGTTTAACAAGACTCACCTTCGACCGCTATTCAGTGCCTCATACACACTGTCAGTCGTCGGTCCTTGTGTGTATCCTAAATCAGCTCAAGGGAGACACATCCATTAGAGAGCAGCTCGTCTACGCCTTTTCGCAGTACCCAGCGCAGCAATGTGTGTACACCCCTCTCCCGGTCGCATGTTTCATCGTTCATTCAATTGCAGCGGCAACACGAATTAAGGGTGCTCTGTGTTGACATTTTTATCATCCACGATTGCAAATGTCTTACTCAGTCACATGCCCCTGTTGAAGCGCAATCCGCCTGCCCCGCCCAAGACAAGGGTGCTGATGGTGCTGCGCCAAGAAGTTCAAGGCCTCTGAGAGGTGTACTCCGAAGCGGGAGTGCAGCAAGGCCAATATCGGGAGGTTGACTTTGTCATGAATGCACGAACGTGCACAAATGCACCTCACGGGACGTGTATCCGGGATCGAATCGTAGAACCTTGCAGACACGGCACGTCGGTGCAGCGCTGATGGCCTTACAATGTTGCGGAGGCAGGGATGCTCGTGGGGTCTTTATGAGTAAATTTAAGCTGGAGATAACGCTTTTTGGCAGATGCTGCAAAAGCCGAAAATGCTAAAGCGGTTGGGAAACGTCGATTCAAATATAAAAGAAAACGCGGTAAAAATGGGCGAAGATTTCCATATTACAGTGGAAAGTCCACAGGATACGACGTGTGTTCCTTCTTCAGTGCGCAAATGATGAAAAGAAGCTGGCCAACTTCAGAGGGAACTCGGAGTACGTAGTGGGTGCTGTTATGGCTAATTTTAATATGTTCTAGCAGGTTGTTCAATCTTCGTAGTCGTCCCGTGGGAAGCTTGGCGGGACAGGATAAACAAATTAAGTTGGGTTAATCGCACTCTATCACTAATTCAATCTCATCAGAATACCTGAACCTTTTTTTATAATTTGCGCGTGATCAAGGGGTTATTCTTCTTCTTCTTGTGGCGCTACAGTCCGGGATGAACCTGGGCCTCGGTCAACAGTCCTCTCCACCTGGCACGATCCTTAGCTAGCTGCCCCCAATTCCGCACTCCAAGTTGGTTGAAGTCCACTTGAGTGCGCCATCGGGTTCGTGGTCGTCTTATATTGCGCTGTCCCACTGGTTCGGAGTCGAAGACTCTTCTCAAGGGGTTGTTAATACCTTTAATTGTCCGGGATCAAGACACAGCACGAGGCGGAGGTATAGAGGGAGAGGAGGTACCTGTGCACATTGATCTTGATTATCTGCGGATTATAGTCTGTGGGAAATATTGAGCTGGAAAGAGCATTTCATATTCGTGTGGTGCGGCTAAAAAAAGAGTCTTTAAATTTCACTGTGCGTACGAAAGCACGCTTAAGGGTAAACTGATGAGCATTCCTGTGTATTGAAGGTGAAATCATGGAGCGGAGGCATGCTGCTGGTTAGCTCTCTTGAGAATCGTTTGGACAAAGAAGACACGGTACGTCGATGTTCGAGCGAGTCTAATGATATCGTTGTTTTCTGTAAGTTTTATCGTTCGCCTTTGGATTCTATCTAGCAGGTGCAGGTTGGTCTTGGGGATACCATACCACATATGAGCGTTGTACTCAAACTTAGGGCGAATATACGCCTTATAGATTTAAGCCAAATCAGAGGGGGTGAAATATTTCTCGCATCGATTAAGGAAACCTAAGCATTTCGCAGCATTTTTGGCGACCTCGAATATGTGATCGTTCCATCTAAGTGTTCTGTTGATGCACGTACCAGGGAAGGAAAGCTTTCCGGTGTCGTCGATACCAAGCCATTCATGAATACTGGCTGGTTATTACTGGGTTCGCTAGAGACAGCAGACAGCATTGAGTTTTGTACTGAATTCCACTCTATTCTTCTTACCTGGGTTACTTACACTATCAAGATCCGAATTCAATGTGCTTGAAATATGCTGCCGTTCCAATACTACGTCCAGGGTCGTCAATTTTGGAACGAATATGAAAAGCTCTTGAGAATCATTGGGGGAATACCATTCGGGCCAGCGGATTTATGTACGTCGAGACCTTTAAGTGCTATTGCAAATATACGAGTGCGGAAGTGAATGAAACCAACGCGTTTTAAAGCGCTCTCGAATACAGGTTTTTCTTTTTTTCAAATTACCATCTGGCAATGTTGAGCTGGCTGCAAAATGCGCCGCAGGCAGATTGGCTTTGTCTTAAGAGCTGACGGCTGGAATGTCATTGTAAATGGGTTTACTAGATAATACCCTTAGTGCTAGGTGTGACGCCACAGCACGGACCAATGATGGTACAAGGTGGCGCAAATTTAATCATCGAGTTTTGTTTCTTCTTCTATTAACGCCGGAGTAAACAACGCACTAGAGATCTCCGCCATGGACTCTAACTCATCAAAATGTATGCCCAGGCGCAACCAGGTGAGCTTGTGGACCTGGTCATATCTGGTCCAACCACATCGTCTCACCTGTTTAGTTTTGGAAATATTTTTCTATTAAAATTTAGAGAGTCAGGGAGTGTACCAAAGTAAAGTGAGTGACGGAAATCTTTATTTGGACCATCCGGTTTTTTTTGTGTCACAATGTGCGACTCGCCACGCTCTTGTGTGGCAGTTGTGACACATCACATAGATGTGCCAGAAAAGGGCTATAAGAGTAACTTGATGGATAAACTTATTTATTCCTGTCACTACAGGTATTGAGGGTGAGTTCATGAAGAGGAGGAAAGCTTGTCTAGCTCGCTTAAGCATATTATTAAATGATGTTAAATAGCGATGGTGGTGGCCCTTGGCGTTGTGGGTACGTGCGTCGACCCCAACCTCGACGTCGTAGGTTCGATTCCTGCTCTGAGCGACAAAAATAACGTTCACGGCCTCACCTCTTTCGAGTCACTGACAATGCTCAGAGTATTTCCTGTCTAGAAAAAGCTTCTCAAACTTTGCCATTCGGAGTCGGCAAAACGTTGTAGGTCCCTTCCACTCGTGAGAGAACAATAGCACGCACAACATGAGTGGTCCTGAGAAGCTTGGCCCTGGCCCTCTAAGGGCTGTAGTGCCACCCATTATGTATAATTATTAAATAGCTATAAAACAGCTAGAAAGAAGACGTGATACGTCGGTTTTCGAGCGAATCTAAAGACTCTATTATAAGATGCAGAGTATTTTACGGGGCAGCGGAACAGGCATGAGCGTTGAACTTCAGGTCTGTATATTGATACAAGACTTCTATATTAAAGCGAGGAGGTGATACATTTCTTGTAGCGATTTGGGAAACTTAAATATAAGATTGGAAATGGATATTATGTCAGAAGCAGGCCAGAGCCTTGGGGGACGCCAGCATTTCTTTGGTGAATATCAGATTTGAACTCATCCAAGAGGTTTTACACCCAAGAATCTGCTTCTCATACTTTAAACGCGTTTTTCTCGAAACTGTGTTTTTACGACTGGCTCATGAGGTTACTCAAAACTTTTTACCTAATTCTATAGATGTATAGCTATGGCATAAACTGGGATGAATCAAATCGGTGAAGATCTTCTTTTCTTCGATTTTCAAAAAATATGTCAACGGTCCGCAATTTTGTTAATTTTTGTGCGAAATTAATAGTCCTTGTCCAAGCCAGAGCCAAACGCGTACTCTTTCTAACGCCGTTGGAAATTTCAGATGTTCCAATGATCGGAAGGGCCGCCGAAAGGAAGGGCAAGACGCAGCACAAAAAATTATGTAACATTCTAGACTAAAAAAATAATGTATGTATATATGTTCATTTGCCAGTAGATGGAATTTGTCAAAGTTTAAAATTCAGAATGGGGAGAAGGGGTCCCCTTAAGGTCAATTATAATATGATCCATACATATACACCAGTCCCCGCTAGCCACCAGACTATAGATACCAGCAATCACAGAACAGCCACGTAGTCACAACCCACCAGATACTGGCCACTAACCACCGCTCACCAACTAGCAGGCCGCAGTCAATTCAACAGTGATCTTTCACCAACCACCTGTCACGAGCTACAAGAAGCCACAACCAACTAGCCACTTGCCCAATTCTACAGTCACTGACATCCAGGCCCTAGCTGCCAGCCTTCAGCCTCCAGCCTTGAGCCTCCAGCCTCCAGCCTCCAGCCTCCAGCCTCCAGCCTCCAGTCTCCAGCATCCAGCCTCCAGCCTCCAGCCTCCAGCCTCCAGCCTCCAGCCTCCAGCCTCCAGCCTCCAGCCTCCAGCCTACAGCCTCCAGCCTCCAGCCTCCAGCCTCCAGCCTCCAGCCTCCAGCCTCCAACCTCCAGTCTCCAGCATCCAGCCTCCAGCCTCCAGCCTACAGCCTCCAGCCTCCAGCCTCCAGCCTCCAGCCTCCAGCCTCCAGCCTCCAGCCTCCAGCCTCCAGCCTCCAGCCTCCAGCCTCCAGCCTCCAGCCTACAGCCTCCAGCCTCCAGCCTCCAGCCTCCAGCCTCCAGCCTCCAGCCTCCAGCCTCCAGCCTCCAGCCTCCAGCCTCCAGCCTCCAGCCTCCAGCGTCTAGCCTCTAGCCTCTAGCCTCCAGCTTCAGCCTACCAACCATCATCCACAGATTTTTGCCCCAAGCGTTTATCCCCTAGTCACTAGCCAGCTAGCAGCCAGCATATCACAGCTACTAGCCCAGCAGCTACCAGTCGTAGTTTATTTGACATACATCTCGACGCAGCGCCCGTCGTTTTGACAGTTAAGGAAAAGCCTTGAGAGAGTCCGTCTAAAGGTTGTAAAATTGTGGCTGTAACCATTATTCGGAAATAAATGTGTACAGCCGTAATCGGTTGTAGTTCATTTTAAAGGTTTGCTTTTCGAGAAAAAAACGTAAGCATTTGGTGGAAAAAGTGAGATTGCGACGAATTAGTGAAATTAAATAAAGAATTCAAGTCCAAGACGAGTCTTCCGACAGTTGTCCGTTGAGATAATGACCACCGCATCACAAGCAGCTCAGCTTAGGCTACCATCCCTCCACCCTCTAAGTGAACCGCAAAAGAGAAAGATTAAAAATCCAAGACCAACCACATTGATGAACAAGGCGCATTCCTCGTAAGCCACCACATTCAAGCGACAATAATCACTTCTTCATTAAAAAAAAGACTTCCCATTCGAACTGCATGTCTCGTCCTCTCCATCGAAGGTCTTGATTCTCTGCCGTCGTAGGTAACTTAACGAAACAAAAACCCGAAATCAAACAAGACCGTCACCGCAGCCATCACCTTGCAACCGTCCCCACCGCTCGTTCGACAGGCATTCCAGCGTCGTCGTCAGTTGCTAGTGATTCACCATATCAACATGTGAACGAGCGAACGAACGGGTTGTTGTCGTCGTACTTGTAGTTGTGGTTTCGGTTATGCAAAACACGTAGCGAAGACTGTTAATTTGGCCTCATCAGCATTTGTTACCAAAACTTGAGGCCCCAGCCCACCCCACACACGAATACCAGGCATTTTGAGCCACCCTTGGCACAGCCTTAAGGGTTGCCAAATAAACGATGAACAGATAGTTTCTTCATTTTTATCTCAGCAAACAAGTAAACAGAATCAAAAGCACTACACACACTCACTCACCAAGGACTACACATCGATCCGAAACGGAAGGGATATGTGTGCTCTGCTCATCTGTCGTTGTCGTAACCGTGTTCTGGTTGCAACATGGCCTCCCCATTGAATTCCTTGCAAGATGTGTGCCTCCTGTCTTTGCATTTGCCTTAGAATGAATTCATGTGCGCGCTGGTGTGCGTGTGTATCCAGATGTGAAGGAAGCAGCAAAACGTTGCAAGATTGTCGGTATTTTCATTTTAATGTGAATTGCGGTGGCGGTCGTCTTCTAAGCCACCACTCCACCACTCCACCATCCACCATCCACCACCCATCAGCATCGCCCAGTGGTCGTGCCAGTGCCACTTACAATCACAGAACATGTACTGGATCCTGTAAGGAAGAAGCAAAAACATTTTTCAAATGTACCTGCCAAGATTACCCATCCTCCAAGGATGCACCTTCTTCCCGTCGTCGTCGTCGTCTCGGGTATATGTGTGTGGCAACTTTTGGTGGTGGAACTATTTGAAGTTCTACCTTAATAGTCCTGCTGTCATTCCTGTCGGGTAGTTTGTGGTTCCTTACTTAATGCCGTTGATATTTGCATGCTTGAGATGCAGACTTCTCCGTTGCTGCGGCCGGCGGCTGTGGCTGTGGGGTACACGACGCCGGCACTGAAACGGAACGAAACGGGGGCGGCGGACTGGTGTTGCGGGGGTGGCTGGCGAAAAGGTTTCCGGCCAGGAGGTGAGAATGCCACTCCTGGAGTGCTTTAAGTTTTTAGTGGTAGCTAACGGGGACAGCGTGGCAACAGTGGATTAATTTGCAGAAAATCGAATGTAATTGGATTAGTTTGAGACCATAATGCTCAATGGGTGACGCTGAGGTGCGCAGAGGTGGATGGGCGGTGGTGGAAGATTGGTCTTGTGACTTTCCATTCGAGGAAGTAACCACGACCGCTGGGCTGGCCACATCCCACCACCGAACATCAGATCATAAGAACGAGCATCTTTGTCGGCACAAGAGCGTCGTGTACCACGACTTTGCATTTTCTATTCCTCCCTCTGTCTGTGTGTGTGTGTGCTTGGGGCAGGGGTTGTGTTCGCAAAGTAAAGTTCCGTGCAAAGGACACAAGTTCGTGGGCGGGGGTTTCGGTTTGAATGCATTTTGGATGCGGTTAGGCACTCGCCTTTGAATGTTGGGGATTCGCAATAATTGCCAATTGAAGTCATAAACAGGAAGCTAATGACTCGAGTACGGTCTTAATGAAGTGTGCGATCGTGTTTCACCGGTAACGAGGGGTGCCAGGACTTGTAGTTAATTGAATCGCTGTGTAGGTGATTAGAGATGCAACTGCGAGATAGTGACATGCAGGGATACTTAGCGATTCTGGTCATACTTGTGGTGTAGCGAAAGATTCTATCGCAGAGTGAGCATCCAATCAATGGACTCGCCGTACATGCAGGAAGGGAATTGAATACGAGGACGTGCTCACGTTTGCGCGACCATGGAGGGAGGATTCAATTTGTTCTTTATCACTACGAAGGATGCGTGGAATCCGGTGTCGCGAGAGAGTTGTTTGCGAAGCAAACAGGAAAGTGGAAGCGAGTTTTGGAAATCAAGGCTTGCAGAGGGGAGGCGCTGCAAAAGATATCTAGTAAGTGGCTTCAGGGGTGACGACATTTCTGACTGAGGATTACTGGCAAATTGAAACTTGTGAATATCAGAAGCTTCCGGCTAACTTAAAGGCACCCCTATTATTCGTCATTTTCAAGCTCTTGTATTCAAGTTAAGGCCTCGTGTATTTAAGTTATGAAGAGCCATGTGCGTTACGCTTAAGGACAAGAAACGCCTCGTCCGACGAGCTGAGGAGTGCAGCGACCAGGCGTCCTCTACCTCGGTTATCCGCGTTATTGAGACAATTGTAACAGATAAGAAGGGTTGAATGGGTATAAACGCTTTAGGCTTGTAGAGGGACTATTTAACACACATGATTTATCTTGCTTGCTCTTCCCTACTCTTCAACCTTACATACCATACTTCTTCCATACTTCTTCGTCAAACCTACATATTAGAGATCAGAGTAGTAACAGTATTCTGTCTTTTCTGATGTAGCAGATCATGTTGCTTGCAGCTTAAGTCTACGTATTCGATGTGCTAATCTTCTTAAGCTACGATGCCTATGTCAGCAGAATTTTCTATCTCTCGAAGCATAGATTTTTGGATTTGAGATTGGATAAACAAATTTATTTCTATTTGCTGGGAGCCTACGTTCACGATTACCAGAAATCAAAACATCAAATAAATCGGAGATGATTTCGTGATCATCTGTCAAAAATTCCCTAAATTTCGTCGTTGGGCAAGGGGACATTCTGCTGTTTCTTTGACACACGAATTGTCTCGAGTTTCAGTTGCCTGCAGACACCGGAGCACTCAGATTCATACAAGTACTTCAACCGATTAACAAAATAATTTTGCTGGAATTTCTTAATCTTGGAAAGGACTTATGTGATGATTACCTCGCCACATCAGCACGGAATAACTGCCACCTCAGCGACCAAAGGTAGGAGAGTGCAATGCAGTGGTCAATGACAATGATCCGAAGCATACCACCAGCAATGTAGACGAAACCAGGTTTGATACCAAGAAAATAAAAGCAAGGTTCTACGTTGGCCTGCACAGTCTTTAGACCTTAATTCAATAGAGAACTTGTGCGATATAGTCGACAGGCGAATGAATCGCAGCCAATGCAAACCAAAAATAGAAGACAATGGACGAAGCCATGGATAGGAGCGCCCATGATTATAATGTGTTATTCGCGTGTGTCACAAAAAATTAAAACACCGCACATATGTTTTATGTTACTTTATTCGCTGTTCATTTCATTTGGTCTCATCCCAGCAAAAGGCTGACCGATCGGCAAACGTTGAATTTTGCTGCCCTTGCACAAATGCGCAAAGCAATTACACGCGCAGGGCGTGTCTTGCTGAGTAAACATTTTGCCTCAAGAGCTGCAGTCCATCGATCCACCGGATACACGCGCCACTTGTGACGAGACATACAATTGTACGTTCATACTCATAACAAATGGACCAAATAATTCTGTCTATGCTAAAAAGATGCATGGCTATGATAAATGTGAAAGCATTCTCAACCAAGTACATCCGTTCCGTATGCTTTACTCAGCGTTTTTGAACAGAGTATGCATTGGTTGACAGAAGGTGCTTTAGTTTTGTTGGATACTGCATGTACATTACTGCTGGAGTACTGGTGCCTTGCGCCACGGGGCATATCGTTAAGACTGGGGCCACCTGAAATGCGATGCGTATGGTAATTGCGGGTTCAGTTCCAGCAAAACTACTTATATTTAGGCAGAAGAAGATATCAATAGCAGAGTCGTAGGGACTAGGGAAGACATCTATGCCAACGAGAATCGCTGTTTTTTGCAGCTAAGTGAAAGCAGAAGTTACAAAGTATTTACATTAAAGCTTATTCCTCCAAATGGCCGATGCATAGGACAGAAGGGGGCTTTTTGGTTAAAGAATCCAAGATTTTGAAAATTCCTTTACACTACCAGAAAAATGATAGTGTTCAAAATCAAAGTTTTATCGACTTTCCATGCCTACGCAAAGATCGATGCCAGAAAGCTCCAATTGAATTCATTTCAGTCCCACAAATCGGACAGAATCCCATTTTCTTCGATTCATTTTAATTGAATGCCATTGGGAACGCCACCAAGATAACATTCAGTCCTAGAATTGAGCTTAAATTGTCAACTTCTTCTTCTTCGCGTGGTGCTACAGTCCGGGGTGAACCTGGGCCTCGGTCAACAACCCTCTCCAGCTGGCACGATCCTTAGCCAGCTGCCTCCAATTTCGCACTCCAAGTTGGTTGAGGTCCTTTTCCACTTGAGTGCGCCATCGCGTTCGTGGTCGTCCTCTATTGCGTTGTCCCACTGGTTCGGAGTCGAAGACTCTTCGGGCTGGAGCAGTGTTGTCCATGCGCTCAACATGGCCTAGCCATCTTAGGCGTTGAATCCGTAGACGCCTGACTAGACTCATGTCGCCGTACAGCCCGTACAATTCCTGGTTGAATCTTCTTCTCCAGGAACCTTCAACGCAAACAGGACCAAAGACTGAACGCAGAACTTTTCTCTCGAAGAAACCAAGTGCGTCTTCATCCGCTCTTGAGATAGTCCAAGCTCCCGCGCCATACAGCAGGACAGGGATCATTAAGGTCTTATTTAATGTGAGCTTGGTCTTTCGAGAGGGGGCTCTACGACTCAGTTGCCTTTGAGCCCAAAGAAACAGCGGTTGGCAAGAGTTATTCTGCGTTTAATCTCGGTACTGATGTTATTCGCACTATTAACTTGGGAGCCAAGGTAGATGAAATCCTTTACTACCTCGACGTTGTACCTGCCTATGGTGACGTTCTGACCGAATCGACGATGTTGTGTGTCCTTTCTTGATGACAGCATATACTTTGTTTTGCCCTCACTCACCGCTAAACCCATTTTTGTCGCCTCCATTTCAATACAAGCAAACGCTTCAGAGACGGCTCGCTGAGTTCGGCCAATCACGTCAATGTCGTTCGCGTAAGCAAGCAGTTGAACGGACTTTTGGAAGATCGTGCCCCTAGTATTGGCGTGTGAGTTTTGCACGACCTTCTCAAGAACAATGTTGAAAAAGTCACATGACAGCGTGTCGCCTTGCCTAAAACCTTTTTTGACATTGAAGGTCTCGGTGAGTTCGTTACCGACCTTGATGGAGCAGCGAGAGTTCTCCACCGTCATCCTGCACAGCCTGACGAGTTTGGCAGGAATGTCAAAACTAGACAGGGCTTTGTATAGCTCGTCTCTATGCACACTGTCATATGCGGCCTTGAAATCGACAAAAAGATGGTGGGTGTCGATCTGCATCTCTTGAGTCTTTTCAAGGATCTGCCGAAGTGTAAATATTTGGTCTATTGTGAACTTTCCCGGCCTAAAACCGCGCTGATAGGAACCATCATGTTGTTGGCGAATGGTTTCATGCGCTCTTTTGTGTGAGGCAGAGAAGATCTTGTAGGCGATGTTAAGGAGACTTATCCCCCGATAGTTGGGGCTCCTTTTTTGTGGATCGGGCAAACGATAATAAGATTCCACTCGTCGCGCATGCTTACCTCCGACCATATCTTACAGATGAGCTTGTGATGGTGTTTTAAACAGTTCCGTGGACAATCCGTCCGCTCTCTATCGTCGTCCATTGCGTGGAGTGGAACATTCTGCCTGACAGCGGTAATGGTTTCCTCTTGGCCGTTAAACAGTCTGCAGAAGTGATCCTTCCAGATTCTCAGTATCGACTACGACTCATGTACGAGTTGTCTCTTTTCGTTCCGACAGTCTTCTGTCCGACGTTTGTAGCCTTTGGATAGTTGTTTCACCCGCTGGTAAAACTTTCGAAAACTATTTAATAAATTGTCAACTGTTTCGTTCAAATTTAAATCGGTTTAGTAAGACATACATGGTTTCCATCAATCACCTTAGTTTCTCAGCAACCACTCGTGTTGTGCGTGCTATTGTTCGCTCACGAGTGGAAGGGACCTACAGTTTTACGCCGGCTCCGAACGGCCATGTTTGAGAAGCTTTTTCTAGACAGGAAATACTCTTTGAACATTGTCAGTGACTCGAAAG
Source organism: Eristalis arbustorum (assembly GCA_916610145.1). Classification (NCBI taxonomy): domain Eukaryota; kingdom Metazoa; phylum Arthropoda; class Insecta; order Diptera; family Syrphidae; genus Eristalis; species Eristalis arbustorum. Next base: position 35,080,700 of record OU744318.1, read on the forward strand.
AGGTGGGGCCGTGAAAATTATTTCTGTCGCTCAGAGCTGGAATCGAACCTACGACGTCGAGGTTGGGGTCGACGCACGTACCCACAACGCCACGGGCCACGGGTGGAGCTACAACTTAAAGTTTTTCCAGAGTTTCTTTAGTGGACTAGATGCACCACGTTTCAACCAACTTCTTTGGAACTGACTACTTCGGAACCTCTCGGCCATCTCAGTTAATTAAATACAATGATTATTGGCAGTTCTTGCTCGGATTGATGCAATCGATTCGGTCAACAGGTCCTCTTCATACTTGCGTGGCGCTTCAGGATTTCTCACCAACTAGCACGATCTTGAGCTAGGTGCCTCCAGTTTCGTACACCTAGCTGATTAAGATCTCTTTTCGTTAGTCATGCCATCGGAGGAGGACAGAAAGGTCGTCCTTTTGAGTTGGCCTCTTTCCGACTTTCCGACCTAGCCATCTGGGGCGAGACAATCAAATTCGTTTGCCTGGGCCGATGTCATCGCACAGCTCATAGAGTTCGTCGATCAATCTTCTCCCCCGAACACCTTCTTCGCAAAGGGGAATGAATATGATCGAAATATAGCGTTTGCGGCGACAGGTATGTGCTTTGTGCTATATTTTCGGGCGGATTAACCCTCATGACATTAAATGTGGTACTTGGTCACCTACTTGAACCCGAAAAATCGCCTTTGTCAGTTGTTAACAGACGACTCACTCCCACTTCACTCATCGACTCTTGCATTGTCGTCTAAGAATGCAGTGTGACAAGGGTAAGCGAGACGGTCCGCCGAGAACATATCCGTCTGAGAGCTTGTCGGCATTGCTGCACCAGTCGTAGGATGTGTAACCATCTTGATAGCTCTGATAGTCGTTTAGTTCTTCTAACAGGCAGCGATACGAATTCCGCGATGGTGAGGGCAGACATCCCTAATTGAGCCTAGAAGAGACTAGATTCGTCTGGTGAATGGAGACAGTTCAACTGCAACCCATTCACCTAAGATGACGTATTGTAGTTACCACTCCTGTTCCGAGTTTCGACTGAGAATCTGTGACCGTAGATGAGGTCAGTAATTGATTGGAATCCCAATCCCATATCTTGACATCCCCTCCAGGGCCCTGTGGTGAGCATTTCAGCTAGAGTCCCGACACCCACACAGCAGACATCATCATCAGATTCTGTTCGAATTTCGAGTGTCCAAGTCACTCTCTATGTGTCAAATGTCAACCACATCGTTGCAGTGATTGGAGAATGTGTCTCCGTGTGCACGCCTTCAAGACTCACCCAAGTCCCTGTAAAGAAGCGTGCAAGCAAACAGCAATCCCAAACAATTGCGACATAAATGCGATGACTCCACATAAAACTCAAGCACCCACGACCTTCCCCCCCCCCCCCCCCCCTCCACACAGGAGCCGAGTCAACAGGTATACGTGTCAGGGTACGTGTCCACCCATCGCCGCAGGGAGGGTCGAAAAGGAATAACCGGCGAAAAACAAACACTCTCATCCAGTTCCAGTTCACCCGATTCGACGACCCCCACTGCGGGTCGCTGCTGGCTGCGCCAATACTACTTGCCAATCATATCCCAACGGGAATGATCCTCCCCCTCTCGACCACCCCTCGGGGCTCCATTGCAATTTGCCCACTGCAGTTAATCCTTCGGTAGGAAAGTTAACCATTCGCTAAAGTTTCGCTCGCAGGTTCCTCATTTCGTTTCTTGGCCGCCGTCGGCGTCGCCGTCGCCGTCATCGTCATCATCATCATCATCATTATCATCATCACCGTTGTCCTGTGGCAGTTGTTAAGGTCCTCTGCCCTGCTCCAGCATCGCGCCGTCATCGTCCGTGCGCTGGCCGTAGTCAGTTGGAATTCGTTTACGTTTTACGAGTCCCCTGTGATGTGTGCCGTAATAATCACAAGTTTTTCGCTTCATTTTCTCTCTGGGGGTGTTTGCTTCGTCTCTCGCTGGTCCCCTGTTCTGTTTTTCTTTTGTCCATGTCCGCTTAGTTGCTGCTGCCGTTCAGCAGCCCGCCGGCCATTGTGCACTACTAGGATTGTACAACATCGGGATTAAGGATGTATACAAGTGCAAATACTGCGCTGAAAGCGTCGACCGAGGGTCTTGAAATGTTTCGCTCTTCGGGACATGCGTTACCTTTTATTGAGTGGCTCTCGGAGTGCTTCCCCAGGACCAGTGGTGGTGGCACATGACTCCGGTGACGAAGATGACGATGATGGCCGGGGATTGGGCGAATTATTATTTCTCTTCGGTTCGTGTCCTTCTTCGTCGTCGTGTTGTCATGGTGATTTCGGTTGTCGGTGTTTCGTTTTCTTGTAAGCAACAATTGTGAAACCAGCTCCCACACTCCTCACGTACACGGATCAGTGGCACCTGACAAACAACGCTCACGTGCGCATTTTACCTTTTATTCGGTCGCAGTGTGCCAGTCCCTCCGGCTGGCGCTGGCGATGTCCTTGATTTTGCCTTTTGGCGGTAATAAATTGCCGTACAGGCAGGTGAAGGTGCTGCTTTTTGGCTGCTGCCTGGATTGGATGGAAGTCGAACACGAAATCAACAGCTCCGAATGCCACTCGGGCGGGAGGTGGTGGGAGTCTCTGTACTGTATTCGTGCCGGCATTGGGGAAACATGTATTTCCAGTTTAGACTAGATAGCTGGCGCTGGCTTTGGAGTTGTGACTGTCATTCTGGAGTGGCGTGTGTGTGTGTGAGCATGGCGGATTTATGGCACCAACTTGGCGGTGGCGGCATGCAAAACGTCTTTAAGATTTCAACTGACACTTTGTTTTGACAGCTTTAATGACACGCAAATGTGCTCGTCGCGATGGTGATGTCTGAAGTTTGACATTGAGTAGACCAACTCTGCGACTGGAGAGCGGGACGGAGCACTTAGGACGCGGCAATTTTGTTGTTTCCGTTTTTTTTTTGTGTACCAGTGCCAGTTAAGAGGGACGTGGGCTCGATTTATTCTACATCACGAGGAAATTATTCATAAAGAGTGGAGTGTGCTGACTTAGTGCGTTCATCAATCATGTGACATGGCGGGAGGGGAGCCAGCACGAAGGTGGGCCTGAAGGGCGACGTGGGCCAGTGGTGAAAAGCATCTTGATAGGGAAGAGGAAACACATGGGAATTCGTCGTTCAATTGAGTGAAACAGCAAAAGGTATACGTCATAATCAACAAGTCAGCTTCATTAATGTGTCACGACGACTGTGCTGTTGTGGACTTTCAAGGTGTGTTTAGCTTGTTCTGAGAATATGAGATCGACAAAACATTTTGAAAAATGGCAACTAAATAGAAGGCAACATGGGCTACGTTATTCCGTAGTTCGTTCTCAATCAGCAAAAGAGGGATGTTAGGAATCAGTTGATAATGCGGTGCGCTTGCTTGGCAGTCGTGGTCTTTATTTCAACAATGTTTTATTCAAATGGCAGGGTAAGGAATTTAAGGTTCTCACTACGTAGTCTTAAGGGTCTTTCCTTTGTATTGCTTGTGTTGCAAGTGAAATGTGACTCGATGGTAGTACATTCGTACGACCAATTCGGGGGACCAAAAAATGCCATGCTTTTACACTGTACTAGATACTTGCCTGGACGATAGAGTCATACCTCCATAATCCAAAGAGTCAGGGGAACAAATACGTCTTGCGCTCGATTATAATATTATTGTGAGCATCCGAAAAAAATACCACATATGATCTGTGAAATCAAAGTACTTACTGCTTTTGTTTTCATCGATGACCAGTATTTTGTATTTTCTTTTTTATTTAATTTGTGTAATTTTACTAATCGATGTGTTAGCAAAAATGCAGTCAAATGATTGACCCAACGATGCTAAAGAATCCAATTTTGTTCTTGACAGTACGGAAAACCGAACGGAGTGTGAGTTGCTTTACGCTTAAGCATCGTCGATTGAAGCACCTATGGCCAATGTCATCCAAGCAATCAGTGAGCTACAGTCCGAAACCTTCAAAGTCTTGCGGAGGCAGAATGTGCTACTGCGAAGTTGGCTCGTTCGGTAGCCATTTGAACGACGTTGTACTTAATATTTATTGAAAATGACGGACAATAAGTTCAGCTATCAAAAGCATATGCTGCTGTTAAACTCTTATCAATATGCATTATACTCTTCACTTACACTCACTTAGTCTATTATAAAGGGTGATTTTTTAGCTACTATCTTTGGCAACACTGGCTTAAACAGCTGACTCACGTTTCGAGTTTTGTTTCACAGTCAAACATCTTTAGCTTGGTCTATAATTTAACCATGAATCTCGTCTTACAAACGAACAACGCTTGCAAATTATTGAATTTTATTATCAGAATGCGTGCTCAATGGGTACGTAAATAAGCAGAATTGTCGACTTTGGAGTGAATATCAGCCAGAAGCATCGTAAGAGCTACCAATGTATCCAGAAAAAGTCACAATTTGGTGCGGTCTATGGGTTGATGGTATCATATGAATGGTGAGCGCTACCGTGAGATGATATCCAACTATTGTTTGCCCAAAATGCAAGAGCTTGACTTGCATGGCATGTGGCTTCAACAAGACGGTGCCACATGCCACACATCACGCGCAACAACGGACTTATAGAGAGGCGAGTTCGGTGAACATTTTATTTCACGTTCGGGACCGGTCAATTCGCCGCCAAGATCGTGCGATTTAACGCCTTTAGACTATTTTTTGTGGGCCCATGTTAAAGCTCATGTCTATACAGACAAGCCCGCTTCAATTGACCCATTGGAAGACAACATTGAAGCATTTATTCGTGAGATACCGACCAAAATGTTGGAAAGAGTATGCCAAAACTGGACTAAGCGGATGGACCATTTGTGGCGCAGTCGAGGTCAACATTAGCATGAAATAATCTTCAAACATTAAGTTATTTGGACCGTACTATTGATTTATGTGTTAAATTTATGTGTTTTTTTTTTTTCTGAAAAACTTTCATATAGCTTTTAAAAAATCACTCTTTACTGGTGTACTCTTTCTTCCTCTAAGTTCTATGTTTTTCTAGTTCATGTTCTGCGTTGTACTCTTGCATAGTAACTTATTTTCATCGAATATTTATGTTAGCAAAACAAGATCTCTGTCACTTGGTTACAACTCGTCGAATAAAAAAAATCCATTAATTGTGCGTAAGGTGTTTCATTTTCTTTTCTGACATTTCTTCGAACATTTCCCACCAACTGTATTTTCAAAATTAACTTTTATGTGGCCCTTGCTTTTTGTTTTGTATTAGACAAGTACAGACTCAAAGTTAATAATAATATATAATATTGGTGGTGCTACAGCCCATAGAGGGCCAGGGCCTAGCTTCTCAGCAACCACTCGTTTTGTGCGTGCTCTTGTTCACTCGCGAGTGGAAGTGACCTACAGTTTTAGGCAGACTCCGAACGGCCAAGTTTAAGAAGCTTTTTCTAGACAGAAATACTCTTTGAGCATTGTCAGTGACTCGAAAGAGGTGGGGCCGTGAAAATTATTTCTGTCGCTCAGAGCTGGAATCGAACCTACGACGTCGAGGTTGGGGTCGACGCACGTACCCACAACGCCACGGGCCACGGGACTCAAAGTTACGCCCATCAATTTGTAACCAACATAATTTGCTACTTTCCTCTTCATTTTGGCCAATAAAATTGTTCGTCTTTTAATCATCATCAATTTTCGACTTCTTCGTAGGAATCGAAGTGCTGCTCAGCCAATGCGTGTCCCATCGATGAAAACAAATGGAAGTCGGAAGGAGCCAAGTCTGTTGAATACTGCGGGTGGGGTGGGTGCTCCCAGCCATGTGTTTTGATTGTATCCTGAACCGGTTTTGCTTTGTGTGCAGGTGCATTGTCATGGAGCAAAATTACCTTGCCGTGTCTTCTGGCCAATTCTGGTCGTTTCTCGATCAATGCATGGTTCAAATTGATCATTTGCTGTCGGTAGCGATCAGTATTAACGGTTTCACCAGGTTTTAGGGGCTCGTGGTACACCACACCTTTCTGGTCCCACCAAACACACAGCATTGTCTTCTTGCCGAATCGATCTGGTCTTGAAGACGATGTTGATGGTTGTCCCGGATTAACCCATGATTTTTTCCGTTTAGGATTCTTAAAATAAATCCATTTTTCATCGCCAGTAACAATCCGATGCAAAACCGATTTCCTTACGTGTCTTTGAAGCAACATTTCACAAGTGTTATTTCGGTTTTCCATCTGTCTCTCATTCAATTCATGTGGCACCCATTTCCCACACTTTTGGATTTTTCCCATAGCTTTTAAACGGTCAGAAATTGTTTGTTGTGCTACATTTAACATTGCTGCCATTTGCTTTTGTCTCAAAGTGTCATCTCCATCCAATATCGTTTGCAAATCGGCGTCTTCAAACTTTTTTGGTGGTCGTGCACGATCTCCATTTCTCACATCAAAATCATTATTTCTGAAACGTTGAAACCATCTCTTGCATGTTGCTGCTGATAGAGCATGATCGCCGTATGCATTTCTTCAAATGAAAACAAAAAATTAATGCCTCCCGGAAATTATCACTTTCTGCTACGAAATTCGACATTTTTAACACGATGAAAACATATGATTTTGTCTGTTCAATGACTTGATGTATACTGAACATTTTTACAGATGTCATAGCAAGCAAACAAAAAAAAAATGAGGGCTCGTTCACAACAAATGTTCCCTATCGAGACATTTGTATGTGTAGAATAATACGGAGGAGTGCTAAGACACACCCTTGGCGAAGTCTGCTACAATTTGTGTATAGGGACTAAACTGCAATCAAAAGAGGACCGTCAATGTCATCCTGCAGAACACCCTAGTTCTTTTTTACCAGTTTACCACTAGACATTCGCTCTGATGTATTCTCTAGAAAAAAAGCTATAAGTCCCTTTGGCATTAATTCAATCCTTCTCGAAAAGCTAGTCTTGTCGGTAAAAATTCCGCCATGACGAAAGACGCACTATTCATCCATCATGGAACCGACGATATCCGTAGAGCCCGCATAGTCTTTGCCGGGAAGTCTTAGAAGAAATATCCCCTATATTCCGAGCAATCTCTTTCACCCCACATTTTTAAAACAGCGACAATCCCCCTGTTTGCTAATTGCAGGTGTCTCCCCGAGCTCCCCGGCCATCTTATTTCGACTTCTGCACACGTCAATTACAATCCCACCAATTCTACGTGTTCCACTTCAAAACGAAGATGTAGTGTATTCCCCGATTAAACCGATATTCTGCGTCTGAGAACACAGAACTCACCCTTAGACTAGTCTCCCCAGCAGATGCATTTCTAGTTTCATTCAACGTTACCGCAGCCTGCACAAAAATCCCCCTGCAGTCACAGGAAGAATAAACACAAATCACCCAGCCACAGCACGAGAAACTTCCCTCTCAGACAACTTGAGACTGTTTTGAAGCAGCTCTCCACCACATCCTGATGAATTTTCACTGATTGATTTCCATACCAAAACCACAGCACCGACGGTCTCCGGCAGCGCACGTCTGATTCTTCGGAATGTCAAGCCTCTTACCGCAACCGCCCCCCTGTTGCTGCGGATATGATACATCCCTTTCAGAATTTGCCATCCACTCTGCCCCACCTCCCATCAAGTGATTCTATGAATTCCAGATTAAGGAAGCAACAATTTCTCTCCGATTCTCACTGATTACCTGTTGTACCTTGAATGCCATTCGAATGGCAGAATGCCACCCGCCACCCTCTCAGCCGCCCACCCATCGGTCTTCCTCTGCGAAATCGTCTTCAATTTATCTTCTTTCGCTCGGCTGGTCGGAGGAGTACGCCAGCGCCAACCTGATAGGCGCTAAAATTAATTTCCTGTCCAATCAGTGAGTTTATTTAATTAAATTAAACTAATGCCAAGGGGTGGTGAAAAAAAAACCCACCCTTAATTAAGGGAAATATAAATGATTATTAAGTAGCCCTTACACTTGACTATCGAAGGCGCTGCCTTCGGAGACGACGATGCCGGCCTGGCGTTGGTGGTCCTTTGAGTATCCCACAGATTGAGTGATGAGCACAGTGTGCTTCACTTCCCTTACAGCTTTATTAGCGACGGCAGTCGTCAAAGGACCTGCAGATGGAGGAGGCGGAGGAGGAGAAAAAAATGTATATTGTACATCCTTTTTGCGTTTGCCCCCTGCGATGTGCTGGGATGCGTGCGCTCTGCCAAGGCACTTCATCGCTGGCGCGCCGGCTGCTACTGCTGTTGCTCCATTGCGGACGGGTGGCTCGGCTCGCCTGTGGAAGACGTTATAAATTAAAAATGCTAAATTAGTCCAATTAAATAGAATGATGTTTCGTCATCGGGCCAGATTAGATTGTAGAAGTGGCGGAATTTGCTATCCCCCCCCTGTAAACACACCCAGGCCCACGACAATGGACACCCTCATCCCGCTGAACGGACCTTTTCTTTCGTTTCTTTTTCGGACCTCACTTTGGTTTGTTTTTTTTTTTGTTCACTTCCTTTGAGCTGCCCGAGTGGGCCCTGAAGTGACGTCGGAAGACGACGCGATACCCATAGGGTTGGCTTAACGAAATGACAGCGCAACACTTCGTGTGAAAATACAACGGACATTCCAACGGCAGCGCGGGCTAATTACACGGAATTAAGCACCCATTCAAGGCGCTCATTGTGATATAAATTCGGGTTCAGGTTCAAATACCCCCATCGCCCGTCCCAAGCTCTGGTCCCACTAGTGCGCTGTTGTTATCTTAATTTTTTCGTACTCCCGCTACTTCTTCGTTTTCAGCGCGATTCACGCGCGGGCCCTTTTTATTTCGGGCTGGGGTGACTGGAGCAGTGTAGTGGCCCTCGGGCAATGTGGTACTTTGGCACCAAGGATAATGCTAATGTAAGAAAAACGAAAACAATTTTCCAGATTGCTTCCATAATGGCACCTAGCGTGTTTCGTTCCGTCCCATCCGCCGGTTGCCCTTCTCCCAAGTCACGAGTCCAGCAATCTTAAGGACAGCTCAAGAAGACGACGAGGAGAGAAAGAATGAAAAAAAAAAATCCTCAACAGAACCAAATGAGGCGAAGTGGATGCCAATCTCTGGGTAAAGCTGTGCGCGCGTCCTTCAGTCGAAGCAAGAACCAGCCAAATGACACAGCGGAGCAACAACATGCTTTGAAACAACAAGCACCAGAGGCGAAGACGAAGACGAAGACGAAGTGGCCAACCTATCCTGCGGCCATTTGTTTGCTTATTGTGGGACAATGCGACAGATAAAATGCAATCCTTTTTTTCGCCCGTGGTACCGCCGGCACCCGGGACAGATACAATTGTCCCAGACAGACGGGGGTTCTTAGCCGTTAGCCCCCGGAACAGCAAAACAGAAATCACAACCAGAAAACAACGCTCGACTAATTATTAAGCTTAATTAGTAATATTCTTGTTTAAACAGTTACAAAGGACACAGCCCAGCAACAACCCGAAATAGTTTGGCGGTGTGGGCGGTGTGGAGGTGTCGTGATTTTTTTGTTTTGTCTTCTCGAGCTGCAAATGCCAGCGGCAATTGTGTGTGAGGGGCGGTGGTGTCCATGTCGTTGTGGGTGTTGTTTATGCGCGCCGCGTTGCTGGAGCGAAATTATTCCACCCATTTCCTGTTGGTCCAGGAGTTTGTGCAAAAAAGCGCCCCGTCCACCTCTGGACTGGGCATGCAAATTCGGGGGTTGTAATTAAAAGCAAGCAAACCGCTGCATTCCACCCAATGTGGGTGGCTTCAGCATCCCCTAACGCCGGCCGCGCCACCATCATTCCATCGCATCATCCGGAAGGACAGAGAGAGTGAGAGCGAGTCAAGATTGGAAGAAGTTTCCTCCTCGAAAGAGGATCTGTTAAAGTGTCTTACTTATGGCGAAGTCATCAAGCACACGCTCAGCTCTTCAGCGAGAAGAGTAATGATAGCAGATGATTGATAGTCGCAAATTAAAGAGATTGGCGTGCGATTATGCTCGATGATTAATTAGGAATCGCAGCTAGCGCGAAGGCCAAGGGGACACACACAGAGCATGACAGAGTGGTGTGGGCGATGGCGCAATGGGACGAGAGGAGATGGCCGAGACGTGCACAATGAACTAGGTTCCTTTCACAAATTGAAATCTTGATGAAGTAAGAGCTGCTTTTGTTTGTTTGTGTGCGGGTGGGTGAGTGGGTGTGTGTGTGTGTTGGCCAAGGACTTAAGTAACTTTGAACTATTCCCAAAGCAGTTTTCCACGCCCGAGTGCGGGTGTTTGTTTGATCGATTCGCGCGAACAGGACGCGGAAGGGTGCGCTGAAAATGACAAATTTTCGAGGATGATTTCATTATTTCTTGGAATTCAATTGAATTGCTTCCTTCCCGTTTGATGGGAGCATTAGTGGAATTTGAGTTTAGTGGAGTTTTTTTTTGTTGTAAATATCCTGCAGCAGGGTTGCGTTACAGTTGCGTCTCATTGCATGTGCCTTCTGTTGGTGCTTCCCAAACAGACCGAAAAATATAAGAAAATAAATGCTTCAAGTCAAGCTCAAAACTGCCTTAAGACGTAATTGAGTTGAATATTTAAGAAATCAATTTTGAGAGCATTGTCCTTTAAACCTCTTACGACGGTAACAATTAGTTTGTTCAGTAGGAGGCTCATTAAAGCATTCCTGGGTGGTTCAACAATCAAGTCCACAAGGGACACCGCACAAAGAGGTGTAACCCTTTTTTGTCGCTGACGAAGTCATGAGCGCCAGTTGCACATACATGACACCCGACAATGAGCCAACTAATGGAAAAGCGATAAAACCCCAGGAACAGGCACGTGCTTTAACTCCGAACTGTAGAACAATGTTTTTTGACAGTCACGCGGGCATAATAGCAACATCTGAAGCTAATATCTTAAAAAATAGCTTAAGGTCCTTAGCAGTTGGCAAGCAGCACTCGCCCACGCCTCTGCCGAATAAGGAATATAACGCTTGGAGAGTACTGTGTGCAATACATAAGTGAACTAACGTACATACTTACTTATCAGGCAGACGATCCATGAAGGGTCTGACAGTCCTGGGCACACTGCTTCCAGTCGTCAAGGCCAAGCTGCCTTACATCCGCGATGACTTGGTCTTTGTACCGGAGGTTCGGTCTTCCACTCCTTCTCGAACCAGGAGGCTCGGATTCGAAGACCCTCTTTGCTGGAGCGTTGTTATCCATTCGCTCGATGTGGCCGAGCCACTGTAGTCGACGGATTTTTTCCTTCCGGACTACATCCACATCCTGTACAGCTCGTAAAGTTCGCGGTTGTGTCTTCTCCTCCATTCGCCTTCCTCGCAGACGGCACCATATATCCGACGCAGAATTTTTCTTTCGAAGAATCAGCTCTGCAGCCTTACTTAATGTCCAGCTTTCGGCTCTGGCAGAATAAGGGTTTTGTAGAGCATGACTTTGGTCAAATTTAACTAACATAGGTGCCATTCAAATCTATTTGCAGGTTCATCGAGGCATCAAAATTGGACACCTAGACAACAGGACGTGAGATGTCCTGTACGACAAAGAATGTAGAGACGCATGGGTTTTAAAAGATGCTTTCGCATCGCGTTGTACTCGGATGATAAGATGATCGTATCACAAGGTAGGTTTCCGTGAGCTCTTTTTACGCTAAGTACACCCTGGTTGGTAGAAAATATTATGACCTGTCCGCCTTTGTTTTGATCCAAAAAAAATGCTATAATTCTCTAAAGAACACCATCTTAATGTGGGCTGATGTGTAGAGACTTTAGTTGGACACTGGTAATAGGGGAGGTGCAGTCAGTGCGGTTGTATTGCCGTGATTGACAAGGTATAAGGTTGCAATATGCTTTCATAGCCAAGCAGTCAACGAAGCTGTTGCTTCCTTCCAGCAATTGGTTCCTTAAATCGGTGACGCCGGTCATCAAGACCAAGCTGTCTTACATCCGCGTTGCCCCCGTCCTTACAGTGGAGGTTCGGTCCTTGTACTCCTTCTCAAGTCAAGAGGCTCTGATTCGAAGACACTCTTAGATGAGGATCCATGCACTAGATGAGCTCGGGCCAGTGTAGTCCTCTCTATTCACCTTCCTTGTAAAAAGGAGCTTTTGTGGGGAATGATCTTTGTTTTTCTAGTCAGGAGTCATTTGAGTCTGATCTCGGCTTAGTCGAGATGAGTTATTTGTTTTTAGTCTTCCTATAAGACCGACTCCTTCCGTACGTCAGTCATGCTGGAAATCGCGAAAGATTGCAACAGTTGCACTGGTTGCATCACAACTGTGTTAGAGAAGTGTGACACAACGCGACCAATTTACCTAGGATCCCGAAATTGGCCAACGCTTCGAAAAGTTCATTGCGGTGAATGCGATCATGTCTTTAAAATCGATGAAAAGGTGTTGCGTGCCGATTTGTACTCTGGTCTTCTCCAGGATTTGCGTAGAGTGAAGGTTTGGTCTGCAGTCGATTTACCGAGTCGAAGGACTCATAGTCCAGTTCAGAACGGCTTTAGAAGAGCAGAACTAGATCTTGTAGGCAACATTGAGTATAGATATGCACTAGCAGTTCCTGCAAGAGCCAGGAGCCACGTTTTTTGTTGGACAGGTGAAGCTGATATTCCAGTCGGACATGCCTTCGTCTTCCGAAATTCTGCACATTATCTGGTGCACGAGAGCTTAGAATCCGGCATAGAAAAGCTCTGAGCTCTGTTGAATGTGTCGACTGTTTCAAATCTGGATGGGAAGATTACTTCGCCAACTGAAGTTGACATTTTTTGATTCTCTACCACTCTCTACTACCTTTGATCAAATTGTGTCCCGTGCGCACCTCAATGACGTCGATGTAAGCTTTAAACACCTAAGGAGTCGACCTCATAAGAACGGTCATCTTCGTTCAATGAAACCAGCTCCAAGTCCATACTCGAATTTTGATATTTCTCTGATCCATACCAGACTTCAAGGGGATGTTGTTGGAACACCTATTGTCCAATTTTCTCGGTTCCTCGCCTTAGGGAATTAGTTGACTATCCTAAGGTGACCCGGCTTGGTTTAAATGTGTAATCGGCGACTGAGTTGCATCGGTCAAATGTTGTTTAATTTTGCACTGCTGTGACAGACATCAATTGAACTCTGGCTACTGCTTCTGCTGCTGAAAAAATCGGCAGCCACAGTTTAAGCAAAAGCACAAAACGATCACTGATGGAATGCACAGCGGCGGCAACAGGGATCGATTGATAATTTTGCTTTTGAAGTCGTGATATTGCTGCTGCTTCGACTTGCGCTGCTGATACAATAGCACTGCTGCGCAAGCGGAAGTCGTCTGTCGTCCAACATGTCATTGTGTACAGCCAATACATAATTCCCAGTATAGAAGACTGGGGGCCAACAGTCCTCTAGTAGCAAGCTCTGTGGCGGGCTTGATATGTGCATTCCAGTTATCTTGTTCAGAAATTCTCCAAGGCATTTGCTCTCGCAGGAATGGACTGGTGTGTTCAACGATGAATGCATTCCTTGAGGACAACACAAAAACGATTGCTTTGCAACACTATTTTACGAGCCACTGTAGTGCACTTCGCATTACTCTGGGTACTGTCGTGGCCATAGCTGTTCAGTCCACAAAATACTCAGGTTTAGAAATTGCCCGACCGCTAAAATCCGATAGTTTCTAAGACCATCAGCCCCGGTTCAGTGCACCCTGTTGTACACGACAACAGCACATTAAATTCGGTTGTTCCCTCGGCACGCAAGTGCATTTCTACGCAATTAATCATTAACAATGCCCTTTCGGTACTGTGCACACTTGCGCGCAGTTGCATCTTCCTCCTTCAGACTTTCGAAAGCCATCAAAGGCGCTCCAATTAATGTGAACGTCTCTCCCAATGTCAGACGGCAGCCCGGGTAAATCCTTAGAAGCTCATAAGTTCAAAATTAAGAAAATTCCATTTCAAATTAGATATGCACTTGAAACGTGAAGACAACCCCGCCGCATGCTCAACAGTGCAACAATCAAGTCAAGCCAAGCAGCGGCGTGCACCAAAGGGAGCAAAAAAGAACTGAAATCACTCGACGACCAACTTCACATTACATCAAGTATTTTGGAACAAATCATTCGCCTCATAAACTTCACTGAAACAGCGCTCGTAATCGTAACCCAACGACATCAACAGCAATATCCACACACTACTGTCGTTGCGCCAGCAAGAAGCAGGAGCAGGGTGCGCCCCCTCCTCGTTATGGCACCCCGGCAGTCGTCAGCCGGCAAGCGGGGACCGCTCGACGTATGTACGTCGACCAGCTCAAGTGCATCGCTGCTGCTCGGAAAAATGTATGCATTAGGAAAGTTATTAGCACAGAGAGAAAAGCGTGCAAAAATAATGACCACAGAAAGTTCCCCGTCAGCTTTGGCAGGACTTCTGCTCCACGACGGGATTTGTTTGCCTCGAAGCGTTTTACGAGCCCCAAATAGTCGAAAACTTTTCTCTTCATCAACGACGACGACGTCGACGACGGCACAGACACACACGCACACCCGGACACGGCTGCATGCACTCCAGACTGAGACGGTTCACATGTGCACTTGGAGAGCACACGCTGTCATCAGAAGTGCAGGGCGGCTTCGCAAGGACCCCTCGTACATTTTTGGGCGATGTGATGTGCAATTACATTACGAGGAGGAGGCAGAAAAAAACCTGCTCTCCCTCCCTCCCGCCACCCGAGCGAATCCATGCGAAAGGAGTTAAAAATTCAAGTCAAGTGGACATTACCCGGAATATAAAAGTGATGTCCTCGGGGGGCAGACGAGAATAATGGTGCAGGACATCAAGCTATCACCAGCACTGCAGTTAGCCGCAATTAAAGACTTCCAGGCACCCGTTTGGCCCCGTTGCCAGTCTTAGGTGAGCTTTAATTTTTGTCATTTCTTTTCTTGTTTTTTTTCGTCGAGTGCGAGACGGAGACAGGCAAGGATGAGGCGAGCGCCAAACGCGGAACGGAACGGAGGCAATGTGCGCACATAAACTCCTCAATGAGTTGATCACAGTCATTTGGTATTCATTGCAATTGGAACAACTGCATCAGATCCGGAGCCGAGCCCGAGACAGAGGGAATAATAAATTTCGCTGCGCACATAAACTTCACTTAAACACTCTGGCGGTGCTGCTGCTGGTGCCGGGCGTGCACAAAGGTACCTCGGACCGGTTGGTTTCTTTCAGTCAAGCTGGAGTGAGTTTGCCGGCGAGGCAAGGATACGGATCAATTGGGAGAGGAAGCGCAACGCAGCGCCACCGTGGTTGATTATGTTAATCAGACTGTGAGACGGGCTCGATGTGCGTTGCGTATGCAAAGAGTGTTGCTTGGTTTGGTGTGACTTCACGTGAAAAAAGGATGTTTTTCGTTTGTTTTGTTAGCAATTTTTTTTTTCAACTTCGTGGTGCATTGCTTCTGAGGGGTGGGCTGTTGCTTGAGGTGAAGCGAGAGACGAAATGTAGTTGCCGGAAGGCGTTTATGCAAAAGAACGTGGCTCTTATGCCATTCGAAGTGGAGGATCTACTCTGATCGACGTGATGCTCTCAAAAGTCCAGGTGATGGCCAGCAGTCTCATAGAAAACTGATGTCAAGCTTTCTCCGCAAAATTTAGGGTTCCACGCCAGATTCTCGATTTAATGTCTGCACGCGTTTGTTACTGATCGATTAAATCCAACCAAAAAAAATGGACGACGCGCAAATGAAAAATCCTAAATATTGACCATTAAAGCGATGAACGTGAGGTGAAGTTACAAAATTCAAAATAGTATCAGTCCGAATAATGACCCTTGTAGAACGTTTAGCTGCTAGCTAACAATTTCTTTTTCAACTTCATTGCATGGGTGACGTTATCTATGTATTGTTGATATGAGGAGTCTTTGCCAGAAGATGTGCGCGAACGAGATTAGCCCTCGTATGCCATTTGAAGTCAATGATCGACGTGATAGCCCCTAAGGCCCAACTCAAGACTGCTTCACAAAATTCATCCTCAGACGGGAGTAGAATCTATATTTATTTTCCGCGTCTTTTCTTCTTCTTTCTTCTTTGTGTGGCGCTACAGTCCGGGGTGGACCTGGGCCTCAACCAACATGCCTCTCCAACTAGCGCGATCCCTGGCTAGCTGTCTCCAGTTTCGCACACTAAGTTGGTTGAGGTCCTTCTCCACTTGGGTGCCACCTTAAGCGCGGGCGTCCTCTGTTGCGTTGTCCGACAGGTTCGGATTCGAAGATTCTTCGGGCGGCTGGCAAGAGTTATCCTACGCTTGATCTCGGTACTGATGTTATTTGTACAATTTACTCCGGAGCCGAGGTAAGTGAAGTCCTTGACTACCTCGAAGTTATAGCTGCCCATTGTGACGCTCTGTCCAAGACGTCGATGTTGTATGTCCTTTTTTGAGGACAGCATATACTTCGTTTTGCCCTCATTCACCGCCAGACCCATTTTAGCCGCTTCCGTCTCAATGTTAGCAAAAGCCTCACTGACGGCTCGCTGAGTTCTGCCAATCACGTCAATGTCATCGGCGTATGCTAACAATCGCACGGACTTCTGGAAGATCGTGCCTCTAGTGTTGGCGTGTGAGTTTCGCACGATCTTCTCCAGGACGATGTTAAAGAAATCACATGATCACAGCGCGTCGCCTTGTCTAAAACCTTTTTTGACATTAAAGGTCTCTGTGAGTTCGTTACCGACCTCGATGGAGCAGCGAGAGTTCTCCATCGTCATGATGCACAGCCTGACGAGTTTGTGTGTGTCTATGCACGCTGTCATATGCGGCCTTGAAATCGACGAACAGATGGTGAGTGTCGATTTGCATTTCTTGAGTCTTTTCCAGGATCTGCCGTAGTGTGAAGATATGGTCTGTTGTGGACTTTCCTGGCCTGAAGCCACACTGATATGGACCTATCAGATTATTAATGAACGGCTTCAGGCAGGAACACAAAACGGCAGAGAAGATTTTGTAGGCGATGTTAAGGAGACTTATCCCCCGATAGATGGGGGAGTTGAAGGGGTCTCCTTTCTTGTGGATCGGGCAAACGATACTGAGATTCCACTCGTCGGGCATGCTTTCCTCCGACAATATCTTGCAGATGAGCTGGTGCATGCGCCCTACCAGATCATCTCCAGCTGCCTTAAATATTTCCGGAGCACTCAGATTCAATCAACTGGTCCATTGTGGGGACAGTCGAAGATGCGATGTTAAAAAGCAGGTACAACTGCGATTGCGATTTGCTACAAATAGTATTGCCTGTAAAAAGGTGAATAACTTCAGTCCATTCAACCCATTCCGTTAACGGACTCGATAAATGTTAAGATTTGCTTTCGTAGCAACTTGGCCGTATGTGTGATTTTAAGATGTGACTGTGAAAAAGGAGCGGCTTCGAACCAAATAGCAGTTTCAATCACAGTCGATCGCAGACTGGGATTGCGATTTTTCAATCACTGTGATAGAATCGCTGTGATTTCTTGCTCAACAATAATCCATTGTACGATCAGGCTGGAATTTCAGGGTCATCCAAAGGAATACCAGCAGGTGCTTCTGTGTTGAGGTTGAGGAGCCAACGTTATCAGCTCTCTCCTCATCAGCGCCGAATAACTGACGATACAGTAGCGGAGAAAGTGCTCCGCAATGCCGTGTCTTTAGGTGCATTTATGGGTTTGGCAAAAGAGAAATGCCCCGTTTGCATGATGACGTTTGTTGTGAACACTTGTTTGGCCTTGTTTGCAGCGTTAAAGTGACCCCTGTTGATCTGTTTCTTTTCGTAGCAACACTTGCCCTTGCATTCGGAGTACCAACGCCTTATGATTGCCGGTCGGCTTATTTTTATTTTCAGTTTGTTCTTAGCTAAGGAAGTGGAGTGCCACGCCATGCTGAAAGCCTGTCCAAGCTTTTCGGATTCCAGAGTCTTGCCAGATTAAGGGCTTAATACTGATCGCAACAGGCTGAGCCTTTCCACTTCTTTCTCCATCTTTTTAGTTCAATCTACAAACCGTACCATGTTAGTACATAGATTGAGTGAGAGCCAGGAATCTTCGGTGATTTCTTGGTTGATCAGCGCCACTATGGGCTGAGAAGAATGATATTGCAAACATATCATCATCATCAGAATCCTTGTCCTAGCCACAATCGAAATCACTATACTAGTAGAGTTTCGCTTTCGCGAGTGCAATCGGGAGCATTTTTATCGTTTCGTCATACCAGACGTTGACTTTTTACGTCTTGTTTGGTATATGCTCGACTTCTCATTTGGGACTCCTTACTGAGGTCCTTCATCCACTGCAAGTGTTTGCTTAATGGGTAAGTAGTTAATCAATGTTATAAGAATGATCACCACCCAAGTCAGACATTTTTATAGATTTTGTTTATTCCTTTTTCAGAAACTTTCGCGAGCAATAGCGAGATTGAGTGAGATTGTCTACCTCTGGGTGGATACCCGACATAGAATCGCCGTTGGCAACCGAAGCTACTTCGGTTTATCACAACAACTGGGCTCGAAGCACCAAAACATGCTATTTCTCCAAGTAGTGCCTTATAAAGCTGGACAATGAAAAAATTGCAGAGGAATGAAGATGGAGGAGAAGTCGCGAGCTTTATGATGCAAAGGAATGTGGATGTAGTCAGAAAGGCACATCGAACTTGTGGACAACAACACTCCAACAAATAAGGTCTTCGAATCGCAGGCTCCTGGTTCAAGAAAGAGAGGAAGACCCGACTTCCGGTGAAGAGACCAAATCACCGCGGATGTCAGACAGCTTGGCCTTAATGGCTGGACCCTCCATGGGTCGTAGGCCTTACTTACTTAAGAAAGAAGGTTTAAGAGACATTATAAGATTACAAATACCTAGGTGCCAAACAGAGTTGGCCGCAGGCGTCCGGTATAGAGAAGTTTCACTGTACTATTCGAACATACTACTTCAAACCTCAATATACTTTCAAATTGATTTCTACTCAACTTAGGGATGCAATTTTGTACCCTTTACGAGACGACAATCATAGACGCGTCTGTAAAACCTTGACTACAATTTAATTGAGAAAAATATCGAACAAGAGATCATTGACTATCACGCAAATTTATGCCAGCTAAACGATTTCAATTTATTTACCAATTGTACGCGTCGGCAAGTGCCACACTGTTCAATGGGGGTGGCGTCCCTCCACATGACAGCACTCCCACTCCAATCGGCCACTTTTTGAAATAGATTCCCTATTCCCTGCATAAGTACGTCGTCCTTTATCACCTCATAAAGCGTATTCAATGGATTCAACGTTTAATTCACTTTTTTTTCACGACACACTCGCAAGCGTACAAAAAAAAGCACTTGATTGAGATTGTGCGATTAGGATAAAGGGCATTATAAAAATGTCCTGAATTTGCTGTAAATTAGTGAGCACATTCGTTCATTTCCTGTCGCCCATTCACATAAATCCTCCCATCAACACAAATCCACATGCACACACGGTCAGACGTAGCCTCACCCTCGCATTCGATTGATTGCCCCATCGCATTGACCAATCCCATTAAAATTCCTTTGTGCACAAAATAAAACAGATTTAGATACAAATCCATCAGAAACTACAGTCAACGGTCAGCAACAGTAGGAGGCCGAAGCGCCTGTCTGTTCAGGCACTCCTCCCACCCCATGCCGGGCCGGCAATTCACCCGGCAACAAGCACCACAAGCGAGCGAGAGAGCTCGTTCATCATCTATAGAGCAGTCATCCTGTCTGGTAGGTGGATCAGAGAACTTATTGCCATAAATAAATGAACAAGGCACTTGGACTGGAGATGGATACAACATTCGGTAGCGCAGCCACCCAGCACCAGCCAGGCACACACCCATATGGGCGCTACTGCTACTGCTGCCTGCTGTTGCGATCTGCGAGACCGGTAAAGGGCTGCAGCTTTTTGAACTCATTTCATCGGGGTTACCCTTTTGTGTTTTGTTGGCATTGTACTGCCGCCCGTCCCCGGCGCAGCCAAACGTCCGAACGGACGCAACCGACAATGGTCCCTGGTATTCAATGATTTAATCGTCTCGGTTCATTGAATCTGATTCGGTTATAAATGCGGAAATCAAATTGAATCCAACAAAACATGGGAAATTGCTGTAACGAAACACACAACAAGGACATGACAACATGCGATTTTACACATTTCGCACGGCTCTGTGTGGGCTCGCATGCCCGCTCCCCCGAGGACACGGTGTCCGCCCGGGGGCCGAAATTGATTGGGGGGCGGAGGTAAATTTGGCAACCGCATTAGAGTGTATTATCGTGGGGCCCGTTTCGATACAGTGGGCAGAAATCGAAAACGATTTTGAGAGCGGGCCCAGGGACTCGGGTGACACGTCTCTGCCGCTGGTCGATGGACGAGTGAGCACTCTGTCAAGTGACGGAGGGAGCGAGCGTGGTGCATCGACTTGGTGTGGAGTCCCTCATCGAAGTGGATTGTCTCCGCCCGAGAACCTTGCGCTGGGTATGCAGAAAGGTCCAGGAAAGGGCCTAGGTCGGAAGAGGAAGTGGCTGCTGCTGGGAGAATTTTGCGACGTAATCAAGAGCTCTTGGGACACGAGCATGTTCCCCCGATGGGTTGGATGTGTAGTTTCGTTGCGTTTCGTTTCGACTTCAGTCAAGGCGGCAGGCACCCACCAGA
This sequence comes from Eristalis arbustorum, assembly GCA_916610145.1. Taxonomy (NCBI): domain Eukaryota; kingdom Metazoa; phylum Arthropoda; class Insecta; order Diptera; family Syrphidae; genus Eristalis; species Eristalis arbustorum. Next base: position 35,101,364 of record OU744318.1, read on the forward strand.
GGGTGAGATGCGCTTATGAGTGGTTGCAGGTTGATTCACGTGTGGTTTCGAATTCGTTCACGTGAACACAAGAGAATCCTCGGGGCGTTATTTTCAGTGCAGTTCAGTCGAGAAACCAGCTTCTCAGCTTTCAACTCCCTGATGTCAACCACAGTCTGCTTTAACTGAGAGGTAGACCCTCGGTTTTCGAAATACACTTCGGATGTGCGCCTTTTAAAATAAGATGAATCTTCGGTAAAAATGTGAAGTCTATTAGAAGAGTCCGGATATTCTTGTGCGACGGGAATACGCGTGAATTTGGAAATTATTAATTTAAAAATTAAATTTGGGGCACAAACGATATCACAACCTGAGGGAGGAAAGATTTGCAACAAATTTGTTGGCCACATGATACCCCGGTTAAGACAATCGAGTTCTACTGATCTTCCATGTTTAGCAGTGATCGTCGTTCGCAATCGGTATTCCACAAACGTGATAGATGCTGATAAGAAAGAGCTATGGCGTCGCGGTCGTATTGTGAGATTAAGTATTTTTTTAATCGAACCTCTTGTGACTTAGGCAAGGGACTCTTAGCTCGCAATCCAAAAAAACGTTGTGGATCGACAGGAAATTCATCAGAGCAGAAAACGTTCAAGCCGATGAGTGAGCTCTTCAAGCATAAGTGGACTCAATAGTTCCTTCAGCGATACGCTTAGGAGGAACTTAGCTTACAACCGTATTTCGGCACACCGCTGCGATGTGTCACAAGTCACAACAACCTCCTAAGAGAACGATCGTGGGGAGGCACAGACTGCATGGTTAAAACATTCTGATAAAAACTTCATATGTTGTAGATCTACTTCGCTTAGCCCAACTCCGAGTTGCAAAATACATCCTCCCAAGAACCTGACACATATAGTACATTTTTTTTTGGATTCAGAGGCTCGCTTCTGCCATAGACAAACCACGTGCAGTATTAGGCAAGGAGTTTTGGATCTTTTAGCGGTCACATGAGGATACCTCGACAATTTGAACACCACAATAAGTAGGCTGGGAATATATTCCGTTGGTGAAAGTAATACGGGTAAACGCTTGGTCTATCTACACACAGGAGAGTCATGCCTGCTCCGATTGTGCTCTCGAGAGGCCCAACCATCAATGGAAGTCCTTACCATGGACGCAGGTATTCTGAGCGCAGGTTCAGGTCCTGAGAAAGTTTCCTCTGATTCTTGTCTAGTAAGTTCATCGGTGATCTCATTTCCAGAGATTTCTCCTGAGTTTCTGTGAATTTTGACTGGCAGTCAAATTCCTAGAGGATGTGCATTCCTGAACTACCTTCGAAGCGGCTAAAGGGTTGAGTATGGCCTTATGCACAGCCTGGCTGTCACTACAGCCACAGAGCAACAGACGTCGACCCTTCCGCCTGTTTTCCATACATACTTTTTTGCCGTTCGACGCAAATTTACCTAGTGAGGTGAACAGTCTAAGGTTGTCACTCATTAAGAGAGCACCAGCGGCGGACACACGGAAGCTTGAACTATCTCAAGAGCGGATGAAGATGCACTTAATCTCTTCGAGAGAAAAGTTCTGCGTTCAATCTTTGGTGCTGTCTACGTTAAAGGTTTCTGGAGAAGAAGATTCAACCACGAATTGTACGGGCTGTACAGAGGCATGAGTCTAGTTAGGCGTCTACGGATTCAACGCCTAAGATGGCTAGGCTATGTTGAGCACATGGACAACACTGCTCCAGCCCGAAGAGTCTTCGACTCCGAAACAGTGGGACAACGCAATAGAGGACGACCACGAACCCGATGGCGCACTCAAGTGGAGAAGGACATCAACCAACTTGGAATGCGAAATTGGAGGCAGCTGGCTAAGGATCGTTCCAGGTGGAGAGGATTATTGACCGAGGCCCAGGTTCACCCCGGACTGTAGTGCCACAAGATGAACAAGAAGAAGTAGCGGACACTTAATTGATTAGTGGAGATCCGACTACATTCTTTTTCTGACTCGAGCAATTCCTGGGTGTGGGGAAAGTCGACTGTGTGCAGTCCTGATGTCCGTGTGTCAGACGACATATCCACAATATAGTGATCAAAAGCGATGCGGTGCACAAGGTCTTCGGAACTCCAGTGTGTGTTATACAAAAGGCCACTTCTTTTAAGACGAAAGATGGTCTTGAGAGCCTCTCCAGGGCAGAGTTAGGCGTGCTGAGGAAAGCCCCTATGTAGCCGAGACACTGTTCTATGAATCTTGATGAAAGTAGCAATTACGTATATTTGAGACAGCTTTTTCCACCTAGCGACCGATGCATAGGAGAGCAGAGATCCAGATGGATCTTTTTGGTAAAAAGCCCCATGTCCTGCCGAGAATCCACTTACACTGACAGAAAACTGACAGTGCATTGGCGATTTTCGTCTCGATGTGGTTTTTCCAGAGAAGTTTTCTATGTACCTAGATATTTAGCTTCATCGAAAGAAAACGGATGGTGACGCCTTTAAGTAGTAGATGGGTCAGACCAGTCGATTTCCTTCTACTCCTTCTACTTGTGAAGGCTATCTCCATTTCCCATCACTGTTGCATTCAGCCGTCGATAACGTGTACAGCTGTCTGCCCTTTCGTTCATATGTACATGCGCCAGGCCTGATTCCACAGACAGTACATCTGGCACCTGGTCATCGATGTTAGAGCCATTTGGTACGTTCACATTGTAAAAGCCGTTTGAACGTCATTTTCAACGACCTGGTCGCAGGCACCAATTTATACTGGTCCCACAAATGTGATGGAAGACGGTCGCATGGAATTTCAAAATTTTCAACTTTTTTTCTCGGTCGTGACGCTGGTAGTACAACGTGAACACAGGTGGTACGGCCGCAATACCAATTTGCATTCTGTTTTGGATTTTAACGAGTGAGCATCAGCAGATGAATTAAACTGATGTGGTTTATCGATAGAGTTTAGTGTCGTCATCCCTGAAAGAAGCTCATGCGCTCCGATGTTAATGGTACGAAACTACTCATGAACGACATTCATCGAGGTTTATAAAGTGAACGTTCATTTTGAGATCATCAAGCAGAGAGTCAACCACCCACCAAAGCAGAGAAGATAAGATGCCGCCATGCGGGCAGCCCTTTTTTACCGCCGCCTTTGCAGAATGGTACGTGATCCGTGGCGTTGTGGATATATGCGTCGACCCCAACCTCGACGTCGTAGGTTCGATCCCTGGTCTGTGCGACAAAAAAAACTATATTCACGGCCCAACTTTTTCGAGTCACTGACAGTGCTCAAAGAGGATTTCTTGTCTAGAGAACGCTTCTCAAACTTGGCCGTTCAGAGTCGGCATAAAACTGTAAGTCCCTTCCACTCGCTGAGAAGCTACGGGCTGTAGCGCCACCCATATTATTATATTTACATAATGGCCACAGTCAACATCCGCAATTATGGTTCTATTCATTAGAAATGCTTTGATCCACAACACCAACGATTCATCAACCCCGTGTTTTCTGGCAGGTTCACACATGCCATGAAGATACGACTACATTCTTTTGCTGGCTCGAAGTCTGGACAGAGTTAGTTTATGATCAGAGGGATACTTGAGTAGGTTATGGAAACCGGAACTAGTGGACCTTAAGTAAAAATTTTAAATTGTTCATTATTTGTACTTTTTGGATGTTCTGCCCAGAGCACGGTTCAAGATCCATTTAATCATCTCATCTGTGATTAAGTACGCTTTCCTTTCCATAAGCATTTAGATGGTCTTACACTCCTGCCCAACGATCTTCAACCGCCCACCTATCGGGTCGGCTTAGTATTCATTTTCTGCGATTTGTGACGAAATTCTTAGCCTCGCCTTTTACATTTCTCTCAAGTAAGGATTCCCATATATTCTCCTCTCGAATCGTCATCCCTCTACAAGCTAGCTCAGCAAGAGCGATCACAGCACTCGCTGTATGCCGGTCTGTGCGGAGCACTGAAGCGAACAGCCCACCCGCTGATAGTCAATCTCCAAGTCACTTACATCTTCCAGAGTCACTGCCGATTACAACTCAGCAACTCAGCAAATGTGTTGGCAAAAATCAACTACCACCCCCTGCCGGCCCGTCGCACCACCCTACGAGCAAAACAAAGCGCCGCACATGTGCTACACTCACCACATTAGCTCTGTGATTTTTTATCCCCGCCCCCAGCGCCGCCGATGGAGAAATCCATTCATTTTTGTTTTTTTTTTTTGGTTCGAGATTCATTAACAGGATCCAAAACAATGATTCATTTATTAATTACAACATCCGACGAGATGATGGTGGTCGATGTGGCGATGGAGGCCGCCGGGCTGATGGTCTGATGGGCGGTCACATCCTGCTGCCGCTGTTGTTCGCCGAGTCCTGCGTCAATTGTTCTTCTGGAAAATTACCACACAACGCGCCATGAAATTAGATAAAACATTATTTATCATCCAATACACACAAGCACGCGCACGAATCGAAGGGGGGGGCTGAGTTTTTCGAAGTAGATTCGGAAAAGCAAAACAGAAGCCAGAAGCAATGAACGCACATCATTATCAGCTTACACAGATCCTGCCAAGGACACAATCGTTCGGCCACAAAGTATTGTCATTAGTCATGCAAAAAACATGTGAACCAACAAACACACACTCACATACATGCCCAGTGAGTGGGGTGGACTGTGTGTCGACAGGCGGCTTACATTAAGCGCTTTCGACGGAGCACCAGTCAGCCAACCAGGCGAGCATACGCGCGATATGAGGGGAGGCAGGGAAGGCAGAAGGCAAGGACGCCACCTCTCCATTATCGGCATTGACAATGGCGAATCTGTTTTGTAGCCTTATTCCATTTCAAAGGACACTACCCGGGATAAGGCTTTAATTAATGAGCACTCTCCGCTGTAAATCAATGAGTGATTTTTCTCAAGCGCTGACGTCGCGGATTCTCCTGCTCCTGACGGGGGTCTCTGGCGAGCGAATCCGAGGAGGATCCCTTCGAAAATTGATTGCAATTTATTTACAGTCTCATGCAGTTGTGGTCGGGTCCGGGTTTGGGTTTCGTTTTTTTTTGTTTCGGTCCTTCCCAATCGTTGTCTTGACAAATCGCTGGGATATCACAAGCGAAAGGGATTATTTTTAAAAGGATATCTCCATTCGAGCTGGACCCCCGAAGGGTGCGCATCGTGACGTCTTTATCGAATTCTTCAAATGGCCGTAAATCAATCTGCAGTCCTTGCAATGGTATCATTTCCTCGGTCGGCTGGTCCCCTCATCTCGGATAATCATCTCTTTATTGGACTGCACAGGATTTGATTGCCTCTCTGCAAGAGCCACGAGATTAGCCGCCGCTCTGAAGAGGCACTACAGCCGGCGGGGCAGGTCTCAAGTGCGTAGAGACAAATTGCAATGCGGCCGGCAATCGACAGGATAGCGAAAAAAGCAACGATGACACCTCCAACCTCTGCGTGATATATGGACAGCGTGCATGACACACAACCCTCGGGGGGATGGTGACGGTGGATGGTGATACATTCTGTTCACTTTTTTCTGTTTTTCCTGTTTTTCTTTTTTGTGTGTGCTCTCCTGTTGTCGCTGCAATCCCTGTTAGCATGTATCATCTGTTACTTGCTCCTTGTCCTTGCTCGACGGCGTACGAGGGCACCGGAGTTTCAGCGCCGCGTTAGCGCCCAAATCAGCTATGACAGCCTGGGGAGTTATAAAGCATCGTGTCAAAATATAAACACACTGCCACCAGAGTCAGCGTCGACGCCGACTGTGCACACAACTGACGACTTTGGCTGGCTTCCGTGATGCGATGTGTTAAAAAAAAGAGGAACGACTAAATTCATGACCATATGTATTCTCTGTTGTCCTTCAACTGGGGGGTGGGGTTTGGAATCGTTATGGAATCCCGCCCCCCCTCGGTGATTTTTCCGTTCATCGTAGTGCAACACTTGCAACGGAAGAGGCTCGCTAACTCGAAATCCACCACCCACCCACCAATGTTTGTATCGTCGTCGTCACCGGGATGTCTCTCGGGGAATGTACATGTGTGGCGATGACATCGAGACAATCGAAATGCTACGACACGGCAGCGGCGGCATGCAATCGATTGCCAGTCTTCCAAATTGATTGACAGACACTTAGTGAGCCAGTCGTTGTCGTCGTCGTCGTTGTGCTCAGTAATGGTGTGCACTGAGGGGGATGATGACGGTGGTTGATATGATGTTTGTCACAACAGGTATTCCACTTGGCTAAAAAGGATTCCCGCATAGACTCAACGGTGACTGCGAGCGCAGCAATCGCATTCTGCAGAACGAATTCGCTGTCAATCGTGAAGCGGTTTAGGGTTGGGAATTGCAAATTGATTTACTAGAGGTTTCCCGGAGATACGGATCTTTGAATTGGACACGAGGACTGGTTACGTGGAGACAATGTCTGCAGCACGTTATGTGATTGCGAATAGGGAGTTCTGTGTCAATGTTTGTTTTCTATTCAATTGGTTCGATTGCATGCGGCCACGTCGGTGATTACTTGACCAATTTGACCACGTCTGTCGAAAGAAACAATTCTATCTTTGACCCTTACAGAAAAATCTGTTCAACGCAACGATTTCACCCTTACTACCTTTTAGCACTACTGAACTTGGAAACGAAAATTGCTCATCAGTCTCTTTATGCAAATGTGTTATGCAAGGCCTAGCCACAATGTACAAAACTGTCAACTAAGGCACACCGCAAGGCAGTGCACTCTATCCTCTCTTGTGGAACGTTGTATTGAACGAACTGCTGCTCACATTAGAAGAGACTGACTGTTCGGTGATCGCATACGAAGATGTTGTGTACACTGGAAGAAAAGCCTGTCATCCGACAGGAATGATGTCACAAAAAAAAAACGAGCCGCATATGACAGCGCTTATTGCAAACAAATATTCGAAGGGACGGCATCTGAGATTCCAAAACGAATTGTGTCGCACCACGCTAACATAGACGCGATTCACCGTGCCGGTCGCAAAATTTCTGAAAACTATAAATAGGCTAGATATAGGCAAGGAGAAGCGCTATCATGTGATTTCGTCGAGTACTACTACTGAAGCAGAGG